>CM061132.1:119545418-119867918 GCA_030789695.1 Scilla litardierei | reverse complement strand
GTTAGTGTTGTGAGTCAGTTCATGAACAACCCAACAGAAGAGCATATGGAAGCTGTGAATAGAATTTTGAGGTATCTTAAGATGACTCCCGGGAGAGGTCTTATATACAAGGAAAGTGACAACCGAAATGTTGAAGTCTTCTCAGATGCAAACTGGGCAGGAAATATTTCAGACAGACGATCTACATCTGGATACTGCTCCTATGTTTGGGGAAATCTCGTGACTTGGAGAAGCAAGAAACCCTGTTGTCTCAAGATGCAGTGCAGAAGCAGAATTTAGAGCTCTAGCTCTTGGTATTTGTGAATGAATGTGGATACAAAGATTGCTTAGAGAGCTGAGAGTGGAATTGGAAAATCCTATCAAGATGTTCTGTGACAATCAAGCCGATATAAGTATCGCAAAGAACCCTGTTCACCATGACAGGGCAAAGCACATTGAGATAGATCGACATTTCATTTCAGAAAAGATTGAGAAGAAAATTGTTCAACTTGTTTATACCCCTACAAAATCTCAAACTGCAGACATACTCACTAAAGCTCTTCCAAGGACTAACTTTGAAGAATTGAGTCAAGCTGTGTTTGCACATCTACAACCCAGCTTGAGGGGGAGTATTTAAATCATGTTCAAAGTTAGTTAGTAATTGTTGGATTGGATAAGATATTTTTGGTATGTTTAATAAGGAGAATCTGGTATTATATGACCGAATCCCACTGTTTTTATGTTCTGGTTTAGTGGAGGATTTTTCTTCTTTGTTAGTTTGATTGTTTCCTGATTTTATGCTCTGCATATTGCTACCCTTTTCTATTTGAGTTGTACACTTCATTCCAATTAATGAGAAATCAGATCAATTCTCTCTCTCAGGAATTTTCAATTATAGGTTCCTTTTAGGCATACAAATCAAATGTCCCAAATGGCAGATGTTGGAACATTGACATCCAGGCAGATTTCATGTCAGATAGTGAATATCAGCCGTCAAAACGGACATCAAGTAAATATGGGGCATCACAATGGATAAAGATGTATATTTCATGCATACAAGAATTGATAATTTTAACATATGTGCTTATTGTGATCTATCCAATAAAATTGTAAGACCTAAATGTAAATACTTTTAAAAATCATGTTTGTGGCATGCATCCAAACATAGAATATAGTATATATTACTTGGAACTACTAAACACAACAATTGAATAAGAAAATAAATCAATAATTACACATTATCATAATGAACATGTAAATACCACCTTTGGGGTACTGTCAGACAGTGTGTTGAGTGACATGTCAGATCAAACTCCACATAACTAGAAAATTTCGTAAAAATCACTATAGGATAAATCTACCTTCCTGTCATATCAGTGGATGCTCAAAGCAGCATATCAGGGGGACATTCAAAATACTACAAATGATGTTGAAATACTACATGTAGGAAAATACCATAAACCTAAGTTTGTATGGTTATAATCTTTTTGATTTTCTACACTTTCGTTTCTTAGTTCGTTGGGCTGTTAGTTTTTTTTAATCAGATCAGTGGTACTTTAATAAATTTTTAATCGTGGACATATACGTAAGTTTTATAATTTCTTTTGTAATTTAAAATTAGGATTACTGCAAAAATGTTGTATTACTTAAATGATAATTATTGTTTATTGCCTATAATGATGACTCATATTTTGGAAATGAATTTCATCTTTGTCGTAATGCCGGATCTCGGCTGTGGAGCCTCTTAAACTAAAATATGAAGCCTTCCTATTGTTCTCTTATAATTTATTTTCTTCTGTTACATAGCAAAACCCTAACACCCCCCCCCCCCCCCCCCCCCCCCCCCCCCACCAAAAGGAAAACAAATAAATAAACATTATACCAGTTGAAATTCTAGTGGAAATCTTAAATACTATGCTATGTTGTTGTCTTGATCTATCAGGTTCTTGTTTTTGAACCTATATCATTCCCTTGTTAAAATTGTTTGCTCAAGTTCACGAGGCCTCGCATAAACAAATTTCATAATCTTCATTGTTCAAGCAATCCTGCACAATTAAATATCATCCCAAGGTTCCTCTAACACATGAATCAATAGATCTAAAAGGGTGGAAAATCAATTTTCAATTGATTCTGCATCAAATAAGGTATCAAAGCAAGTTCATATGGTTATAATTGCAGTGATCGTTTCACAACAACATTGTGTTTTCAAATATAAGTAAGTGGGTTCTCGATATAAAAGGGACTGTTGAGATCTCTTTAATGTTTAACGGTACAAGGGCGAAAGAAAGAAAGAGAAAATAATCCTATAAAGAGAGTCAAATATTACCTCGATGAAGATCAAGGTAAGAAAGCGTCAATTGTATCAAAAGGTTAGAACTTCTCAAGGACAGAGTTCTCCTTTATCATGGTTTCATAGATAGTACAAAACTTGTTCTTGGAAGGGAAGTTTGTGTTACGTCAAGATGAAGAAAACAATGTCACGTCAATCAGGCGGAGACAGTTTGTGCTCAAGTGGCAAAGGCATCTACAGAAAGAAAAGAAAGAAAATTGCCCAGATATTGTTAAAGGATGGAAGGTGAAAGTAACAATGATGACACCATGAGAAGACGCTTACATCAAGACATGGAAGATCAAAGTTACAATATAGCTAAGTATGACACAGATATTATCACAGGAAGTTACAGCTAGTCACTAGCATGAATTTTTAAATATGCGACTAAAAACCAATATTGGAATAATCTTTGGTATAAAATTAAATAGTCATGCAAGTTAAAAACTTAGCAGACAATTGTATTAAAGTATACTTGGGAGAGCGAGACCTCTTATCCATAAGGCGGTCCTCCACCATCTGGGCTAACTACATGGCATCCATCAATCCCTGGGGTCTCTGCAGGCGTAGCTCTGTACCAATAGTGGCCTTCAGCCCCTTCATGAAGCCGATCTCCAGTGTCTCATCAGGAATCCCCCTATACATCCTGATAGTGCCTCGAACCGCTCCATGTACTCCCTCGCCGTGCCGCCATGCCTAAGAGAAAGCAGTCGCACCTGCAAGTTCCCCACATGCACCTCGCGGAACCTCTCCAACAAGTCGTTCTTAATCTCCTCCCTCGAATGGAAAGGGCACCGTTGCTCCCTCCAATTTCTGCTCCTTGGTCATACGGGACACAGAAAAAACCTCTGCCATGTATATCCAAGCATAAGAATCATGTTCCTCAAATATAGACATCTTCAGCTTCCGAATACTGCTATCCACCCCCAAAGTACCCCTGATCTGCTCGTTAGCCTGCATGCATGGGCCGATGGGACTTGTAGTAGTGCTGCCACCTCTCACTATGCCGCTCAAATCCCCTTCATAGGCCTCCATCTTGATCTCTGTAGTCTCCCCAGTCATCACCGCCAACATATTGACCCCGCTCGCCCCTTTCCCAGTCCTCCTCTCTGCTGTCATCACCTGGATAATCCCCATATGTCGGGGGTATGTGTGGTCTCCTCTGCAGCATATCAGGGGCTGTGGGGCCCTCGAAATTCGTCGGCGTCGTCACCTGACCTCATTGCATACTCCAGGGGATCGTTGCCGTCGTAATGCATCAGCTGTGGTCCTCAATGTCCATGCCAATCTTCAGAATTTGCATTGAAGCCCTGTCCTGCGCCAATAGTTGCCGAAACTGCGCAAAAATCTTTGGGATCTGCCAATGCACCCCTGCCAGGAACTCCTGCTGGGGGTTTGCAGCCCTTATTCTGCCCTCGGCAGGGGCTGCCGCTCCATCCTGGGACTGGCGTCCCCCAGGATTGAATCTGGGGGCTGGCGGCCCACCAGAATTGTTCATGGGGGCTAGCGGACCCCCAGAAAGGTTATGTAGGGTCGGCCGGCCATGCAGATGTTCTGCAGTGGGTCGACTGGCCCTGTCGGCTGGTCCATGTGGCCAGCCAACCCTCCTGCTGGGCCGACAAACCTGTAGGGGCTCCCAAAGGTTCGGCCAACCCTGTGGATGTCTTATAGGGTTTGTTTGCCTCTTTTTCTCGCCTCTAGGATTCATGGGTTGGCTCTTCTCCATCAAGGGTTTATCTTCCTCTTCCACGAAGTAGTTGTTGGCATCGGAAAGCAACCTCTCTTCATAATCTTCCACATTTTCCTTCCCCTTCTCCAAAGTCGTCGCCGTTTACTCCAAATTAGGGTTTTTGACCGCACCATCCTCCTTTGCCGCCATGAATTGTTGCATGAATTGCGCTAGAACTTCTCCTTGTTTCCCTTGATTTTCCACCACCCTCGCAAGGGTTTCGCTTCGCTTCATTAGGGCATCAAGGGTTTTTCCTTACTTCGATAAAGGTTTACTTCACGTCTTCAAATTCGCCATTGTATTTCTCCTTCAAAGCTTCAATCTTGTCCTTAGACCTCGTCACTGCTGCCATGGATCTTGTTGCTCTAATACCAAATTGAAATGAACTAGAAAGATCTAAAATTTATTGATATAAAACTGAAAATAATAAAGATAAATGGATCACAAATAAGAGGTGATTGCTCTCACAAGACGCCAATGAAAGAGGGCATCCACACTCTCCCGAAGAATGATGGATAATCTCACTTCTTATGAATACACTCTCAAAATTAGCATAAAGAAATCCCTCCCACCTATGGCGTATATATAGAGTCCAGATTTTACAAAATTACACATAACCCCCTAAAATAATAATAGCTCACAAAAGGCCAAAAAGTTTACGAATACGCCCATGTGTTATATGCACGACTCCGGCCCAATTCTGCTTGCTGCCTGCCCTCCCTTCTTGCGCCGCCACCGATACGTGATGAGCCCATCAGCGTGGTGTGCAACAAAAATGTTGTTCACAAAGTCACAAAAAGATATTGTTTGTTATTACCTTGGTAAGGATCAATCTGCTGGGTAAGTCATCCTTGCACATTTGCCAACCTCGCCGGTTCAGTACCCCTTGCTTTGCACATTATACACTTATCTCATTACATCCATCCCTTTGAACACACTCTCACACAAGTGAACAGTGTAACCCACCTGCCCTCCACGATCCACCACTGGCCCCATCCAAATAATTCTTGTTCCATTTCCACATATTTCCTCACACTGCACGCAGTCCTACTAATATGTCATGTTTGTTCTTGTTCTACATTCCAAGCCAAGGGACAATGGATCTTTTTGCTGGCCATGAGTAGCATTGGTGTGAATGAAAGTGAACTATGAGTGTTCCTTGAGTTTATCAAAATGGGCATAAAGCTGACAAACTCTTAATCATCACAATTCACAATTAAGACAGATAATTCGTGAAGTATTAAAAATTGAGCAAAATCTAATCGAATCCAAATATCGTTTGATACATCAATTCAAAAACATGAACATGCACCAAATTCAATTGCACTGACAAATCCTCAAAATATAAGAGTATGACAAAATGAATTACTCACTTTAGCTTTGAAAGGTTTCAGCTGGTAGACATTTATAAGTTGAAGGAGATCATTGGATAGGCCATCCATAAGATTATCATATCCATTGGAAAGGCACAGAATCACGGATAACTCAATATTCCCTGTAAGAGATCACATCCCAAACTTCCTTAGTAATGAGACTGAAAACAGATGTCTGCTATTACAACTGTTCATTAGTCTAATTTAGTTTTTTGCCCTTTTCAAATAGTGATTCCATGGAACAAAAAAGCGCAAGAAAAGGTGAAACATTTCTCAACAAGAAGACGCAAAATTCTATTGCAAGGAAAATAAGAGACTAATGATATTGCTTATTGTGTACCAAATACCCCATGATAGTTCAAGGGCAGCAAAAACTTGATTCTTATACTAAAACAAAATTTTGGTTCATGATCAGGTGCGGACCAGCTTTCAGCTGAGGGAGGGCAGACGCCCACATAAGTTTTTGCAAAAAGATTCAAAACTTTATAATTTTTCAGTTTTTATAAAAGATATTTTTGTTTTACCTTTTAAGTATAATATATAATAAAAGTTAATAAATTTTAAGGCTGGCTCAAGCGGTAAGACTTTGGGATTCAATACAAGATTCAAGGGTTTGAGGTCTTTTGCTTAGCAGATTGTTTTTCCTTTTTTATTATTTTTTGTATGTGACAAAGTATATTGTTACTTACTCACGTTTGCCCACATTTGATTTCTTTTTTCTTTTTTCCTTTTTTCGCATGTGACAAAATCTTTTGTTTCTTATTCACCTACACCCATACTGGAAAAAATTCTGTGTCTGCCACTATTCATGATATTTGGCTGAACATTGCAACACCCAGAACATTGAGGATCAATAAAAGTTTGATTGCTAAAAGAAATATCTGAATAATTTCAATTCTTGTTTTCTTACACATTCCAAACTGAATATAATGAAGATGAATTTTAAAAATTAAAAACCAGATCGCATGAAAATTCTCACCTTCAAGAGACCTCCTTCGGACCCGTTTAACATGCCGTAAATCCTCTAAAGGGCAAATCTGATTCAATCTTCTGCACATTATTAAACGATTTAGGGGGGGGGGGGGGGGGGGGGGGATTGAATCTTTTGTAGAATTATAAGTTTCCAAGCAAGGCTCTATAAATTATGAAAAATTCTGACCTAACAAGAACATTTGCAAGCTTTGGCTCAATTGTAGAAGCTAACACATCAACTGTCAAGGAATTTATTTTAACAAAATCCATTAAAACTCAATCAAATCAAAACTATAAGAGAAATAAGTGAATGATCTTTTAAAAATACCAGTGGCCTGATCGAGGGTAGAAGGCGGCTTTCCTGGTATATGAATTATCTCCCACTTCATTTTTGTGCTAATAATAACTTCAATCAAATATCTGAGACTGTAAAAAAGTAAATAAAAAATAGTAATCAAGTTTATTGGGACGAAGGAATAATGGCACCAAAAAAGCCTGCAAAATTCGATTGGATTGGAGAGATTAGGGTTTCCGGTCAAAAAAGATCATGGACCTGAGTCAAAGATGGGGTTGGTTGATTTTATTGGGTCAGATCAGATTCATTGTTCCAGAATCCATACAAAAAACAAAATCAAAACATTCAGCCATAGGACCATCCAAACTTGGTCTCAAACCACCATTGTGTAAGTGCTATGGCCTTCATGGTCCAATGGACTTAAAACTGACCCGATCTGGTTGTTGTCAGAATTTCTTGCAAGATTTTACCTTGGGATCATGATTTTATGTTTAAAAATATCTGAGCAATTTTGGAGATGTAAGGAACAAAAATGACCTACAAATAGAGAATTTCATCTCCTATGTATCATCAAAATTTATCTATCCACTGGTGCCCCAAAAACAAATCTCCATTTCCTTTTCTTTTGCAAAATCAAATTACATTCTCAAAGTTTCTCCATTGGTATCAGGGCAGTAGATTCCGCAAGATCCATATTCCGATATGACAATAGGCTTGTCACATCTTGCTTACCACTATACTACAAAAGTTAACAGAAGGCCCGTGATGTGCTTAAATCAAAAGGAAAATATGTAAACTTTTTCACTTGATTTAAACAAACCTAGCATCAATGAAAAATATAACACACATGTTCTTCATGCATATTTTTTAACAAGCAATAATAAAATAGGAACTAAAATTTATATATCTCAGTCTGTATTTAAAGAAAAAATTAGAGTTCAATTATTATAATGAAAAAGATAACATATCCGTGATAAAAACAGGGATATCTAGCAAAATATGCATCCATACATTATTGCCAGCTACTAAAAAAGCTATATAACTGACCAAGTCTAAACCTCTGAAAACGCCTCATCTTCGTCAACCAACTCAAAAGGATCAGTCTTTATATACTTGCTCTTTGATCCTAGCCGATATTCAATAAAAGGGAATGTCAAAAGCAAGATTAACTCGGCAAATTCCCCAAAAAAACAAGCAATTTAATATATTTTTTAAATTATTTAAAACATTTAACAGTAAAAATATAAAACAATACAAATGGTAAATGTGCAGTAGAATGACAAATATGGGGATAATTGTGCTCATCACAAATCACAGAGAATCAGTAACATCAACTAATATCTGCAGACAATCGTGTCAGTATAGCATGATGTCACTGGCCTATGGTGTCAAGTATAGTATGATAACACTAATCTAGGATGTCAATTATTGTACAATATAACTAGTCTAACATGTAACTCATGTCCGAGAGTACGATATGAGAGTACGATATGCAATTCGGGTGTTCTGTATGCTTGGAACAGGAATCAATATGGACCAATAACTCTATCGTACTGTACACCAGATACATCCTCAGTCATAACCTTCCCACACAATTCCAGATACGAACTGAAACTCATGGCTTATAACTTTTCCTAACAGTTGTCAGTTGTCTGTTTGATCATAATCTGTAGTGTCCATCAGTATCTTCACACACACACGTGACTGGGTGCATTCGCAAGGAACATTCGTCGTTCCTGCACTATCTATGGCAATGAGTTCCTATACCCCGCATGTCATGTAACTTTTTTTGATTAATTATAACAATATTCAGTTAAATACATACATTATCTAGTAACAAAAAATAGATTCATTCTTAAACATTTTCAAATTAATTGCAGCGCAGGAAAAAAGAACATAGTCAATTTTTAAGCTATAATGAGGTTCACATGTATAAGACAAGATGGAAGGAGCTTACATGATCAAACTGCAAACGATCATGAGCATCATAGATTAACCATTAATGTTTAAAAATCAGTAAATCACATTTTTTGTACAGACTTGTGGATATGATTCAGGAAGTTAACATAACGAATCCAAGCATGCTAAACTGAATTTGTAACAAAGTATAATGCCAATTCATTGCTATAGTAACATGAACCCGAAGAAAATGCATACATGTACCATGCCAAAAATCAATGGTACATCAACCGAATCATTGTGTCAACATCCCCCTTATTTTTATAATTTTATTTTGTTTATTTATTTTTATCAAAATTACTAAAAATCCATGAAGTAACTAATATCTAACATTAATCCAACAAAACCAAGATTCTGCAAACACATGTGTAGGGGCGTATCTACATACAACTTGCCCTGGGCAGCTACCCAGAGCAAGAAAATGAGACTCGTGTGTGTGTGTGTCATTAGTTGTAAATGTACAAGCCTGATGCCATCGTGAGTGCAGGTGGTGGCTTCGCATATGAAGATCCTAGTACCATCTCCACTAGGTGGGAGTCTATCTAGACCTTCACTTCATCAATAAGCCAGAAATATTTGTCAAAGCATTCCAACATCCACAGAAATTCGATACCGATGAGAATTTGATCGATCCTGAAACCATGGAGAGATTGAAGCGGGTCATGTTATCGCCCTAGGCTTTTATCTACAGACTTCAGAGTAAATGTTGAGCATGTCAGACCTGTATTCACTACAATACAATTATAGTGTCTTTGTGCTTGCATTGGATGAAATTTTTGGGTTCAAGAGATACCCAACATGTGTCTAATTTCTGTGTGTAGAAATAACTTGGATGATGCAGTCACCGATCTCCGATCTGATTTATTGTACGACCAGTATTCCCGAAAAAATTAAAGGGAAAACAATGGGTTACCTTGTTTTCATATCACCATTTGTATTATGTGAGTGAAATTATATCATAACATTATACATAAGAGAGAGAACTGATGTAAAAATTATGTTAGAATTAGTCAAAATCTGTGATCATAGGTCACATGGCATTCATAATATTCTCCCAAAAAATTTGAACCCATTCAAATCTTTACCACCTTTCAAAAAAATTTGCAACCTTATTTAAAATATCCTATCCCAAAATTTAACCCCATTCAGAATCACATCCGAAAAAATTTCAGCCACTTTCAAAATATCCACAACAAAAATTTTTAATCCCTTCAAAATAAAATTTAGTTTTCCCAAAGAATTGAGTCCCTCCAAAAATTTTAGTTTTCCCCAAAATTTAGTTCTATCCAAACTTAGTCTCCTTCAATATTTAAAATTTTAGTTTCCCTAAAATTTAGTTCCTTTCAGATCTAGTTTCCTTCAAAATTTTAGAGTTTTTTTCCTACTATTTTCACATACTCACATCCTAACCATTGATTACTTAATGTTTAATCTTAACCGTCTTTCTACCTAGTTCTTTGTCCTAGTCAGCAAACCCACTCAAAAACATCTCGTATTTGTATAATAGATTTATTCATTCAAGGCCATGTATGATGCATTGGTCATACATTTTCATAGTTGATTTCATGCTTTTGTCCACAATAACATAACATGAAATCAACAAATTTTGTTCATAGCAGCAAGAAATTAACAATAAAATTCAACAATTTTTATTCACTCAGGAAATCAACAATTTTTTATATATGACCTTTTTAATTCATTTTCTCATTGTCTCTAAATTTTTCTTCACATGCATACTCCCTTTGGGTATTACTCTCACTGGCTTTTTCTTTACATTAAAGAACCTTTTAAAGTAAAATTTGATTATGTACTTTAAATTTTATACCATATATGTAAACATTGAAATTATTTTTTTCTTTTAAATATGTTTGATACTATTGCATGTTTGTCAAGTTTCTAGTGCTTGAATTCAATTTTTTTGTTCTGATGTTATAGATATAATGTAATAAGATCTATAATTTTAATTTTGGTTGCTTGCTTAATAGTTGTGTATCTGTTGATCGAGATGGGTGATGAACAATTGGTTAATAACATAATATTTTATATTTGAAAAAGAAATTACTTCCATTCCCGACACAAAAGAGTTGATAAATGTGTTCGATTCATCGATGTACTCGTAGAGTTTGACTAAAAAATTTCTAATATGTATATATCATATTTTGATATATATGCATGAGCCTATATTGTATATATTATCAATGTATAATCAAACTTCACGTTTAATTTTTTGCTTTGGTATTTTTCAAAAATTATTTTTGCACCGTGTTTATTTTCGCCTAGGGTAAAAAAAAAATTCTGGTTCCGCCACTGACCATGTGAGGTCTCCAAATTTTTGAGAATCCGTTATCATCAATCAATTAAAAACTATAATTTAAAACTATTTCCAAAAAAAGTTAAATGGGATGTTACCTCGTTGCGTGGAGAGCGCGAGTTCGGCTGCTTCATTGGAGGCGGCGGCTCGGGCGGATGAAGGACGGCCAAAGGGCGGCCTTTTTTTGGGTTTTTTTTTTTTTTTTTTTTTTTGTGGGGGGGGGGGGGGGGGGGGGGGGGCGTCGGCTTCGATGAGGCCTTGGCTGCAAGTAGCAGCCACTGGGTTCGGCAATGACGGAGAGGAAAAAGCGTACGTCCTGACTCTCGGCTCGTTGGAGAAAGAGGAAGCCCCCGTGGCTCAGGTGAGTCCTTCTCTTACTTCTCTTCTTCTATCGTTCTCTTCTTCTCTTCCTCGTCAAGCATCTTCGTCTTCTCTCTCTTCCATTTTTTTTGGGAGAAGGCAGACCGAAGAGAGAGAGAAGAAGACAGAGGCGGCGGCGGCACGGGTCACGCGCAGAGGAAGAGCGGGTAGGGATTTAGATTTTTGTTTTAGGGTTTTAATTTGGACAAGTTTTCAAAATGGTTTTAAAATTAGAAACAAATTTAAACACCGGTAAAATTTAAATTTAATTTAAAAATAGATCAATGTTATGAATGTTGTAAACTTGACGGTCACGAAACTTGTAGCCGTGTATTTATAGTATTAGGATTACATAATGGGTAAATACCAAATACACAAATGGGCCTACAAAAGTCCGTTTATAAAACTTCTCATTATCCATCCATTGTTGTAAGCCGTAATGAGCGCTTCAGGGTTCATAGAGCTTATCTGATCATGGGTGTATGGATACTTCTGGATCCTAAGTTAAAAGTTTTTTCTCGTTAAAATCTTTGCCATGGAAAACCCAGTGGAAAAAACCAGTGGCTAAGGGAAAAGAGTACAAGTCTCTATAACTTCCCCTGATCGATAGATATCATCAGAGGTGGATACTTCTGGATCCTAAGTTAGGGATAACTGCCTCGTTAAAACCTTTAGCTAAGAAAAGCCCAGTGGGAAAAACCAATAGCCAAGGAAAAAGAGTACATTTTTCCATAACTTCCCCTGATTATTGGAAGTATTTAGGGGTGGATACTTCTGGATCCAGAGTCAATAAGGTTGCCTCGTTAAAACCTTTAACCATGGAAAACCATGTGTGAAAAACCAATAGCCAAGGAAAAAGAGTACAACACTACATTTGACTCCCCCTGATCTGTACAAGCTGCAGTCTTGCAGATCTCCTAGGCAACTATACATCAATCTCTTACAGTGTTCCGATTATAAGTACAAAGTACAAGGCATCGCTCATCTATATAAGACATCGCTTATCTATACAAGTATCGTTCATCTATGGCAGCTACTGAATCTGAGGGAGCTCTTCTGAAGAGGAGTGGTCTGCAGACTCGGTAGGTAGCACCACGTCTCTGACCCAATCGTCGATGTGTCTGCGAGGTACTGCAGGGCCTGGCTGTGCGTACTTATGATTTGCTTCTTGGATCGATGAGCCTCTCGGGATGGTGGGATTAATATTGCCTTGGAAGCATTTTTTCTTGTCTCCAGGAGTTGGTCGTTCCTTTGTTGTAGTCATCGCGATGATCTGTAACATGTATCTGCAAATGCATTTAACATGTTGGATGATCCTTGACCCTTGGAGGTAGCGCAGAAGCTACATATCTCTGGTCCAGTGGTGCGCTGCAGGCGCTGCAGGCGCTGCACTGTATCTGGCTAAAAGGTTTACTGCTAATGCTCTCATAAGTTGCATGCAGTTGGCTAGATAAAGGAGTGTTCCAAAAAACACTTGATTAAGGCACTTCAGGACCTAGGATATCCTTCCCCTCTTCCAGCGAACGGAAGGGGTCTTAATGTGCATCCATATGACCAGTAGGTGTATTTAGTGGATTGCAATTATCTATGTTTCTTCATCATCTGGATGATAATTTCATCTTCTGGATGATAAGTCATCTGCTGGATGATTATTCATCTTCTGGATGATGGTTTCATCCCGAGGATGATAGTTTCATCTTCAGAATCTTCAGAATGATAATTCATCTTCAGGATGAAACCATCATCTTCAGGATGATAATTTATAAGGGTATGTTGTCACATCATCCATAGCAACATAGCCTAAAATTTTCTTTGCCAATCGCATGGTTTTTGCAACCATGACCAGGGAGCCTGATGCATCAGTTTAAATAATTTTGTAAGTGAGTTAAGCTCATCTTACATGGTTACTTCCTGGTTTCTGCGAAATAAACCTCTAAGCTATAGAGTTTTGCTTATAGCATACGATTTTATTTATTTATACAATACGCGGTAACCCATATGTTTGATATCTTTTGATATCAGGACTTCAGGTCCAAACACTTCACATTTCATAAGTGAGTCCAGCTTAACTTATTATTGCCTCGTTCCACATAATCTGGCCAAGTCTCTGCATTTGCTTCAGGAAACGGAGATTGGGAACGATAACTATGGCAAAATGAAACGTGAGTAATTGTCGACAAGTGTGTTTTATCCAAATACCTCTCCATGTATGTACATTATTCAATTTATTCCAGATTCGTCTCTTCTGGAGGTTCTGGAAAGGGAGAGGATATGGAGATGAGCTCACTTTCCTGTGGTGGTATTGTTTTGGGGTCTCGTGGTATGTCCTCTCATCCATTGAGGATATCCACGCCTGCTACTGGTGGATTGCATCCATTATATTTGGTATGTCAATACTAGCTGGATTTTTAGTAGCAGGGATGTGTGAATTTGACAATATTTATATTGTCAATAACTATGTCTGATAACTGTTTAACAGTTTCATAAGTTTGGATCTTAAGGATCTCATCACAATTCATGAAAATCAGATCATAGGTATTAATGTTTTTAATGGTCAAATTGAGCTTCAGGCTCATGGATGATTATAGTATTTTTGTTGAACCTAATGTTGGGGAATTAAAGTTATGAAGGATCTTCAGGATCACATCAAGTCTTTAAAAGAGGGCCCATCAATGCACGTTTTAGGAGAAGTGATTTTAAATACTTCCTCTGTTCAGAGTGCTCAAAATCCATTTATCTGGGGTAATTACTTCCGATAAATAGTTCTGCGTTTTGATGGTCTATAGTGGTGATATGTGGATGTATACTCATCATGGCACAATCGATAAGATGTGCTCTAAACGCTTCCCCCGTTAGGGTTTCTCGGAAACTGTTTATATTGTAACGCCCTACCAGCTACTGCACAAGTACTAGAGGGGGGGTGAATAGTACTTTAAAATAATAAGGAGTATAATTCCAAATTAAATTGCAATCAACTACCAAATCAATTTGCGGAAGCTTAAATTGAATGACGACAACGAAATTAACAATGCTAACAAACGATGTTAACGGGTTCGGATCCACCCAAGTCTCCCCGAATTGTTCCCGGTGATCCTACGTCCCAACCACCCGGATCCCCTCCGGATACTTGAGTTAGAAACTCTAACTCAAGATTTCCACTATGAATATCTTGTGAAAAACCTTCACAAGATCAAATCATACATGCAATAGCAAACGTGAATCCCACAACCCGGGATCACAACCTTCTCTCACAACCGAGAGAATCACAAGCAATATAAATGAGTTATATTGAAATAAACAAATCTTACCACAAAATCCTATACCTTGAGTTTTTCTTACCCAAATGGTGAAATGAAGGATTTGAGGAAGATGAAGTTACCAAAACCTAGCACCAAGGAAATGACCAGCAATGGGTGCCTAGGGTTGATTTGGAAACTTGAATCAAGCAATAGCTTGAAGAGCTCACCAAGAACAAGCTTCTCTCTAGATCTAGAAATGAGAGAGAATGGGTTTCTTGTGAGGAAGAGAGCTTTAGATTTGAGGGAGAATGGCTATCTCTTTAGAACTCAATGAATCTCTTAATGGCAGCTCTATTGAAGATAGAAATGACCTAGGTTCGTATTTATAGGGTCCCATAAAAACAAGTTAGGTCAATCTCCAACGGAAAGAAATCTGTGAGAATTAGTCGGTCAAAGAACACTCACTGACCGACTAGTTCATCAACTAGTCGGTCAGCCAAACAACGTGGACCGACTAAGAGTAGATCTGAGAAGAAAGAGAATTTCAGACCTAGACATCTAGTCGGTCCAAGAACACTGTCTGACCGACTAGTTTCACAACTAGTCGGTCATCCAATGAACGTAGACCGACTAAGAGGCAAAACAACTTAGTCTGAAGGCAAGTTGACTTAGTCGGTCCAAGAACAAAAGTTGACCGACTAGATTGTCAACTAGTCGGTCATCAAACGTTCTTAGACCGACTAACGGTAAACAGTAGCTTAGGAGAATTTTAGAGTGAACAGTAAGTCTCAACTAGTCGGTCAAAGAAGCATCACTGACCGACTAGTTCACAAACTAGTCGGTCGGTGAGTCAACGTAGACAGACTAACTGTAAACAGTAAAGTCCAAGAAATTAAGGAATCAAACTAGTCGGTCCAAGAACAGTTGCCGACCGACTAGATCACCATTTAGTCGGTCAGTACTTGTTCTTGTACCAACTAACATGCACAACAAAGTCCGAATCGAAGCGCGACGCTTCGAGGAAGATAGAATGAACTTGTGCAAGGATCCTAGAGCTACGAAATGAAGATAGAAACGTAAGATATACTCAAGGCTTAACATTCTATATATCGAAGCTAAAAGACTATAAATAAAACCTTAATAAACGGTCTTCGAGAGCTTCGATTGAATCTTCATATCTTCCAAAGCATCGCAAGAGCTTCAACGAAGCTTTAGTCATGAATAGGAGCTTTTGGAAGTGTTGAGATGTCGCTTTGAATATTCTCGTGAAATTGGCGACGATCTCCAAAACTGCGCTCACAAATTGTTAGTTCATGGATTATTTATGTTTGCTCATCATCAAAACCAAATCCGGGGAGTCCAATATTCAACATTCTCCCCCTTTTTGGTGATGACAAACCAACATAAATAATAATCAAAAATAGTAATTCAAATGAAAAATACTTACTCCCCCTGCATTGATGACACGTTAATTCCAAATTGAATATAAATGAATTGCATCAAGCAGACGAGTAAGATAAATAAAGTGAATTGATTTTTGAAATATCGGATTTTGAAAATCCTTATATATATCTTAACTCCCCCTGAATCTAACATATCAAACTAGATTCTTGGAAATTGAGTTAAATTTTCATTTGCGCTATTTATTATCATTATCTCTCCCCCTTTGGCATTATCCCAAAAATGGGGGGCATACAACGACAACAATTAGGAAATATAAAATCCAACATCGGGAGTCGTAGACAAAGACAATTGTTACGCCTATTTGGCCGAGACCCGTAAAACACGAGCCCAAGAGCCCGACTACTGGTCAAAAGCCCACCTGCGTCCTCAAAGCCCATTCGACAAAGGCCTTACAAGGGACCTTCTCGAACTTCGATCCGACCCGGCCCCAATAACCCGTTGGTCGCTCGCCCACTCCTGCGAAAACCACTCCCCCGGACGCGCGACCACTAAATAGCGATAATGGGGAGGTGCTGGCATGGCGGAGAGAGTGGCGGCGAGGGGGGGACTGATGGGGCACGATCAATGGCGGACGTGGGACGTGGGTTAGAGGAGATCACGCCGGAGCTCTACAAAAGGGCCAGGAAGACGACGAAGAAAAGGACCGCATCTGAGGTAACGAAACCTAAGGTACTCCATCAACGACCTCGTTCCCCCAATTCATCTCCTTCCTCCCCCGCTCGCGCCGAGAGACGCCGTTACGATCTCCTCACGAGTCGGACCGTCTCCGCCGGGCCTCCTTTCTCAGATCTCTATCTGACTTAGGCATCGGAGGGGATTTGGCCGGAACCAAGGTCCGGCCCCCTGACGAGCGTTCTCGTCTGCGCAGGTGGACAACAGATCAACGGGCCGAGGCTACCCCTCGCCCCTCTCCGACCACTCGATCAACCGGACAGTGAGGCTTCCCCTCACCGTCAGCCTGCCGTGGCCGAGCACGTCCTACCGAGGCCGATCGTCCTAATTGGGTCCGAGACTCTCCCTCGCCACCCGTCGGCCGTGCGTCTACCCGGGCGACTGAGGCTACCCCTCGCCCCCCTTCCAGCCGAGGCCGAGCACACCTGTCCGAGGCCGAGCGTCTCAACCTGGGCCGAGGCTTCCCCTCGCCCCTTCTGCACCGATTCGAAGCCCCCGAGGGACCAAAAGCGGGCCCCTTGACCACGTTGACCGGGCTCTCCACGGTCAACGCTTTGTAGTGAGAAAACACTCGGAAACATCTGGCGCCGTCTGTGGGAACCGAAGATCATCCCACGAAGCAGAAAACCACACCAACAATGGCACGAGCCAGCAATGGAAGGAAGCGCATGACCCCCATCCCGGAGGAGGGGAATGGCGCATCTAATGGCAACCCCGAGGACACGCACGTCGACGGCCACCCCGCCCACTCAATCGAAGAGACCGGCGGCTCAGAACTAGCCACACAGGGACAGCTCCGTGCCCTGGCTCAGGAGACCAACGCGAGCCTCCAGACGTTGGTCGCGATAGTACAACAGCTTGTCGGCCCCGCGCCGTCCGACGGGGGCGCGCTGAACGATAGCCACCGATGGGCGGGGGGTCCCCCGCACTTACGATCCGCGGTGGTCGACGACCACGGGACCCGGAAACCGAACACAGAGCGTCGGTTCACGCGGTCCGGCTCCCGTCAGGCGAGGTCACGTGCCTCCTCGCCCTATTGTGAAAGGAGCCGGAGAGAGACCGAGGGGACGAACGGCGAATCGATGACGGCATCGTCTCGTCGATCACGGTCGTCCCACCGCAGGAGAAGCGAACGACACCACTCAAGAGACCGATCACGGCGGAGCAGGAGCTCCCGCATGAGGAGTCGGGAGCGTCGGGTCAGCCCGACCCCCAGCGTGGCGAAGGCTGCGGAGCCAGCCCCACCGGCGCCGGTGCTACCTCCACCCCCGCTCGAGCCGGAGACAGGCGAATACCGCATCCCCGGAGGCATCCACGGGGACCGGTGTCCCTTATCGCGGAGAATAACCGACGCCCGAGTCCCTTCTCGATTCAGGATCCCGGTGCTGGGAAAGTACGACAGAATAGGAGACCCGGCACACCACGTGATGGATTACGAGGGGGATATGGCCTTCCAGGGAGCTGACGATGACCTGCTCTGCCGGGGCTTCTATTCAACTCTCAGGGGAGCAGCGAGGATCTGGTACCACAGCCTGCCCGGCCGCTCCATCGACAGTTTCGAGCAACTCGCCCAGTTGTTCTGCAAACAGTTCATGGCGGGGGGGCTGATCAAACCTGGTGCTGAACATCTGTTCAACATAGTGCAAGGCCCGACCGAGCCACTCCGACAATTCATGTGCCGCTTCAATGCGGAAAGGCTGAACGTGAACAACCCACCCGACCTGGTGGTCCAGACGGCTCTTAAGAAAGGGCTTCGCCACAGGGGCCTCAAGAAGTCCCTACACACCGACCCCCCAAAGGACCTCCCCGGGATCATGGCAAGGGCCGAACGCTTCATGCTGACTGAGGAGGCCTTGGCCGAGGATGCAGGAAAAACCGCTCGAGGGACCAAGCGTGGCGACGGCGGACGAGCTAGCCCCGAAGGGTACTGGACCGAGAAGAGGCAGAGGAACAGGCAGCGGGGAGAAAGCACGAGGGATACCACCCCAGACGCCATTCTCGCCCAAGTACAGAAGGAAGAGCGAGCTGATCGCCCTCCACCGAAGGCTAAAAGAGGCGGGAAGAACCGGGAGAAGTACTGTAAGTACCATAAGGACGATGGCCATGACACAGAAGATTGCTGGCATCTGAAGAAAGACATTGAGAAGCTGATGAGCCGAGGGCACGCCAGGAATCAAGCCGACGAACCGGCCTATGGAGAAGGGACCTCCACGCAGCCGGACAAGGGGAAGAAGATCAACGCCATCCAAGGCCCCCTCCGCATCATAGAGTGAGCAGGCAACGACTCTTCCCCCGGCGGCAGCCTAGTATGAGGGAATTATCCAGTTTTACATCCCTCTGTTTAGCTTCATTTCCTTTTCCTCCAAATGTACCGGTCCGACTGGACTCATGAGAGTACAAACGCAATCTTTTTATTGTCTTTACTTAAAATCCCGACGGAGTTGACGTGTCGCCAATAACGCAAAAGGCCGGGGACCGCCGCCTCACTGGAGGAGGAAGAGGAGCTTTGCCCTCGCCGACCGTCTCCGGCACTCATAAGTCTGGGGGCAATTCCCCCAGCAGACGTGGACGCTAACCGGTCCTAAGCCGAGGAGCTTTGCCCTCGCCGACCGACTCCAGTGCTCATAAGTCTGGGGGCAATTCCCCCAGCAGGCACGGGCGCTGACCGGTCCTAAGCCGAGGAGCTTTGCCCTCGCCGACCGATTCCAGAGCTCATAAGTCTGGGGGCAGTTCCCCCAGCAGGCACGGGCGCGGGCCGGTCCTAAGCCGAAGAGCTTTGCCCTCGTCGACCGACTCCAGAGCTCATAAGTCTGGGGGCAATTCCCCCAGCAGACACCGACGCCGACCGGTCCTAAGCCGAGGAGCTTTCCCCTCGCCGACCGACACCAGCGCTCATGAGTCAGGGGGCAATTCCCCCAGCAGGCACGGACGCCGGCCGAGGAGTTCTGCCCTCGCTGACCGGCCCCTGCGCCCATAAGTCTGGGGAGAATCCCCAACGCCAGTTTTCGTCCATTCCCAAGCCAAGAACAAGGCGACAACGCAAATTACACAAGAATTCCAAGTAAGTCGATTTCATTTATAATAGTTAACCCGAGTACAAAAATGCGTCTTATTTACAGGGGATCAAGGCGAGGGGAACACCCTACAAACAGTCTACTCACGACAAATGAAAGAGTTCAGATCGACACCGACAAAGCAAAATTGGTTGACAAAAGACCCAGAGTAGGTGACCCAAGCTAACGGCCATGCAACCAGCAATTGTTGGCCGCGGGGCTGAAGGAGATGGCGAGGGCCGGGGATCCATTTCAAGTAGACTGGCCCAAAGCGAAGCGGATGCTTAAAAATTTGAGGATAAGGCTGGGAGGGACTGCTTAAGGAGCCCGAGCTCGGGAGGACACATCCTCGGGCACTTCGCCCTGCTCGGAGCGAGGGGACTCGACTGGCGGAGGGGCTTGCCGGACACGTTCCGCACATTCCCGGAAGGAAGACTGGACGACTTCGACGATCCGGGGGGCGATGATGTCTATATACTTACCGAAGGCCCCCCTGAGAACCTCGAAGATCTCCTTCCCCAGGGTCTCGACGACGCTCTTCTCCACCTCCTCCGCCAGCCGCATTACCTGACGCCGGTTCGACAGTTCCCTCTGAAGCTCCTCCCTCTCCAGACGGAACGACTCCGCCGCTTCCTCAGCCGACTGATGAGCATCCCCTAGCTTTCCCTCGAGGTCACCCACTTGTCCCTCCAACGCAGCCACACGGAGGGCTAGGCGCCGAGACTCCATCTGGGCCTCCATCATGGCCACCTCGGCCGCCCCGGCCCGCTCCTGAGCCCTCATGGAGGACTCCTCCAGCTCCCTCAAGCGGACGGCTCGACACTGCAACTCCACAGCGAGCGCTGAACCCTGAGAAGACGAGACATGGGCTAAGAAGAGGATAAAGAGAAAGAGAGGATAGAAAGATAACCGAACCTGTTGGAGGATCCAGACCAAGGAATCCGACATCTTGTCGGCCGGGATCTTCTTGAGGAGGCTGCGGTCCCGGGGAGGGACGGAGACCTCGGCAACCTGCTGGGCCACGGCTCGGTCAGCAAACATCGAACTCCCAGGGACGACAATCGAAGCCAAGTCGCTCGCCAACAAGGCCCCGACCCCTGGTGATACGGGCGAAGACGCTGCGAGGGGGGTGGCTGGCAAAGCTATCGAAGGATCCCCGGCGGTCGCCACGGGAAGCACGGAACTTGCCGGGCCGGAGGGATCCACGTCCTCCTTCCTCCTCTTTCCACCGTGGGGCACCGAAGGCGCCGGAGGGGAACGCTTCCGCCTCGCACCATCCTCACCCCCCGGAAGGGGATCGCCAGAAGAAGAGGCGGGAGGCGCGGCCGCCACCTTACCCATGGCAGGCTCAGCTCGGCGCACTTCCTCCTCAACGGTCCTCCGAGGCGCCCGTCCAGAGGTACTACCTCGGCTCCGAGCGGCTCCACGACGGATCAGCTCGTCAACGTCACGGACGAATTCGCGGCCAGCCATCCCTGCAAAGGAGACCGAAATCAGGATGAGTCATAGGGAGATCCGGGGATGAAAAAGCGACCTACCCGGAGACCACAAGACGGCCTTCAGGAGTAGGTCGTCCAGCAAAGACCAAATGGACTTCGTTTCCAAAGGAAGAGCCAACAGAAGCGCAGCAGCTGCCCGGTCGGCGTCCGAGAGAACTAACGACGGGCAAGGATGGGCAGAACTGCCCCAGCTTGTTAGAATCTGGGCCTCGCCCAAGAAGACCACGAAGACATAATCCAAGTTCCAATCCCCTGACCAGCGGGGTAACCCAATCAGGCATTCCCTCCTCGAACGAGCTCGGAGTAGCAGCCATGACCCCGGACCGACCGTCTGGGCCTGGTAAAAGTAGAAGAGAAGGGGGAGAGTCGGCTCCAGACCACGGGTACAGCAGAGCGTCACGAAGCCCGTCAGTACCGCGATCGAACACGGGGTGAACTGACACAGGGACACTGTGAAATGTTCCATGACCTGGATGAAGAAGGGATGGAGCGGGAAGCGAAGACCCAGGCGGAACATCTCGACGCAGACGCCGACCTCATTGCTCCTCGGAAGGCAAATCCGCTCGTCGACAAATGGAACCCGAACCTCGTATGGGAAGCAGAGATATCTTTCCCGGATCTCCGCGGCCACCGAAGGAGGGGTCCTCGACGGCGTACGGAGGACAACCGGGGGCACATTCAGCCGTACGGCAGCCAACGCCACGTCATCACGGGCGTAGTCTGGAAAAAGTTTCTCCTTCCCCTTATCTTGAAGAGAACGACTCCCGGCGGGGGAACCAGACTCCCCTAGCCGGGGTTCGCCCCGCCCGGACTCCAGAGGACCCCTCGTCCTCCGGCCGGAACCGCCTATCCTAAGAGCAGCCATAGGATGAAAGCAAGAGAGGAATTACCTATTTTCAACTAGTTTGAAGAGGACAAAGAAGCGAAGGCGACGGGGAACTCCGAGTTGCTGAAGGCTCTGAATACCGGGAGGAGCGAAGAAGAAGTAGAGATCAACACAACGGGAGATCTTATATGCCAGGGGAGAATTCGAAGCGCCTGACAAGAACGCGTGGCGAGGCTCGAAGAGTCGGCGGCGTTCCGAAATTGGCGCCAGTCGAAGTCCAATCGATCCGCCTCATCATGACCAGCATTTATGACCTCGCCTCGATTGAAGCGCCGCTCGGAATCCCAGGAGACATAACGGGTGATCTGAGAGAGCCGAGGCTGAACGACCCCACCAATGGCGGCTCACAAACCCTTCGGCTTCTAGAACTTAAGGTGACTCCGCGAGCGGCGGGGATAAGCTTGCCGCTACACGTGGCGACATCTGAAGGCCGACGGCGCTTCGGAACCCGTGCCTTAAAAACATCGAACGGGCCAACTCATGATGACGACTAATAAATGAGTCGGCATCGACTGACGAGCTCGTCACAATCGGCAGAGGTCACATCGGCCGAGCCGAACCGGCCGAGGCCGATCAACCCGACCGATGGGGGCAATTGTTACGCCTATTTGGCCGAGACCCGTAAAACACGAGCCCAAGAGCCCGACTACTGGTCAAAAGCCCACCTGCGTCCTCAAAGCCCATTCGACAAAGGCCTTACAAGGGACCTTCTCGAACTTCGATCCGACCCGGCCCCAATAACCCGTTGGTCGCTCGCCCACTCCTGCGAAAACCACTCCCCCGGACGCGCGACCACTAAATAGCGATAATGGGGAGGTGCTGGCATGGCGGAGAGAGCGGCGGCGAGGGGGGGACTGATGGGGCATGATCAATGGCGGACGTGGGACGTGGGTCAGAGGCGATCACGCCGGAGCTCTACAAAAGGGCCAGGAAGACGACGAAGAAAAGGACCGCATCTGAGGTAACGAAACCTAAGGTACTCCATCAACGACCTCGTTCCCCCAATTCATCTCCTTCCTCCCCCGCTCGCGCCGAGAGACGCCGTTACGATCTCCTCACGAGTCGGACCGTCTCCGCCGGGCCTCCTTTCTCAGATCTCTATCTGACTTAGGCATCGGAGGGGATTTGGCCGGAACCAAGGTCCGGCCCCCTGACGAGCGTTCTCGTCTGCGCAGGTGGACAACAGATCAACGGGCCGAGGCTACCCCTCGCCCCTCTCCGACCACTCGATCAACCGGACAGTGAGGCTTCCCCTCACCGTCAGCCTGCCGTGGCCGAGCACGTCCTACCGAGGCCGAGCGTCCTAATTGGGTCCGAGACTCTCCCTCGCCACCCGTCGGCCGTGCGTCTACCCGGGCGACTGAGGCTACCCCTCGCCCCCCTTCCAGCTGAGGCCGAGCACACCTGTCCGAGGCCGAGCGTCTCAACCTGGGCCGAGGCTTCCCCTCGCCCCTTCTGCACCGATTCGAAGCCCCCGAGGGACCCAAAGCGGGCCCCTTGACCACGTTGACCGGGCTCTCCACGGTCAACGCTTTGTAGTGAGAAAACACTCTGAAACAACAATGGACCAACATGACACCAAGGGAAAATTGTGGAAATCAAAACAAGGTGTGCCAAATTTTCCATTGTCAATAAAAATCAACGATAATCAAAATCATCAAAAATACCAAATGTTTATTCATTTCTTGAATAAAGAAACATACTCTTCAATATTCAATATTCTTGGTTAAATTTGTGCATGGAAAACAATTCTATACAATTATAGAATTTAAATCTATTTAACCAAGTTTTTATGCGTCGAGCGACGAAATCACATTTCAAATGTATGCAACGAATATTAAAATTTGCACGACGAATAAAAGACAAAGTGAACGATGATGAACATATATATATATATATAGACAACATGAGTACATCCAAAAAGATATCACATCGAATATATGAGGTACATCATATGAAGTGAGACACATCATCTATATAAACAACAAAAAGTACATCATCATCATCAACATCGTCATATCATAAAATCCAACACCGACAACCAGAAAGCACACAAAAAAATACATCAAAACATCTCTCAACCCCATCCTAACCCAAAATACTCTCACTAAAAAATATCATCCAGAATGCAGTGGAGAGTCCTCGGAACAGACGATCACGAGGAGGAGGCTGGATCTGCAGCGTCCGTGGGTCCAGTCGACGGAGTGGACTCAGGCTCTGCAGGGAGAAGAGGTGTCTCAACAGATGGAATCGTCGGGGCAGGAGTCGAGATCTCAGGAACAGGCTCAACAGCAGCATGAGTCTCGACAGAAGCAGCAGCAGCAGATACATGAGCAGGCTCGGAAACTGGGTCAGCAGCAGGCTCAGAAGGCTGAAGAGCTGCAGCAGATGGCTCTGGAACACCGGAAGAGGTGGCAACTCCAGGAGCAGAAGTAGAAGTACCAGCAGCAGCAGCAGTGGCCTCATCGCCACGGGCAAAAGAAGTGACAAGCTCGTCAAGCTCCTCATCGTCCATCTCCTCGGCCTCAGAAACTGAAGGAGGAAGATCGATCCCCATCAGACGAGCCATACGACAAACGACCTCCTCGGTACGAGCCAAACGGGAGTCGTGCTGACGAAGTAGGCGTACGACATCGTCCAACGTAGCAGGACGAGAGGGGGCTGCAGCAGCAGACGGAGAAGCCTGAGAAGCAGATGTGGTAGACCTCTGCACATGACGAAGAGCCGCTAGAGATTTCTTCACGGCCGTCGCGTTCAGAGGCGTACCCAAGGGACGCTCATCGTCAGGAGGGAGAGGGACTCGGAAATGACGAAATACGAGAGTCAACAAGCAGGGGTATGGAATGTGCGCAGACTTATTGGTCTTGCGTATACACTCGAAAGAATCCATCTTATCGAGTATCACGCGAGCCCAATTTATCTCGCACCCCAAGAAAAGAGCGTATATGAGTTTCAAGAACGGCTGGGATGGGAGCGAAGAGGATCCATACTTAGGGAGGAGACAAGACTTCAAAATCAGGTTAAGAACCCACGCATTCGGCTTAAAAGATTTCGATGGAACACCAATGAATGCAGAGGGGATAACCTGGAAAATCTCAGAAAGAATAGACTGATCCAAGGAAGAAATATCGTCTACGGAAATGTCCGAGGGGAGGAGACCACACGACGCACAACCAAGGATCTCCCCCAAGATTTCTGCCGTGAGAACTATAGGAGTTCCCAAGACAGTCGTCTCAATGGAGTGGCTGGCATCGTACTGGCCTCGAATGCGATTGGCATAGAACAATTTCACGAGACGAGGATACGGTTTGGGATTGGCCTTGGGGTCGTATCGGAGATAGTCTAGAAGGCCACTATAAGACAGAAGATCAGCAAGGCCGAGAAAATCAGAGAACTGAACGTAATGCTCCAACAACAGTGGACAGTGTTCTATACGGTTGTACGCGGCGAGACACTGAGGGTCATCGCGGCACAACGATATGTCTACACCGCCAACTGGCATATGAGCTTTACCCTTGGCCTTACGGGTCTTCGGAGGTGGGGTAGGTTCCCTAGTAGGCTCATCCTAAGGAATAAAATCAGTGTCGGAATCGGGAGGAGTAGCCGGAGTGTGAAGAATAGGCTTTTTGGTCTTGGATTTGCGGGGTTTAACTGTGGCAGTCCTAGGCTTCTTAGGAGGAGGCGAAGATGGAGAGCCTTGGGTTGACTTGGCACGACGCTTAGGCTTCGGGGGATTCCTAGGGTCCGAAGGTTGTTCTACGGTCATAGGAGAGGCCCCGGAAGAGGCGATAGGAATTCGAGTCTTAGCCATAGCACTACGAGCACAATCAATCGAAGAAAATCACAAGCAACCTAGAGATCACAAGCTAACAACCCTAGAGATCAAGAAATTCGAAAATAAACCAAACCCTAGAATACCTAGGAGGAGAAATCGAACCCTAGGGCAAGAAATCGACCTAGGAGAGGGAGGGAGATACCTAGGAGGCTGAGTCGACGGCGGCGGACGGCGGGGATGGCCGGAGAAATGGCCGGAGACGACGAGAATGCGAAGGGGCTCGATGGGGGTTTGGGGTTTTCGGGCTGGAGCAAAAGAGAAAACCGACTAATAGAGAGGTTAGTCGGATGAAGAATGAGTATAAGTCGGTCTGGAATCAAAAAGACGTAACTGCCCTAACACACTTAGTCGGTCACAGTTCAAGCACTGACCGACTAGATTACGATCTAGTCGGTCGGTCAATGAGCTTGAACCGACTAAGTCGAAACAGTAGCTCAGAGTGATTTTTAGGGCTAGATTTAGTCGGTCTCAGTATACTTACTGACCGACTAGTTTTCAATCTAGTCGGTCGGAAAGTGTACTATGACCGACTAACGAAAGAAAAAGATAGGAGATGGATATTTGCTTGATCTAGTCGGTCTGAGTTCATTTGCTGACCGACTAGATGAGCATCTAGTCGGTTGACAAGTGAACTGAAACCGACTAGAAGAGTCCAAAAATTGAAATTTGATTTCTCTTCACAAACCACTTGGATGAAACATCCTAACTCACTCATTAGTCATCTAAATTACCCCATAAAACGTCGAAATCTTAAATACGACATTGAAATACGAATTCGAGCAATAAATTCAAATAAATCACATAAAATTCCCAAAAATTCAATTAATCTAGCATGAATGAAATAACGCGAAATATATTAGCATGCAAGATGATTGAATTTAAATATGAATCCTATATCTCGGATTCACCCATAATCCCCAATTCTCGACGCAACCGCACAAAGGAGTCCTCCTTTAGGGGTTTCGTGAAAATATCGGCGATTTGCTTTTGGGTTTCAACGTACACTAAAATGATGTCCTTTTTAGCAACATGATCATCTAAGAAATGGTGTCGGACATCTATGTGTTTCGATCGGGAATGGTGCACCGGATTCTTTGAAAGACAAATAGCACTTTGGTTATCCACCATGATAGGGCTAGTATCACAATGAATACCAAAATCCTTCAATGTGTGTCTCATCCAAAGAACCTGGGCACAAGCGGCACCGGCGGCAATATATTCCGCCTCGGTGGTTGAAAGTGATACCGAATTTTGCTTCTTGGAAAACCAAGAGACAAGAGAATTTCCTAGAAAATGGCAAGTGCCACTAGTACTTTTCCTGTCGGATTTGCATCCCGCATAATCAGCGTCACTATATGAGACTAACTCATATGTGCTAGATTTCGGATAAAGTAATCCAAAATCTAAAGTGTAACTTAGATAGCGAAAAATACGCTTTACCGCTACTAAGTGAGAATCCTTAGGTTGAGACTGATAACGAGCACATATGCATACGGCAAACATAATATCGGGCCTACTTGCGGTAAGATAAAGCAAACTACCTATCATACCTCGATATAGACGAATGTCTACATCCTTACCGCCCGTATCCTTGTTAAGATGCGTAGTCGTGCTCATTGGAGTCTTTTTCCATGAGGCATTCTCCATTCCAAATCGCTTTAGCAACTGCACCGTGTACTTCGTTTGGTGGATGAAGATTGCATCGTTCATTTGGCGAATTTGGAGACCTAAGAAATATTTGAGTTCGCCCATGTGGCTCATCTCAAATTGTTCCTTCATCACATTAGAAAACTCTTCGCAAAGAGCGAAGTTAGTAGCACCGAAAATGATATCATCAACATAAATTTGAACTAATAAAATATCATTATTCGCATGCTTAATAAAAAGTGTTGAATCGGCTTCGCCCATTTTAAAATTCAAATCCAAAAGAAAATTCTTTAGGCGATCATACCAAGCTCGAGGAGCTTGTCTCAAACCATAAAGAGCTTTCTTTAGTTTAAAAACGTGATTTGGAAATTTTTCATTTATGAAGCCCGGAGGTTGAGAAACGTAAACTTCCTCAACGACATCTCCGTTTAAAAATGCACTTTTAACATCCATTTGAAATAATTTAAAATTCTTATGGCATGCAAAAGACAAAAGTAATCTAATTGATTCTAATCTAGCTACCGGAGCGAAAGATTCTTCGAAATCGATACCTTCCTCTTGACGATAGCCTTGAGCTACTAACCGAGCTTTGTTCCGGACGACGACTTGGTTTTCGTCGGTTTTGTTCTTGAAGATCCACTTTGTCCCTATGACGGTGTGGTTCTTCGATGGCAATGGAACAAGCTTCCAAACTTCATTCCTCTCGAATTGAATGAGCTCCTCCTCCATGGCTAAGATCCAAGCGCTATCTTCGCATGCTTCATTAATATTCTTTGGCTCTATCGATGAGGCAAAGGCATAATTTGCGAAGTGGTGAACTTGCGATCTCGTCTTGACACTATCATAGATATTGCCAATGACTTGCTCATGGGGATGGTCACGAACCGAATGAAGCCGTTTGGGAATACCTTGATCACTAGGAACATTCTCAACAACTTCATTAGTTGGGTTAGTCTCAATAGAGTCAATAGAATCATTAGACTTAGAATTATCAAACGAATCACATAAAACATCCATAGAATCATTATCATTTGAAATTCTAGTTGGAACAAATCCTTCATTAAATGAGACATGAAGCGACTCCTCGATCGTTGAGGTTCGTTTGTTGAATATCCGGTAGGCTTTGCTACGCGTAGAATATCCAACAAAAATCCCCTAATCGGATCTCGGATCGAATTTGTCCAAACTACCATATGTGTTCTTAATAAAACATTTCGAACCAAAAACACGAAAATGTTTAACTTGAGGCAACCTACCAAACAACAATTCATAACAAGTTTGTTTAGTGCCGGGCCTCAAAAGTATTCTATTAAACACATAGCAAGCGGTGTGTACCGCTTCCGCCCAAAATTGATGGCCAAGTTGGCTATCATCAAGCATAGTGCGAGCACACTCCACTAGCGTCCTATTCTTTCTCTCAACTACACCATTTTGAGGAGGTGCACGAGGGAAAGAGAAGGTGTGAGTAATACCAACTTCATCACAAAATGTCTCAAAAGACTCATTCTCAAATTCACCTCCATGATCACTACGAATAGTGACAATGGTGGTTCCTAAGAGATTTTGTACTTTCTTAACAAAAATTGTGAAGTTTTCAAAAGCTTCATTTTTATTACACAATGAAAATACCCAAGTAAATCTTGAATAGTCATCTACGATGACAAGTCCATACCTTGCATTTCCTAAGGAAGCTACTCTAGTTGGCCCAAATAAATCTAGATGTAATAGCTCTAGTGGCCGTTTAGTAAAGATGCTTTTCTTAGGTTTAAATGAAGATTTAGGAAGCTTGCCACGTTGACAACAATCACAAAAACTTTTCTTTTCAAAAACAAGCTTCGGAAAACCTTTAATGGAATTCAATTTTGAAAGCTTATATAGTGTTCCAAAGTTCACATGTCCAAAGCGTCGATGCCATAAGTGTTGTTCACTTGTGTTGGCAACAAGACATTGTTCATATGACTTAGGAAGATCCAAAATATAAATGTCTTTACGACGAGTTCCGGAAAATAATAATTTATCATTATCCTTTCTTAAAATATGACACAATCCTTTCGCAAAGCTAACTTTGTAACCTTTGTCACAAAGTTGGCTTATTGAAATAAGATTATGATTTAAACCACTAACAAGATAAACATCACTAATTAATGGTTTAGAAGGGTTACCGACTTTACCAACACCTATGATGGTTCCGCTCTCGTTGCCTCCAAATACGACGCGGTTTCCATTCGCAATGGGAACCACTCCGGAGAGCAAACGAGCGTCACCCGTCATGTGTTTGGAGCACCCGCTATCGAGTATCCAATTCCCTTTGGAGCTAAATTTAAATTTGATGCTCCTTTTCTTTTTCTTTTCCTTGAGTACCTAAAGATAGACACTTTCATATCATGGTACCCAAGGTCATTGGGTCCAAGGGATTAGACCTTTGGAAGCCAAGTCCAAGTGGACTTAGACTTCCCCACATAATTCTTACTATGCACAACATCCGAAAAATAAGCATTCATATACATTTGTTTTTCGTCCATACTTGTGTCCTTTGGGCTCCAAATAGTGAAAATTTTGGGAGCCATCATCCTATTGGGTGCATGCATGCTACGTTGATTTCTACGTGATGCATGTTGTGGATAGGCATACGGGACATGATGGAATGGTGCACGACGAGAATTATTCATATGATGAGGTGGGTGTACATATGCATGTGTGGGAACACGTGCGTGAGGGTGTCTCACTTGGTGTGCACGTGCCCGAGAATGTGTTGCATAAAAATCATCATATGTGTGAGATGGTGGAGTAGGACGTGTGTTCCTACGTGGCATGGTATTTGTGTACATATAAGCATGGCCCTTCTTTGGAGGTCCACCCATAGTGGGTTTCTTTCCGAAAGAGGGTGTGGACGAGGTGGAAGCACCATTGGTAGATGAACTACCAATAGAGTGTTTGCTACCACTCGTAGAGTCACCGGAAGTTGGCCTAACAAAGGTAGTGGCCGATTTGGATGGACATCCCATCGTATACCCCAAACCAATGTGGTGATTGACCGGAAGTAAGTCACTTTGGATTTTATCCAAATGGTCCTTACCTTTATTGAATCTATTGATTCGGCCTAATGTGTTCTCATAATTCTCTTTGAGAGAACGCATTGAAGTATCTAAAGTGGATACTTGCGATGTGAGCACATAAACACGAGATTTAAGATTCTCGTTCTCAATACTAAAAGTTGAGTTTTGAGAAGTTAAATCTGCTATCTTATGTTCTTCCGCATCCTCAATGCTAACATGTTCGAGTTTAGATTTGAGATTCACAATCTCATTTCTTAACTCTTCAACAACGGTGTCGTTGTTGGTGATGATATTCTTAGGCGATGTTTGAATGCTAGCTAGGTCATCTTTTACCTTAGTATATCTATTTACTAACTTAGTGTATTTTGACCAAAGTTGAGAGTTAGCATTTCTAAGATCATCCATCGTTACCTCATCGCTTTCGTCATTACTATCATCGGAAGAGGAGGATCCTTGATCGTTCTCCTCTCTTGCCATGAAGCACATATGTGCTTGCTCCACTTTCTCATCATCCGACTCTCCGCTTGAGGAATCCTCGGAGTCGGTGAATGTTGCTCCGACAAGTCCTTTCTTGTACCCCTTTTTGTATTTCTTGGACTTATCGAATTTTGGCGCCTTTCACTTCTCCTTTTGTTTGTTGAGAGGACACTCCGCTTTCATGTGTCCTGGCTTATTGCACTTGAAACACAAAGGAGAGGAAGAGGCGTTAGAAGAACCAAATTTACCTTTGGTCTTGAAGTTACCTTTCCGGAAGAAACGGTTGAACTTCTTGGCCATGAGTGCCATGGACTCCAAGTCCAACTCGTTTTCCGAGTCTTCATCATCGGAAGATGTGGATGAAGCCGCCTTGAATGCAATCGCCTTTTTCTTAGGCGCATCTAGGTTCAAATATGACTTCATCTTTTCTTGTAGCTTCACCTTGCTATCTTTGCGTACCTCGTATGACATCAAAGTACCCATTAGTTGAACTACGGTATATTTGTTCATGTCATTACCTTCCTCGATGGCGAAGGTACGTTTTTCCCAAGAAGAGGGAAGTCCTTCAATAAGCTTTAAGCACTTCTCCTTTTGAGTGTAGATCTTGCCGAGGGCCTCTAACTCGTTTATTATGTCAACGAAGCGAGCGTAATATTCTTTCATCTTCTCGCCCTGTTGCATATGAAACATTTCGTAATCTTTGGTTACGACTACGAGTTTAGAGTCTCTTACCCGACTCGTCCCTTCATGTAGTATGAGGAGAGAGTTCCAAATTTGATATGCACTCTTACATGTGCATATCTTATTGAAGTCCTCGGGCTCCAATGCGCATTGCAAGGCGTTCATTGCCTTGGCATTGCTTACCTCCGCGGCGACCTCCGCGGTAGTCCATTTCTCAAAATCTTCTTCTTCGGGCTCGATGTACTCCTTCATTGTAGTCCTCCATAAAGATGCACTTCGGAGGAAGGTTTCCATCCGACATTTCCAGTACCCGTAGTTGGTACCGTTGAAGAATGGAGGCCTTGTAGAGGAATGTCCTTCCATCACCGATGACGCTCCTTCACGGTTCCTGAAGGTGTCGTAGTTGGAAGGTGGAGGCACGTTCTTGTTGTCGTTGGCAGACATAGCTGAGTATCTGGCTCTGATACCAAATGTAATGCCCTACCAGCTACTGCACAAGTACTAGAGGGGGGGGGGGGGGTGAATAGTACTTTAAAATAATAAGGAGTATAATTCCAAATTAAATTGCAATCAACTACCAAATCAATTTGCGGAAGCTTAAATTGAATGACGACAACGAAATTAACAATGCTAACAAACGATGTTAACGGGTTCGGATCCACCCAAGTCTCCCCGACTTGTTCCCGGTGATCCTACGTCCCAACCACCCGGATCCCCTCCGGATACTTGAGTTAGAAACCCTAACTCAAGATTTCCACTATGAATATCTTGTGAAAAACCTTCACAAGATCAAATCATACATGCAATAGCAAACGTGAATCCCACAACCTGGGATCACAACCTTCTCTCACAACCGAGAGAATCACAAGCAATATAAATGAGTTATATTGAAATAAACAAATCTTACCACAAAATCCTATACCTTGAGTTTTTCTTACCCAAATGGTGAAATGAAGGATTTGAGGAAGATGAAGTTACCAAAACCTAGCACCAAGGAAATGACCAGCAATGGGTGCCTAGGGTTGATTTGGAAACTTGAATCAAGCAATAGCTTGAAGAGCTCACCAAGAACAAGCTTCTCTCTAGATCTAGAAATGAGAGAGAATGGGTTTCTTGTGAGGAAGAGAGCTTTAGATTTGAGGGAGAATGGCTATCTCTTTAGAACTCAATGAATCTCTTAATGGCAGCTCTATTGAAGATAGAAATGACCTAGGTTCGTATTTATAGGGTCCCATAAAAACAAGTTAGGTCAATCTCCAACGGAAAGAAATCTGTGAGAATTAGTCGGTCAAAGAACACTCACTGACCGACTAGTTCATCAACTAGTCGGTCAGCCAAACAACGTGGACCGACTAAGAGTAGATCTGAGAAGAAAGAGAATTTCAGACCTAGACATCTAGTCGGTCCAAGAACACTGTCTGACCGACTAGTTTCACAACTAGTCGGTCATCCAATGAACGTAGACCGACTAAGAGGCAAAACAACTTAGTCTGAAGGCAAGTTGACTTAGTCGGTCCAAGAACAAAAGTTGACCGACTAGATTGTCAACTAGTCGGTCATCAAACGTTCTTAGACCGACTAACGGTAAACAGTAGCTTAGGAGAATTTTAGAGTGAACAGTAAGTCTCAACTAGTCGGTCAAAGAAGCATCACTGACCGACTAGTTCACAAACTAGTCGGTCGGTGAGTCAACGTAGACAGACTAACTGTAAACAGTAAAGTCCAAGAAATTAAGGAATCAAACTAGTCGGTCCAAGAACAGTTGCCGACCGACTAGATCACCATCTAGTCGGTCAGTACGTGTTCTTGTACCAACTAACATGCACAACAAAGTCCGAATCGAAGCGCGACGCTTCAAGGAAGATAGAATGAACTTGTGCAAGGATCCTAGAGATACGAAATAAATGAAGATAGAAACGTAAGATATACTCAAGGCTTAACATTCTATATATCGAAGCTAAAAGACTATAAATAAAACCTTAATAAACGGTCTTCGAGAGCTTCGATTGAATCTTCATATCTTCCAAAGCATCGCAAGAGCTTCAACGAAGCTTTAGTCATGAATAGGAGCTTTTGGAAGTGTTGAGATGTCGCTTTGAATATTCTCGTGAAATTGGCGACGATCTCCAAAACCGTGCTCACAAATTGTTAGTTCATGGATTATTTATGTTTGCTCATCATCAAAACCAAATCCGGGGAGTCCAATATTCAACATATATTAGGTGATCAGGCTCATATATATAGGTTCTAAGGAGGCGTTTTGATGATTTGTATTGTAATTGCATGTTCACACATGGTCACCTACAACTAGATTTTTAATGGATAAGTAATCCATTTAAATCATTTAATGATTTATGTAACCCATTTTTGGGTGTGAACACAAACGTCAGGGTGTTCAACATTTTTCCAGTTGCAAATATAGTATGATTTTCCAGTGTTATCCAATGTTTCCGCCATTTAGTAATGTGTCACATTTGCTTTGAAAAAGCTGGACTGCGGTTGGATAATAGGTTTGATAATGACCATTTTTAGAGGATATATGGTTGAGTACTCCAAGGTACATCATCAGCCATATGTAGGGAGTGTGTGAGTCCACTTTTATCCCTCAAATACTCTCAAGAAGCATAAAGGTCTCATTCTTCTAATGATAGTATATCATCTTAAATTCGTTTGAGGAAGTGAGGAGAGTCAATGTCCATGTGAATGGAGATCATTTTTCCCTTTTGAATGGGATAATGGAGGTTTCACCCTTTTTGAAGAATCTTCGAGTTCGTCTGGTTCATGATGCCTTGCATCATCAATCCAGGGTGACATCGATCCAAAGTTGGTCAATTCTGGACACTTCTGGTGTTCCAAATTAATTCCTCTGTTCGAATTTATGTGGGACTTTTGAAAGTCTATTAAAATGCTCAAGTTAATTTTGTCCGGTAATATGTGAACTGTGTTCAAACTGTGAAGGATTACATCTTCACATTGACTACTATGCGGATCAAAGTTGGATAAAGCTTCAGGCTTTATTGGTTTCGTGAGTCATTAGGGAATTCGTTTTGACGAATATCCTTTGAAACTTTATAAGTTTCAGAGAGTATATGGTATCCTCATTTTAGGAGTATTCAGGATAACAAATCATTCACAGTAAAATAAAATGCGTAAAAGCACATATATACTGTAAGAGAATACTACTGATAATTATGTTACGACAACAAGTGTCAGAGTATGATGTGTGCTCTAGAAAACATACGTCCACAATTATGCTCATTTAGACTTATGTTATGACAATAAATCAAATTTGTTTTCAAAATTTATTTGTCCTCGGAGAGTAGCTAAATATACATATGGTCAATGGACTTTCGTCGTTTAGACTAGATATGTATATATTTTATATGGCATAAGTGTAATGCCCTGCTAAGCTACTGCACAAGTACTAGAGGGGGGTGAATAATACTTTAAAATAATTAAGAGGCTAATTCCTAATTACTTGCAAACTCTACCAAACAATGCGGAAAATGCGGAAATGTAAATGTTAGACAACAAAGAAACAATCGCAAACAACGATATTACTGGGTTCGGATCCACCCAAGTCTCCCCGACTTGTTCCCGGTGATCCTACGTCCCAACCACCCGGATCCCCTCCGGATACTCGAGTTAGAAACCCTAACTCAAGATTTCCACTATGAAATACTTGTGAAAAAACCTCCACAAGTCACAAAGTAATTTGTGACTCCCACAACCCGGGATCACAACCACACTCTCACAACCGAGAGTGAAACTTACAATTGAAATTGAAATGAAATAGAACTTCTTACCGACAAAATACCTATGCCTTGAGTAATGCTTACGAGTTAGGGCAAAGATGATTTTGAGGAAGAAGAAGTGGCACCAAACCCTAGCTCCAAGATGTAGATCAGCGATGGAGAGCTATGTGGATGTTGGTGACCTAGAATCAAGCACTTGGCTTGGAAGGCTTCACACTCAATGAATCTCTCTTTAGAAGTAAGAGTGGGGAGAGATTATTGAATGGAATGAAAGAGCTTTGAATGAGCTTGGAATGATTTCTCTTGATCTCTAAACTTGCAATAATATCAGCCTTGGCTGCAATGAATGCAGCCCATCAAGTATATATAGGTTAGAGGAGAGAGAGAAAGAAATTCGAGTCATTAAATGCTCCAACGGCTCTTTTCTGAACCTAACTAGTCGGTTAAAGAACAACCACCGACCGACTAGTTCATCAACTAGTCGGTCGGTCAATTAACGTATACCGACTAATCGAAGAACAGCTAAAATGTTGAAGCACAGACAAAAGGAACTAGTCGGTCCAAGAAGAGTAGCTGACCGACTAGTTTCACAACTAGTCGGTCGGTTACTCAACTGAGACCGACTAACAGATAAAACTGAAGTCTGAGCACAAATTGACTTAGTCGGTCCAAGAACAAATGTTGACCGACTAGTTCATCAACTAGTCGGTCGCCAAATGAGCATAGACCGACTAACGATAAACAGTATCACAGTCGGTCCAAGAACACATATTGCACTTTGGTTGTCCACCATGATAGGGCAAGTATCACAGTTTATACCAAAGTCTTTAAGTGTGTGTCTCATCCAAAGAACTTGAGCATACGCGGCACCGGCGGCAATGTATTCCGCCTCGATGGTTGAAAGTGATACGGAATTTTGCTTCTTGGAAAACCAAGAGACAAGAGAATTTCCTATAAAATGGCAAGTGCCACTAGTATTTTTCATGTCGTATTTGCATCCCGCATAATCAGCATCACTATATGAGATTAACTCATATGTGCTAGATTTTGGATAAAGTAATCCAAAATCAAGTGTATAACTTAGATAACGGAAAATACGTTTTACCGCTACTAAGTGTGACTCCTTAGGTTGAGACAGATAACGAGCACATACGCATACGGCAAACATAATATCGGGCCTACTTGCGGTAAGATAAAGTAAACTACCTATCATACCTCGATATAGACGAATGTCTACATCCTTACCGCCCGTATCCTTATCAAGATGCGTAGTCGTGCTCATTGGAGTCTTTTGTTGAGTATTGGACTCCCCGGATTTGGTTTTGGATGATGAGCAAACATAAATATATCATGAACTAACAATTTGTGAGCGCAGTTATGGAGATCGTCGCCAAATTCACGAGAACATCCAAAGCGACGTCTCAAGACTTCTCAAAGCGCGTGATCGCATGCCTAAAGCTTCGTTGAAGCTTTTGTACCTTCTTTGAAGTCAAGAATGAAGATTGAAGCTTTGAAGACGGATCGCTAAGGTTTATTTTTTAGTCTTTTAGCTTCGATCTATAGAATGTTAAGCCTTGAGTTATTCTTACATTTCTATCTTCATTACGCTCATATCGTAGCTCTAGGATCTTAGTACTAGTTCATTCTAACTTCCTCGAAGCGTCGCGCTTCGATTCGGACTTGTTTGTGCATGTTAGTTGGTACGAGAAGAAGTACTGACCGACTAGATGGTGATCTAGTCGGTCAGCATCTACTCTTGGACCGACTAGTTTGCTTCCTTAATTTCCTGTTCAGTACTGTTTACAGTTAGTCGGTCTACGTTGACTCACCGACCGACTAGTTTGTGAACTAGTCGGTCAGTGATGCTTCTTTGACCGACTAGTTGGACTTTACTGTTCATACTAAATTTCTCCTAAGCTACTGTTTATCGTTAGTCGGTCTAAGAACGTTTGGTGACCGACTAGTTGTTGATCTAGTCGGTCAACATTTGTTCTTGGACCGACTAAATCATTTGTATTCAGACTATTTGTTTTTGACTCTTAGTCGGTCTAAGTTTACTGACCGACCGACTAGTTGTGAAACTAGTCGGTCAGAATGTCTTCTTGGACCGACTAGTTATCTAGGTCTGAAATCTTCATCTGTTCACTGTTCACCTCTTAGTCGGTTCATGTTGTTTCACCGACCGACTAGTTGATGAACTAGTCGGTCAGTGGTTGTTCTTTGACCGACTAGTCTGCTTCAGATTTAGATCCGTTGGAGTTTTGAAAGCGACGTTTCTCTCTCCCTTTTCACTTGATCCTTTAAATACATGAAGGGGTTATTTCATAGGATCCAAGGCTGCTATTTCAGAGTTCTATTGATTCAAAGAGAAGCTTTCAACTCTCATCTTCAAGCTCTCTCCCATTCTCAAAAATCTCTCCCTCACTCTTATTCCTCAAGAGAGATTCATTGGTTGTGAGCCTTCCAAGCCAAGGGCTTGATTCTAGGTCATCCATCTCATCCCTAGGCTTCCATTGCTGGTCATCTTCTTGAAGCTAGGGTTTGGTGACTCTTCCTCCATCAAAATCCTCTTTGCCCTAATTTGGTAAGAAATCTCAAGGCATAGGTATTTTGTTGGTAAGTATTTCATTTCAGTTATATTTGAATTGTATACTCTCGGTTGTGAGAGGTTTTGCGTGATCCCGGGTTGTGGGAGTCACGGTCATCGATTGTAGGTCGATTGCGCTTGTGAGGTTTTTGCAAGTGGTCATATTGGAAATCTTGAGTTAGAGTTTCTAACTCAAGTATCCGGAAGGGATCCGGGTGGTTGGGACGTAGGATCACCGGGAACAAGTCGGGGAGACTTGGGTGGATCCGAACCCATTAAACCATTGTGTTTGCGTTTGCATTATTTCTTGATTGTAGTTATTCCGCAACGTTGTTTGTTAATTGCACGATAATTAGGAATAACACTCCTTATTATTTAAAAGTACTATTCACCCCCCCTCTAGTACATGTGCAGTAGCTTCCCAGGGCACTACAATTGGTATCGGAGCCAGAGTTCAAAGCTACAAGGTCAAAGCTACTTAGTCTGATACCAAACTACAATTGGTATCAGAGCCAAGTTCAAAGCTACACATAGCCAAAGTTCAAAGCTATGACGAACAACGACTACAACGTCTTCAGGAACCGCGATGGAACTTCTTCAGTTATGGAAGGACTATCCTCAGTCAGGCCTCCACACTTCAACGGTACCAACTATGGGTACTGGAAATGCCGGATGCAAATTTTCCTCCGGAGCGCTTCACTATGGAGAGCCACCATGACGGAGTATGTCGAGCCTTCCGAAGAAGATTTCGCGAAGTGGACTCCCGCGGAGGTCGCCGCGGAAGTAGCCAATGCCAAGGCAATGAATGCCTTGAATTATGCGTTGGAGCCCGAGGACTTCAACAAGATATGCACATGTAAGAGTGCATATCAAATATGGAACCAACTCCTCATATTGCACGAAGGATCGAGCACGGTAAAAGATTCTAAACTCGTCGTTGCTAATAAAGAATTTGAGTTGTTTCATATGGAGCAGGGCGAAACCATGAAGGAATATTACGCTCGCTTCGTGGATATATCAAACGACTTGGAAGCTCTTGGGAAGGTCTATACCCAAAAGGAGAAAGTCGCGAAGATTATCGACGGTCTTCCATCATGTTGGGAAAAGCGTACCTTCGCCATCGAGGAAGGTAATGACTTGAATAAATATACCGTCGTACAACTAATGGGTACATTGTTGTCTTACGAGGTACGCAAGGATAGTAAGATCCGAATGAAGGAAAAGATGAAAGCGTACTTGAAGCAAGATGAGCCAAAGAAAAAGACGATTGCCTTCAAGGCCGCTCCATCTACCGATGATGAAGAATCGGAAGACGAATTGGACATGGAATCCATTGCCTGTATGGCAAGGAAGTTCGATCGATTCCTCCGAGAAGGTATATCTTTGAATAAATCTAAAGTTAGTTCGACTAATGCTTCTACTCCCGTGTGTTATAAATGCAACAAGCCAGGACACATCAAACCGGATTGTCCTCTCTACAAACACAAGGAAAATAGGAAAGCATCAAAGTACGACAAGTCGAGAAAGTACAAGAAAGGACTTGTTGGCACATTCACCGACTCCGAAGAGGATTCCTCAAGTGGAGAGTCGGATGATGGAAGAGTGGAGAAAGCAAAACTTTGCTTCATGGTGAATGAGGCAAAAGATCGAAAGTCCTCCTTCGATGAAAGCGAGGATGAAAGCGAGGATGGTAGCGAGGAGGAAAGCGGAGAACCTACTATTGATGAAATGAGGTTAGCAAACCAAGAAATTTGGTCTAAATTTACTAAATTAGTAGATCGATATAACAAGACCAAAGATGAACTTGTCAACCTCCAAACCTCTCCTAAGTCTACCATCACCAACAATGACACCATTGTTGAGATACTCGCCAATGAGAAAGCAAGTTTGCTTACTCATAATGGATTGTTGAGAAATGAGGTGAAGTCCCTCAAATCTCAACTTGAGCATGTTCGTGTTGAGGATTCGGATGAACATGTGATAGCGGATTTGACATCTCAAAACTCAACTTTAAGCATTGAGAATAAGAATCTCAAATCACGTGTTTATGCACTCACATCGCAAGTATCCACTTTGGATGCTTCTTTGCATTCTCTCAAAGAGAAGTATGAGTGCACGTTAGGCCGTATCAATGATTTCAATAAAGGTAAGGGCCATTTGGATAATATCCTAAATGACTTACTTCCGGCCAAACACCACATTGGCTTGGGGTATAAGATGGGAGACTCATCCAAATCGCCTACCACCTTTGTTAGGCCGACATCCGATGCCTCGACGAGTGGAAGCAAACACCCCATTGGTAGTTCTCCTACCAATAGTGCTTCCACTTCGTACACACCCCCGATTGGAAAGAAACCCACTTTGGGTAGACCTCCAAAGAGGGGTCATGCATTTTTGTACTCACATGCTATGCCACGTAGGAACACACATCCTACTCCACCGGTGCATGCTAATATTAATGATGATTTTTATGCTCCGCACCCACGAGCACGTGCAAACACTCATATGAGACACCCACGTGCACGTAATCATGTTCATGCACATCCTAATGCTTATGTTCAAACATCTCATCAACATGTGCATGCCTACTCTCATAATCATCCTCATGCATACACACCTCATGCTTATCCACGTATGTATGCTACACCACATCATGGATCTCATGCTCATCATAATGCTATTGCTAGATCTCATGCTCCTAGGCCACATGCACCACATAGAAATCAACCTTTTGTGCATGCAACCACTAGGAAGAGGATTCCCAAAATTTACACTATTTGGGGTCCCAAGAACACTAGCAATCATGATATGAATGTTTATGTGCAATCCTATATTAATGATGTTATTTTGAATAATGATTATGTTGGAAAGTCAAGTTCCTCTTGGACTTGGTTTCCGAAGGGTTAGTTTCTTTAACTCTTCAATGCTTGGTACCATGAGTTTATGATCATGTTATGGGTACCAAGGCATATGTTTATAAAATTGATTTTGATTACATTAACTCATGGGCTACAATTATTTTAATGTCGTATTTCAAATTTGTTGTCTAACCCATTGGATCCAAAAGGATTTTTGGATACCAAAATGAAGTTTTCTAGGTTCAATCCACCGTGGGATACCAACCCTACCAACTCCTCGATTTGCGAAGACTTTCATTCAAACGGAGTTGATGGTGCTTAGGTAATGCACCAATGTAGGGGGAGCTTAATGTTGTAAGTATAATATTACATTTGGTATCCATGAGGGTTGAATGCATGCTTGGTGAGAATCTATTTCTTTACATTGGTATCATTTTGTTTCTCCTAGCATGATAGAATTGTGAATGCCATAAATGCTTTGAAATTCTAATCTATTTTTGGCATGACATGTTTTAAAAGTTATTATGATGATTTTCGTATTACTTTTATCACCTTGTCACTTCTCATCGCACACTTTACTTAGTTTTGATGTGCCTTTACTTTATGTTCATTTTCGATCGATATTGTGACATTTGATATTCTATGATGTGCACAACTCTTCTGATGGTTCCTTCCTTTGTGCACATTTTATGTATGTCTCTGATATTGATTTCGTCGTTCGACGATTCATTTTGATTCAATAGCTTTAGTTGTATGAAAACATAGAATTGTTTTCCATGCACTAAAATAGCTATAAATGTTGATATTGGAGAGTAAATTCATTTCTTCAATAAGTGAATTTACATTTGATATTTTGATGATTTAAGTTTTCGATTGTCGACTATGGTCTCATTGACACGCTTTGATTTTATTCGAATTTTATTTTGGTGTCATATGAAACGTGGTCGTATTCTTAGACTCCCATGCTTAATGAATTATTTGGACATGATTTATTGTCATTGGCTTCCTCCCGCTCTTTTTGGATTATGCCAAAGGGGGAGAGATATAATAATGGCATAATAATGGCATGTGCTAAATGATAATTTACCATGAATCTAATTTGATATGTTAGATTCAGGGGGAGTTAAGATATAAAAATGGATTACAAATCCTAAATCTCAAATATTGGATTTGCATTTTTACTTTCCTCGTCTGCTTGATGTATGAGCTTATTATTTCATATGGAACTAATGTGTCATCAATGCAGGGGGAGTAAGTATATTTCATTTAGTTCATTATTTTTTATTATTATTTATGTTGGTTTGTCATCACCAAAAAGGGGGAGAATGTTGAGTATTGGACTCCCCGGATTTGGTTTTGGATGATGAGCAAACATAAATATATCATGAACTAACAATTTGTGAGCGTAGTTATGGAGATCGTCGCCAAATTCACGAGAACATCCAAAGCGACGTCTCAAGACTTCTCAAAGCGCGTGATCACATGCCTAAAGCTTCGTTGAAGCTTTTGTACCTTCTTTGAAGTCAAGAATGAAGATTGAAGCTTTGAAGACGGATCGCTAAGGTTTATTTTTTAGTCTTTTAGCTTCGATCTATAGAATGTTAAGCCTTGAGTTATTCTTACATTTCTATCTTCATTACGCTCATATCGTAGCTCTAGGATCTTAGTACTAGTTCATTCTAACTTCCTCGAAGCGTCGCGCTTCGATTCGGACTTGTTTGTGCATGTTAGTTGGTACGAGAAGAAGTACTGACCGACTAGATGGTGATCTAGTCGGTCAGCATCTACTCTTGGACCGACTAGTTTGCTTCCTTAATTTCCTGTTCAATACTGTTTACAGTTAGTCGGTCTACGTTGACTCACCGACCGACTAGTTTGTGAACTAGTCGGTCAGTGATGCTTCTTTGACCGACTAGTTGGACTTTACTGTTCATACTAAATTTCTCCTAAGCTACTGTTTATCGTTAGTCGGTCTAAGAACGTTTGGTGACCGACTAGTTGTTGATCTAGTCGGTCAACATTTATTCTTGGACCGACTAAATCATTTGTATTCAGACTATTTGTTTTTGACTCTTAGTCGGTCTAAGTTTACTGACCGACCGACTAGTTGTGAAACTAGTCGGTCAGAATGTCTTCTTGGACCGACTAGTTATCTAGGTCTGAAATCTTCATCTGTTCACTGTTCACCTCTTAGTCGGTTCATGTTGTTTCACCGACCGACTAGTTGATGAACTAGTCGGTCAGTGGTTGTTCTTTGACCGACTAGTCTGCTTCAGATTTAGATCCGTTGGAGTTTTGAAAGCGACGTTTCTCTCTCCCTTTTCACTTGATCCTTTAAATACATGAAAGGGTTATTTCATAGGATCCAAGGCTGCTATTTCAGAGTTCTATTGATTCAAAGAGAAGCTTTCAACTCTCATCTTCAAGCTCTCTCCCATTCTCAAGAATCTCTCCCTCACTCTTATTCCTCAAGAGAGATTCATTGGTTGTGAGCCTTCCAAGCCAAGGGCTTGATTCTAGGTCATCCATCTCATCCCTAGGCTTCCATTGTTGGTCATCTTCTTGAAGCTAGGGTTTGGTGACTCTTCCTCCATCAAAATCCTCTTTGCCCTAATTTGGTAAGAAATCTCAAGGCATAGGTATTTTGTTGGTAAGTATTTCATTTCAGTTATATTTGAATTGTATACTCTCGGTTGTGAGAGGTTTTGCGTGATCCCGGGTTGTGGGAGTCACGGTCATCGATTGTAGGTCGATTGCGCTTGTGAGGTTTTCGCAAGTGGTCATATTGGAAATCTTGAGTTAGGGTTTCTAACTCAAGTATCCGGAAGGGATCTGGGTGGTTGGGACGTAGGATCACCGGGAACAAGTCGGGGAGACTTGGGTGGATCCGAACCCATTAAACCATTGTGTTTGCGTTTGCATTATTTCTTGATTGTAGTTATTCCGCAACGTTGTTTGTTAATTGCACGATAATTAGGAATAACACTCCTTGTTATTTAAAAGTACTATTCACCCCCCCTCTAGTACATGTGCAGTAGCTTCCCAGGGCACTACATCTTTTTCCCGGAGGCACTCTCCATTCCAAATCGCTTTAGCAACTCCACCGTATACTTCGTTTGGTGGATGAAGATTGCATCGCCCATTTGGCGAATTTGGAGACCTAAGAAATATTTGAGCTCACTCATGTGGCTCATCTCAAATTGTTCCTTCATCACATTAGAAAACTCTTAGCAAAGAGCAAAGTTAGTAGCACCGAAAATGATATCATCAACAAATATTTGAACTAAAATTATATCATTATTCGAATGCTTAACAAAAAGTGTAGAATCGGCTTCTCCCATTTTAAAATTCAAATCCAAAAGAAAATTCTTTAGGCGATCATACCAAGCTCGAGGAGCTTGTCTCAAACCATAAAGCGCTTTCTTTAGTTTAAAAACATGATTTGCAAATTTTTCATTAACAAAGCCCGTAGGTTGAGAAACATAAACTTCCTCAACGACATCTCCGTTTAAAAATGCAATTTTTACATCCATTTGAAATAGTTTGAAATTTTTATGGCATGCAAAAGACAATAATAATCTAATTGATTCTAATCTAGCTACCGGAGCGAAGGATTCTTCGAAATCAATACCTTCCTCTTGACGGTAGCCTTGAGCAACTAACCGAGCTTTGTTCTGGACGACGACATGGTTTTCATCGGTTTTGTTCTTGAAGATCCACTTTGTCCCTATGACGGTGTGATTCTTCGATGGCAATGGAACAAGCTCCCAAACCTCATTCCTCTCGAATTGAATGAGTTCCTCCTCCATGGCTAAGATCCAAGCACCATCTTCGCACGCTTCATTAACATTCTTTGGCTCTATCAAGGAGGCAAAGGCACAATGAGCGAAGTAGTTCACTTGCGATCTCGTCTTGACACTATCATGGATATTGCCAATGACTTGCTCATGAGGATGGTCACGAACGGTATGAGGCCGTTTGGGAATACCTTGATCACTAGGAACATTCTCAACAACTTCATTAGTTGGGTTAGTCTCAATAGAATCAATAGAATCATTAGAGTTAGAATTACCAATTGAATCACATAAGACATCCATAAAGTCATCATCATTAGTAATTCTAGTTGGAACAAATCCTTCATTAAACGACACATGAAGCGATTCCTCGATCGTTGAGGTTCGTTTGTTGTATATCCGGTAGGCTTTGCTACGCAAAGAATATCCAACAAAAATCCCCTCATCGGATCTTGGATCGAATTTGTCCAAACTACCATACGTGTTCTTAATAAAACATTTTGAACCAAAAACACGAAAATTTTTAACTTGAGGCAACCTACCAAACAACAATTCATAACAAGTTTGTTTAGTGCCGGGCCTCAAAAGTATTCTATTAAACACATAGCAAACGGTGTGTACCGCTTCCGCCCAAAATTGATGGCCAAGTTGGCTATCATCAAGCATAGTGCGAGCACACTCCACTAGCGTCCTATTCTTTCTCTCAACTACACCATTTTGAGGAGGTCCACGAGGGAAAGAGAAGGTGTGTGTAATACCAACTTCATCACAAAATGTCTCAAAAGACTCATTCTCAAATTCCCCTCCATGATCACTACGAATAGTGACAATGGTGGTTCCAATGAGATTTTGTACTTTCTTAACAAAAATTGTGAAGTTTTCAAAAGCTTCATTTTTATTACATAATGAAAATACCCAAGTAAACCTAGAAAAGTCATCAACGATGACAAGTCCATATCTAGCATTACCTAATGAAGCAACTCTAGTTGGCCCAAATAAATCTAGATGTAATAGCTCTAGAGTCCGCTTAGAGGAAATGCTTTTCTTAGGTTTAAATGAAGATTTTGGAAGCTTGCCTCGTTGACACGAGTCACAAAAGCTTTTCTTTTGAAAGACAAGCTTAGGGAAACATCTAATAGAATTTAACTTGGAAAGCTTAAAAAGTGTTCCAAAGTTCACATGACCAAAACGTCTATGCCATAAGTGTTGTTCACTTGTGTTGGCAATAAGACATTGTTCATGTGATCTTGGAAGATCTAGGATATATATATCCTTATGACGTGTGCCGGAAAACAATAATTCATTATTATCTTTTCTTAAAATATGGCACATTCCTTTCGCAAAGTTAACTTTGTAACCTTTGTCACAAAGTTGACTTATTGAAATAAGATTGTGGTTTAATCCTTTAACAAGGTAAACATCACATATAAGGGGTTTAGAAGGATTACCCACTTTACCAACACCTATGATGGTTCCGCTCTCGTTGCCTCCAAAGACGACGTGATTGTCATTTGCAATGGGCACCACTCCGGAGAGCAATTGAGCGTCACCCGTCATGTGTTTTGAACACCCGCTATCGAGTATCCAATTCCCCTTGGAGCTAAATTTAAATTTGTTGCTCCTTTTCTTTTTCTTTTACTTGAGTACCTAAAGATAGAAAATTTCATATCATGGTACCCAAGGTCATTGGGTCCAAAAGATTAGACCTTTGGAAGCCAAGTCCAATTGGACTTAGACTTCCCCACATAATTTCTACTATGCACAACATCCGAAAAATAAGCATTCATGTAAACTTGTTTTTCATCCATGCTTGTGTCCTTTGGGCTCCAAATAGTGAAAATCTTGGGAGCCCTCATCCTATTGGGTGCATGCATACGACGTTGATTCTACGTGATGCATGTTGTGGATAGGCATAAGGAACATGATGGAATGGTGCATGTGGATAATTATTCATACGATGATGTGGGTGAACATATGCATGTGGAGGAACACGTGCATGAGGGTGTCTCACATTGTGTGCACGTGGCCGTGAACGTGTAGCATAGAAATCATCATATGTGTGAGCCGGTGGAGTAGGACGTGTGTTCCTACGTGGCATAGTATTGGTGCACATAAAAGCATGCCCCTTCTTTGGAGGTTCACCCAAAGTGGGTTTCTTTCTGAAAGAGGGTGTGAACGAGGTGGAAGCACCATTGGTAGAAGAACTACCAATATAGTGTTTGCTACTACTCGTTGAGTCACCGGAAGTTGGCCTAACAAAAGTAGTGGCCGATTTGGATGAACTTCCCATCGTATACCCCAAGCCAATGCGGTGATTGGCCGGAAGTAAGTCACTTAGGATTTTATCCAAATGACCCTTACCCTTATTGAATTTATTGATTCGGCCTAATGTGTTCTCATATTTCTCGGTGAGAGAACGCAAAGAAGTATCCAAAGTGGATACTTGCGATGTGAGCACATAAACACGAGATTTAAGATTCTCATTCTCAATACTCAAAGTCGAGTTTTGAGAAGTCAAATCCGCTATCTTATGTTCTTCCGGATCCTCGATGCTAACATGTTCAAGTTGAGTCTTGAGATTAACAATCTCATTCTTCAACTCTTCAACAACGGTGTCGTTGTTGGTGATGATAGTTTTAGGCGCGGTTTGGATGCTAGCTAAATCATCTTTTACTTTTGTATACCTATTTACTAACTTAGAGTATTTAGACCATAATTGCTCATTAGCATTTCTAAGGTCATCCATAGTTACATCATCGCCTTCGTTGTCGCTATCATCGGAAGAGGAGGATCCTTGATCATGCTCCTCTCTTGCCATGAAGCACATGTGCGCTTGCTCCACTTGCTCATCGTCCGACTCTCCGCTTGAGGAATCCTTGGAGTCGGTGAATGTTGCTCCGACAAGTCCCTTTTTGTATCCCTTTTTGTACTTCTTGGACTTGTCGAACGCCTTCCACTTCTCCTTTTGCTTGTTTAGAGGACACTCCGCTTTCATGTGTCCTGGCTTGTTGCATTTGAAACACAAAGTAGAGGAGGCGTTAGATGAATTGAACTTCGATTTGTTTTTGAAGTTACCTTTCCGGAAGAACCGGTTGAACTTCTTTGCCATGAGTGACATGGACTCCAAGTCCAACTCGTCTTCCGAGTCTTCATCATCGGTTGATGTGGATGTGGATGGAGCGGCCTTGAAAGCAATAGCCTTCTTCTTTGGCTCGTCTTGCTTTAGGTAAGACTTCATCTTTTCCTGCAACTTCAACTTGCTATCCTTGCGTACCTCGTATGACATTAAAGTACCCATTAATTGAACTACGGTATACTTGTTCATATCGTTACCTTCCTCGATGGTGAAGGTGCGCTTTTCCCAACTAGAAGGAAGTCCTTCTATAAGCTTCGAACATTTCTCCTTTTGGGTGTAGGATTTGCCGAGAGCCTCTAACTCGTTTATGATGTCGATGAAGCGAGCATAATACTCCTTCATCTTCTCACCATGTAGCATATGAAACATCTCGTAATCTTTATTAACTACAACGAGTTTAGAGTCTCTTACGCTACTCGTCCCTTCATGTAATATGAGGAGGGAGTTCCATATTTGATATGCACTCTTACATGTGCATATCTTGTTGAAATCCTCGGGCTCCAAAGCACATTGCAAGGCGTTCATTGCCTTGGCATTGCTTACCTCCGCGGCGACCTCTGCGGGAGTCCACTTCTCAAAGTCTTCTTCGGCGGGCTCGACGTATTCCTTCATCGTGGTCCTCCATAGATATGCACTCCGGAGGAAAGTTTCCATCCGGTATTTCCAGTACCCGTAGTTGGTACCGTTGAAGAATGGAGGCCTCGTCGAGGAATGTCCTTCCATCACCGAAGACGCTCCTTCACGATTTCTGAAGGTGTTGTAGTCGGAAGGTGGATGACCGGCTTTGTTGTCGTTGGCAGACATAGCTATAGACTTGGCTCTGATACCAAATGTAATGCCCTGTTAAGCTACTGCACAAGTACTAGAGGGGGGTGAATAGTACTTTAAAATAATTAAGAGGCTAATTCCTAATTACTTGCAAACTCTACCAAACAATGTGGAAAATACGGAAATGTAAATGTTAGACAACAAAGAAACAATCGCAAACAACGATATTACTGGGTTCGGATCCACCCAAGTCTCCCCGACTTGTTCCCGGTGATCCTACGTCCCAACCACCCGGATCCCCTCCGGATACTCGAGTTAGAAACCCTAACTCAAGATTTCCACTATGAAATACTTGTGAAAAAACCTCCACAAGTCACAAAGTAATTTGTGACTCCCACAACCCGGGATCACAACCACACTCTCACAACCGAGAGTGAAACTTACAATTGAAATTGAAATGAAATAGAACTTCTTACCGACAAAATACCTATGCCTTGAGTAATGCTTACGAGTTAGGGCAAGGATGATTTTGAGGAAGAAGAAGTGGCACCAAACCCTAGCTCCAAGATGTAGATCAGCGATGGAGAGCTATGTGGATGTTGGTGACCTAGAATCAAGCACTTGGCTTGGAAGGCTTCACACTCAATGAATCTCTCTTTGGAAGTAAGAGTGGGGAGAGATTATTGAATGGAATGAAAGAGCTTTGAATGAGCTTGGAATGAATTCTCTTGATATCTAAACTTGCAATAATATCAGCCTTGACTACAATGAATGCATCCCATCAAGTATATATAGGTTAGAGGAGAGAGAGAAAGAAATTCGAGTCATTAAATGCTCCAACGGCTCTTTTCTGAACCTAACTAGTCGGTTAAAGAACAACCACCGACCGACTAGTTCATCAACTAGTCGGTCGGTCAATTAACGTATACTGACTAATCGAAGAACAGCTAAAAGGTTGAAGCACAGACAAAAGGAACTAGTCGGTCCAAGAAGAGTAGCTGACCGACTAGTTTCACAACTAGTCGGTCGGTTACTCAACTGAGACCGACCAATAGATAAAACTGAAGTCTGAGCACAAATTGACTTAGTCGGTCCAAGAACAAATGTTGACCGACTAGTTCATCAACTAGTCGGTCGCCAAATGAGCATAGACCGACTAACGATAAACAGTAAGTCAAGTGAAAATTGGCATGTACAGTAAAACTCAACTAGTCGGTCCAAGAAGGAAAGTTGACCGACTAGTTCATCAACTAGTCGGTCGATCAATGAACACAGACCGACTAAAGATAAACAGTAGCTCAGGCTCAAAGTTGCATGTACAGGGAAAGCTCAACTAGTCGGTCACAGTAGCATCACTGACCGACTAGTTCACAAACTAGTCGGTCGGTGAGTCAACTTAGACCGACTAACTGTAAACAGTAAAGAGCTTGGAAATGACTGACAGAAACTAGTCGGTCCAAGAAGCTTTGCCGACCGACTAGATCACCATCTAGTCGGTCAGTTCTTCTTCTTGAACCAACTAACATGCACAAGAAGTCCCGAATCGAAGCGCGATGCTTCGGGGAAGATTGTATGGACTTCAACTAAGATCCTAGAGCTAAGATATGAGCGTTATGAAGAGTTAAACCGTAAGACCTACTCAAAGCTTAACATTCTACGAAAGAAGCTTAAAGACTATAAATAAAACTTGACGATACCGTCTTCAATAGCTTCAATCGAATCTTCATGACTTCTAAATTGGTCCATAAGCTTCAACGAAGCTTTAGGCATACGATCACGCGCTTTGAGAAGTCTTGAGACGTCGTAATTGATATTCATATGAATTTGGCGACGATCTCCATAACTACGCTCACAAAGTGTTAGTTCACGATATATTTATGTTTGTTCATCATCCAAAACCAAATCCGGGGAGTCCAATATCCAACAATAAGTTAATGCCCATTCATGTTGCAAAAAGCATTATGGGTCTTATCAGAACTTCTGATCTGATATTGGGTTGTCATTGCATACTCTATGTCGAGGTATATCATATCTTTCCTTTCCCATTTTATTCAAGACTTCCCCTGTTTTCAGTCTTCCTTATTGTCATTTATAAGGAAGAATGAATATTGGTCTTACGAAGTAGACATATACAAGGAAAATGAATTAGTTTCTATATTTCCACTTTTATAATTTATGAGAGACTTTTAAAAGTCGAATTGAATGCTTAATTATGGTCTACAGGCCATATTTATCGAGTCATTCAAGTATTGTGTGGATATAGAATCATGCTCAAGGGGAAACAAATACGTGGTTACGAAATTTATAATTTCTCACTTATCTATTAAGCCACGACTTCGGGCGTACGCTTAAAATTAAGGCTAGATTCAAGAATCATACCTTGTAGAGTGAGATTACTCTAAAAGAGTTTAGCGGTGTTATGACAACTGCTGGTGTCAATATTGGATTATACAAAATATAGGTCTGAGAGATCTATTTTACCGCAAAATGCGTATCTCTAAAAGAAATCGCATAAATGGTTTTCGCATAATCCAGCGTATTTGTTAATTTTTATTTTATTAGGGTGAAAGGGTGTATACTTTTGATTTGATTTTGAACTTCAGGTTCATTTTGTCAAAGTTGATATGATGTTAAACTTTTTGAAATCATGATTGGTTTGTTGTCATAAAATATCGTCATATCATGAGCATGAGCATGAGCATGGGATGATCATATAAGAGTGCAAAATGCAACAATTAATGATTTATCATACACATAATATGAAGCTTGTAAGCTAAAAAGTTATGCTCAATAAAATAGTTGAAAGAAACTAAATTATCATTGCAAATAAATCAAGCATGTGAACTTAAGAATGTATGCTCAGCTAACATGAATTGAAACATATACACATGTTATTTATTTTCTGCAGGTATATAAATAATTTCATCTCAGACATATATTTATGCAGCAGGCATTAAAAATATATCATAGAGATTTTAGCATGCTAGATAAAATGTTCATCACAGAACATTAAATAGGCGGCAGGCATATAATTTTCTACACATGCATTTATGGTGTTTAAGCGGAAATTCATGCTAGAGGCAATAAAAATATACAACATCCCATCACAGAGAAATGCAGCTGTCATTTAATTTCATTGCAGACAATTAATCAACACAGGAAGTTGCTCATTACATGCAATTAATCATCACAGGCATTTTATAGCGGAAATGAAATTTTTTTCGTTTAATAATTATTGGACCACTGGGCAATGTTATACACCGTTAGGTTAGTTAATTAACGGCAAAGCGCTAGCAGGATCTTCCTAATTATTAAACGTGTAATAATCAAATAATCCAAAAAATGCGATGATTTATAAAGCATGCAATTAATCAGAATTTAACGAAGAAAAAATTAATTAAATCTGAAAAACAACTTGTAAAAACGAAGTTTCTGGGGAAAACCCCTAGTTAGGGTTTTGTTGCGACGAAGCACACGCGCGCGCGCGTCAGGCGCATGGTGGCGGAGTTTGCACACGCGTGCGACAGGGTGCGCGACGGTGGACCGCGCGTCAGGCGCGGCGGGGGGGGGGGGGGGGGGGGGGGGGGCGTCAGGCACGACCAGAGCGGCGGCGGGTCGCACGTCAGGAGCAGCGGCGGGCCACGCGTCAGGCGCGGCAGGGGGGCGCCTCAGGCGCGGCCGCTGCCGCGCGACAGGCGCGGCGGTCGACGGCGCCTCGCGCGACGGTCGACCGCGCGACAGGCGTGGCGGCTAGGCCGTGCCTCGCGCGACGGCTGGCCGCGCGACAGGCGTGACGGGGGGCTGCGCCTCAGCCGCGGCGGTCGGCCACGTGTCAGGCGCGGTGGCTGGGCCGCGCCTCGCGCGGCGGCTGGCCGCACGACAGGCGCGACGGGGGGGGGGGGGGGGCTCAGGCGGGGCGGCCGGCCGCGCGTCAGGCGCGGTGGCCCTTCGCGGGGCGCACGCAACGAGCGCGCGCAGGGTGCCAAATCATCTGGATTCATGGATTACGGAGGAAAAATTCGATTTTTATTGTAAAAATACAATTTTTAATCTTTGAAACAACATTTTTTACCGCAAAAATATGATTTTTAGCGTGAAAAAGTTGATTTTTCATCCAAAAATGATATAAAAACTCTTTTTGAAAAGAGATATATTTTAAAAATGTGATTTTTCATTTAGATCTAAGCAAAAAAAGATAGATCTAATTTAAAGTAAATCACAGATCCAATATCATGCGCATGAAAAATTTAGATCTAAGAGATAAAGGTTACCTCTAGATCCTACCCGTTGGATCTAGCGTTGTTCGGTGAAGGAAGTCCTTTCGCATCGCGATTCGTCCGTCGGCAGAGGTTCGGCTCAGCTGACGAGCGTGCGATAACGTGTTGTAAACTTGGCGGCTACGGAACCCGTAGCCCTGTATTTATAGTATTAGGGTTACATAATGGGTGGATACCCAATACACAGATGAGCCTACAAAAGCCCATTTATAACAATGAATAGATTATAGTGTGAGATTATCATATTATAATCTAGGGTTTTTTAGAATTCGGTCCCCCCAAAAATGGGTTATTCGAAAAGAGTCCCCCAAATCATAGCATTTGTGATTTAGTCCCCCAAATCATTTAACTTACTCGAAAAGAGTCCCTTTTGGGGACTTAATTGCAATATTATTTTTTATAAATCGGTCCCCTAAAAGGACTATTTTCGAGTGATTTATATGATTTGTGGGACTAAATTGCAAATGCTATGATTTGGGGGACTCTTTTCGAATACCCCATTTTTGGGGTACCGAATTCTAAAAAACCATATAATCTATTCAAAAGATTGTATCGTATATATCCATGTATAAACTCTTCACATCCCCTATAAATAGAGGCTTGGGATCTCTCCCAGAAGACTGTTTCATAACACATTATCAGCATAATCTTCCTGTGAGAGAGGGTCCGGACGTTGCGAAAGCTTGGAATGACAATAAAAAAATTGCCCGCTCGCGGACGAGAAATCAAAGCCCCCACTTTCTTTGTTCAATTTTCTTCGGTACAGAGGTAATCGAAAAACCCCGCAATTTTTTAATTCATGATCATGATATTTGTCTAGATCGAAATAGATCTACCTAAATCGAACGAAACAAAAAACAAATTTTGGAGATGGACCGCCCTTAGGACAGCGGCCACCGGCCGCCAGCCCTTCCTAAGGGAGAGGGTGCCGGCATCTGTTCGCCGCCCCACGCCGGCCTACCACCATATAGAAAAACAAAAAAACAAAAACACAAAAAAAATTGATGTTTTGTTGGCTTGCTTACGGCCATCATGCCGCCGGCACCCCCCATCCCACATACACACACATCCACCCACATGCCGCTGTGGTAGAGGCAGTTCGTCACTGCCGATGTCGGCAGTTACAAAACCTAAACTATGGTTCAAAAAAACTTTTTTCTCTCTCGACGGTGGACTTCAATTTTAAAAAAGCCTTTTTCTCGGCTATGATCCTGAAGCCCACAAACCTTAATAAATATTCAAAAAAAAAGGTTTTCGGCTGTGGGCTGGGCTTCAGGCCCACATGATTTATGAAATTTAAATATAAAAAAAGCAAATTGGGGGGTGCTGAGGGCTGAAGCCCACAGCGCGGCCCACAGCACATAAAAAGCGAAAAAACATTAGGTGAGGGCTGGGAAGCCCGCAGACCCGAAAAAAAAGAGGAAGGGGGGGGGAATGTTATAAAGCGTAGTTTCTGGGGAGACCTCAGACCTTTATTTATAGGGGATGTGAGAGTACATACGTGGATGAGATACAATCTATCAAATAGATCCAATCTTATCCCACACACACACACATCATTATCTATTTACAACACTCCCCCTTATGCAGCCATAAGTGTGAACTCTGCCTATGAATACTTCGGGATTCTGAGCATCATATGAGTATCACAAGGGGTGGATTCTTCAGGATCCTGAGCTAATGGAATTTACCTCGTTAAAACCTTTGGCTATGGAAAACCGAGTGGGAAAAAACCATAGCTAAGGGAAACGAGTACAAATACCCTCTAACTCCCCCTGATTTGTACGAGCCCTTAGACTTTCAGATCTCTTAGGCGCTTTTCATCATTCCTATTTACAACATTCCGAAGATATATACAAATTGCAAATATCGCCACCATTAAGCAGCTGCAGAATCCAAAATTTTTGGAGAAGTGTGCTTTGTTTTGTCGCCTCTGATATGGTCTCCTCAAAAGTGGGTTAAGCATGTGGCTTAGCCTTCAGACTATGTGGTCGGCTTCAAAATGCCAGCATTTTACCCAGTCGTCACTGGGATGTGATGTCCCACTAGGCGCACCCAAACACACACTTGGCTTGTTTCTGGAATATTGAGGATCTCAAAATGACAGGATGTTGTTTCTTTCGTTGTTTGCTTTGTAGATCTGCAGTAGATGGTTGTCCCACTGTGAGTGCCCATTTTGTGACTTTTCGTTCTGTGGATCAGACCTGTAACCTGCATCTGCATAAGCATGGAGGATAATTCTCTATAATGTAAGAACAAATCCATTGACACTTGGAGGTAGCACAGAAGGTGCTTAACTTCAGTCCAGTGGCACTTTTTAGGTCACCCACTATCTCTGTCTAGTGAATTTACTGCAATTGTTATATTGGGACGTGTGCAGTTTAGCCAGAAGTGCTCTGATTGCACTTAGATAAGGGACTTCAGGACCAAACATATCCTGCACCTCTTCCAGCAAACGGAAGGGGTCTTTTTGTACATCCATTGAGCGTACTACCATATGTGTACTTATTGGATGACAATGGTCCTTGTAATTTCTTCAACGCACTCTGGGTGTATGAATTTTAATGTAACGGGATTTTATCTTTTTAGATAATAAATCTGTGAACCATGACTTATCTTTATTTTACCTAGGTCCTTCATATCATATTTGATAGTCGGGCTTGAACAGATATTTCGGTTTTCTCTTCAGAAGATCCGATGAGATTTAAGTTGTTTGCAACTATGATCTCAAATCATGTTCTTTGCTCTTTATAAAGATGCAAAGACAACCCTTAGTAGGAATCCATGCTTTGTCGAGTGATCCACTTGATTGTACCATATTTTATTATTTATTCCATAGAATAGACGTCCCGAAGTCTAATCAGGCATTTTAAGGAAATAAGGGATATATCTTTACCAAGATTTCCTTTGAGGTATGCTGTCACAACATCCAATAGCAACATATCCAAAATTTCCTTTGTCAAATTGTAAGGTATTCAAAATTTATAACTGGGGAATCTGATGCATCATTTTAATAAGTGAGTCTAGCTCATTTCAATTGTTTATTCCCTAGTTTCAGCGAAAAATCTTTGGGCTATTAGCTGTACCTTATAGCATAAGTTTTTGTACTTATATTTTTATTTATGCAATACCTATTATGCCCACAAGTTTGACACCTTTTGGTGTCTGGACTTCATGTCTGAACACTTCACATTTCATAAGCGAGTCCAGCTCAGCTTTCATTGCCGTGTTCCTCATTTGACCATTCTATACGTTTGCATTTTAGCAACGGAGTATGGAGCAATATTATTATAATTCTCATCGCTTTTGCGATGTAAGTGGCAATATGATACGTAAATATATTGTCGACAATTGTGGTCTTTCAGTCCAACACCTCCATAGTACGTACATACAACATTTAATATCATTTCAATTTCTCCCAGATTTTTCTCTTCATGGAATTCTGGGAGGGGTGATGATATGTACATGAGCTCATTGTCATGTGTTAATATTGAATTAAGGTCTCCGGGTATTTTTCTTTTTCTGGGAATTTTATCATTGAAGCTTGGTGGTCTGCCTCTTTTAGTAACAACCACTTCTGCTGCCGGTGGATTGCATCCATTCTCAGAAATGTTAATCCTAGCTGGATTATTAGCAGCATAGATGTGTGATCTGACAAATTCTCTTGTTGTCAGTAACTATGTCCGATAACTGTTGAACAGTTTTCTTGAATGTGATGGATCTTCATGATCTCATTATCACATTTTATATTTTTCGGATCATAGATTTTTGTTATTTATTTTGAATGGTTAGTAGGGCTTCATGCCTCAAACGAGTTAAGCCTGGTACTGGGAATGTGGACACATCTATGCACGGTATTCGAGACGTGCTTTTTACGCCTCCCCTGTTTAGGGTGCACGTTATCTAAGTTGTATCAACCCTATATGGATTCCAAGACAATGTTTGTGTCCTCATTTTATTCTCTGTGGTATTGTGGGGATGTAAAATGCACACTCAAAATCCTCAAATGAGGGATATTTGGCGATGTTCTGTATGCTAGTTGCAACAGAGAATGCCTCTGATTCCCAAAGAGTTCGAGTCTTATCTATTGTAACGCCCCGCTTCCCAAAGGCAACGGAAGTGAGAACGTTACTGAGGTCTGCATGAACTGGGGCGATGAAGCCCGAGTTCATTAAGCGTCTGTGACAACAACCGCGCAGAATTCTTGCATGCGTTTCAGAACAATAAGAGCATTCATATAATTAAAAGCCACATCCAGAAATGTCTCATACACGAAATAAAACAATAAGTCCTCAGCATAGCCAAAGAAACTACAACGAGGAAAGCATACCCTAAACAAAGTACTAAAGCAATCTAAAGAAAAGCGGCAACATCACCGTTCTCTAGTCCTCTGCAGGAAGCGACTCCGAGTCAACAGCAAACTCCTGGCTCTCTGTGTCTGGCGTCTCAAAGAAGTCCTCCTGGTACTCTGGCTCGTTATCTGACATACATTCCAAAACACGAATGCATGTCAGCAAGGTCTGGCAAGTAAAAGTAAGACTATCCAAGACGAGGTGTACGAATTGTAATAAATTAAGAAGCATTAACTGTTTATACAAAAGGTCAGCATCATGGTTATAAACATGGCAATTTTAAAGAAAGTAAAGTACTTCTAAGCATGGAAAATCTAAGGAATTTAAAGACGAGCAATAATGAACATGGCGTTTCAATAAATGTTATTAACATGTCAATTTTAGCGTACAACTGAGATAACAATAATAAGTTCAAGTTCCGTGTCAGCGTTTTCTATCACTCATAGGGTTCACGCCATTAAGTCGCGGAGAGTAGGTCAATCCTTCTCACGTGGATATAATCGTGATTGATGCCACCCACCGCCTAGGTGGTGCTTTTGAAGGGGGCTTCTACACGCACGCTCAGCGGCCGCTCAACCCTAACCCCACCCAAAAATGTGCTGGAACACGAGCCAGCCTAACGATTTGCACAAGTTCACGAATTCAAGATTTCGCCTTTGAGGCACACGAATTCGCGAGTTCAATATTTCAAGAAGTTCCACAAGTGTCCATTCTAGCAACCTATGTTCAAGTATAATGTGAAGCATGTGACCATATTAATTTCAGCATTTAACATGAAGCACAACACCCTAAAACAATTTAAACAACAAATTTAAAAGGGTTGTTTATTAAACATGCCGCATTCAACTATTTTTCGTTTTTTGCTCTTGAAACATAAACATGCAAAATTATATGTCAATGTGTCACATTTTAAACATGGATCGTCATGGTATTTTTTGTGAACGTCATTTCACAGGTAAAATTCCTGTTATTCAGCTTTAAGTGAAAAAGACAGTTTAAAAGTTAAAATTCAAAAATTCATAACAATTCGCACACTTGCTTGATTTCGACGAACTTGGTGTCGTTGGATTCGTCTTTGACGAGCACTATGTATGGTATGATCGGTTCTCTGGTTTGATTAAACATACATTCAGGTTAGGTTCTTTCTGACATGATAAAGCGTTAAACAACCCTTACGACGTCTAATAATCCGGTTTTTATTAGATTCTCTATCCTATAGTGTGGTTTATAGCTTAGTAAGGGATAGATCTACTAAATGTTGATGCAGAGAAGGGTCGAGACACAGTGATGGGCAGCGGCGACGAGTACGACCCCAAAACAGTGACGACGAGCCTTGGGGATCTACTGTCGATGGCCGGCGGCCTGTTCTGCGACGAGAAGGGGCTGCAGGCGGCTCTGCGATGGTTTGCAGGTGGGAGGCAGTCTGTCGGGCTGAGGACTGGTCCTAGGCTATAGTGGGGATATATAGTGGGGATTCCATAGTCCTAGGCTTTCTTATTAATTGAATTTACAACCGATATTTCTACACGTTTGTGACATACACATTCCTTCACCAATGTCCCATTCGTGCCACATAACCAAGATAATACCAACAGACTTGCCCGTGATTCAATACCCGCTCACACTTAACCATGCACTTGCGATAAAACTACATTGTTTTTTGAGTACATCCAGACACCATCAGTATGCACCGTTAGTGGGCTAAACCAGGGTAAATTCTGTTTCGTTCTGTGCTTGTTTTGATACTTTCTTGTTTGGTTACTTTTATTTGTTTGGTTTGGTTGGATATCTGTTATTGTAGTTTCTCTCTGTAAGATTGTGATGCAGCGATTGGTTGGGTCACTGTCTATTGGATTTTGTAGCGCCGAGATATCCCAACAAGTTGTATAAGCGTGTTTAGGTTGTCGGAGAGTACATAATGGCATAGGCATATCCAACAGCTGTGTATAAGATCGAAAAGTTCACAGGAAAGAATAGCTTTACTCTCTGGCGGATGAGGGTGCAGGTTATGTGTACCCCGTTTCCATAAGTACGCGTATTTATACGTATTTTGGCGTAAATGCGTACGTATAATTTTTGGGAGTATGCACGTATTTTTTCTTTAATTATTTTGGTGTAGAAATTATTTTTAAAGGATTTTAAACTCATCATTTAGTATTAGTAAATTGGGGTATTTGGATGAAATACTATGTATTTGGAATGGTATGATATATTAATCATGTATTTCTAATTTCTATAAAATACAAATTTGGAAAAATATTAGGATGACACATACCATAGCTAGTTGTCATCTTGCATGAATGCATTTAAACACTTGGCTCTTGGCTTTGACTAATGAGTGGATGAGGATTTTTGGGAGAATAGCAAAAATAAAAAAAAGAGAAATCAAAACTCTCACCCTCTCATCTCTCCTTCTCTCTCCCTCCTTTCATGCCATGGCCGAATTCTCCAAGGGAGAGTATTGGGTGTCCAAACACCCAAAGGGATTCTCCACCTCCACTCTGCATCTTCTGGTGTCATCCTTTTCTTCATTGGGTACATGTGGGTCATTTTGGAAACTTTAGAGAGGAGGATTCAAGGGCAAATTGGGAGCTTGAAGAGGAAGATTAGGAAGCTCAAATTCTTCAAGGACTAAGAAGGGCCAAAGATTATTAGGACTTAATGAGGTAGGATCTCTTAGCTCTTCTAGTATGATTTAGTTAAGAATTGGTTTTAGTACAAATTTTAGTAGTATATGAATGATGTATAAAAAAGTATATGCATGTTGGGAGTTTTGTGTAGAATAGTATGAGTATTTATGTTGTAATCTAAATTGTCATCATTTCATGTTAACAATGCCATGCTACCATGTTAATAATAGCATGTTAGTATGGATATGTTGAAAGTCATGTTTGTAAGCAATGTTTAGAAATATAGAGGTCCCATACTCAAAATTAATATTTCTAATATTCTCTTCCATATTAAAGTACACATGTGTTAATGGTAGTATTTCTATGTTGTACACATACCATGTTAATGTTCATATGCTCTTATCAATTTAGCTTCTGGTATTATAATTTAATCAAGGTTATGTTTTAACTATGTTAGAAGCTAGTTCGATTGGAAAAACAAGTTGCTGGAATTTTTCTTAGCACAGGACAATAACTTATAAAAATCATATAAAATAGTAGAAAAATCAGAAAAATACAATCTAGGATACTACGAAAAACTACAGAAAATTATCTACAACTTTGAAGGGGACCAGAAGCTAATTCTGGGTGTAAATAGGTCTGCAGAGCCATTCTTTCTGGAGTGACAGTTTTAGACAGATTGGTGAATTATGCTACACTTAAGTTATGTTAATGTTGTTTAAGTTCAATTTGTTTATGTTCTTGTGCTCACATTACTATGTTCATGACAATGAGTTTATGATGATATTCCATGTAATGCTTTACTTGAGAAGATGACGATGATGATGATAATATTTGTTAAAATGAAGTGAAAGCGGTAGTTGAAACCGCTAATGAATCATTGTCAAGGCAATGATGTAATAATTTGAAAACTGAGAGTGAGCAGAGAGTTTGACATCGGGAGCGCTCAATCCATTCTAAAATGGGTGAGACTTCAGATGTGGGTTTGGGGGAGCACGGGTAAATTTTAGGTGGTATGGAGCGGACGGCAATACGATTATCTCGCCCGATGTGTCGCCCCTGGAAGGGGAGTTTGAGAGGGCTAGAGAGGCCGCTGGTGTGCTCGTGTCGCACCATGACGGTAAATGATGGTTTTCTCCCTTTGTCCGACAGAAAAACCGAAATGAGTCTCGCTCCGGTACCTTGTTCAGTCGGGTACGGAGTTACGAGAGTCCCCTCCAGTGCTCGAGTCGCTGGAGTGGTACCACTTTTCACCCACCCTGGGTGAATTCCGCTTCCTTATCAGTCTACGGTTTACCCGGGTTCTAAAACAGAACAACGATTAATTTTAATTAATTTAATCAGTAAATTTATTTTTGTTCTGCTTTCTGTTACTTACTTTTAGCATTTATGTTCTGTTCTTAATTTCTGCATAAACATGTGATGATGTGACACTTGTAGTTAGTTAGTTAATTAGGAAGATCAGTTCTAAAACTGGGTCCTACTAGAGTGCTAGGAGTTCCTACTGGGTCACGCGTTGACGTGTCCCCGTTGACTTTTCAGGTTGTGTGAGTTGGAGGTTGGAGATAGAGGCTGGAGCTTTGGAGTTGGTGATCAGTTGTAGGATTGGGTGACGATGGGTATGATGAGAGACTTGTACTTTTGGTGTTTCTCTTTCCGGGTAGACCTTTGCACTTAGGGTTGTGAGGATGAGGATGTTGGTGTTGTATAAGTTGGATCTGGACTTGGAGTTGTATAAGATTATTGTTGTCTCAGTGTAGCTTTCCTCTTTGTACCCCCTTATACAGATGGTTTATGTAAAAGATGTATCATTGTATTAATAAAATGAAATATTGTACTTTTGTTTATTTCTCAGTGTTATATCTGTGATGGAGTTCTACTTGTACTTCCCAGCACGTGCGTGGTGACATGCAGTGTTCTTTTTGCTCTCTTTCGTTCTCTCTTTCTACGTAACACTCGTGGATCTAGGAATACTTGGGACGGATTCGCACTTCCCGGGTATCCTGTAGAGTGGGGCGTTACATTTGCTGGCCCATGCAGGTCTCCGCACTGCGGCGTGCGTAAGGATAGTGCGGGTAATACTCCATAGGGGTAGTCGTGTCCTAAGGTGGGTAGGTGATCTGTCTAAAATTAAACCCTAGTATTAGGGAACCCAATGTATAGAGCTTCCTGAGAGTAAGCATGTGTAGTTGTTTGTATATATACATATATGTATGGGTGGGTATGTGTTTGCATGGATGTAAAAGTATTGCAGGTGTATTTGCATATATTTATATAGATATGTGTCTATAGCTATAGCTGTAAATAAGATACTCTATAGATATGTGTATGACTACTTATGTGTATTCTTATAATTCATAGTATAGGTATGTGTATAGTAATGTTGTTTGAATGGATTGAGGTGAATGCAGTATTTGACGAGTGAAATTATGTGTAAGACATATTATCTATGTAATAGAGTATTATGTATTATCTATGTGGTAACCTATACTTTGATTATATTTGGGGGCGTTTATGTTTGACTATATGGATGTATATAGAGCTGTAAGTATGGATACTGAAGTATGATACATTTAAGTGATGTTAGAAGATATATTTGTATATGTGTGTCTAATGGATGAGTGTGTGTGTATATATATATATATATGGAGTATCTGTGTGAATACGTATGGGTGTGTAAATTAATTTATAATATAAGTGTTGGTATGTGGATGTTTGTTGGTAAGTATAAGTGGAAGTATATTTGAATGTATAATAGTGTATGATGGTATACATAAGAATAATGATATGTGTATGCATACTATAAATGTGGTTGTGTAAATTGATATAGTGAGATATGTATATATGAGTATAGCTACAATTGGATGTGTATCATAAGTAGTGTGTGAAATATATTGGCTTACTAAATGGTGTGTATAGATATACATAAGTAGGTATGCCAAGTTATACAATATTGGTGTGTATTTATATATCATGTGATGATATGTGAGTGCAACATGTGAATAAGATTAATATATGGATATGTCTTGTTGATCGCTCCGGATATACACCCAAAGAACGGTTGTAGTTTTACCGCAAGCGCACGGTGTAGCGGCGAGCGGGATATCGAACACAGGGAGGACGAATGACCGTGCTTGTTCCCAATCAACCTGGCTATTTAAGAATAGAGAAAATTGCCTTGGGCGATCCTGTCACAATCGTCAGACAAATGTGCGAAATATCAAATCAAATAAAGAACGTCTAGGGAATGGGGAATTCCCGCTACTCACCGTATTTCATAAATGTGGTTCGTCGGTATCAAAATTGCTAGAAAGAGAATTCGGATGAACTAGTTGCAACTGAATGTAGAACCAAGCTCACGCTCTCGCGCTGTTGCCGGTCTATAGCTATCCTAGGTTTGGGTCCAATCTCTTGCAAACCCTAGCCTAGGAAAGCTAGCATTAGGATCAACATCATCGTCCAATTGCGCACCGAGCCCAATCTCTTGCAAACTCGGTCCACAATCTAAATTAGGATAGTTCCTACCCGTCCAATCTCTTGCAAACGGGTATCGGCATGGAATTGCAACCGGAAATCCTGGTATCGGTCCAATCTCTTGCAAACCGATACTTCGAAAATCCGACTCCAACCCAATTCGGATTTCTAGGGCTTCCTATCAATTTGGGATCCAATCTCTTGCAAATCCCAATTGATATGAATTCCTAGCTATCCGTAGTAAATCGATCCCAATCTAGTCCCTAATAGCAGTTCTAGCTCAATTTCTACCAATTCATCACAAATAGGAAATAGGGCTTGTAGGGTTCATCCCCACGCCCCAAGACGTGGAGACTACTCACAAATCATAGCGATAGCACAAAAATAATCAATGAAATAAGCAATAGAATTCATCACAACAATGATATAAACAATAAAAATAGAATTTTTAGGGAAGAGAGATGCAAACCAATGTAATTCTTCAATTAATCCAACAAAAATCCAAGTTTTCTCTCTTCTCCAATCACAATAATAAAGCTAAAAAGTAATCTAAAAAGCTGCAAAAAATCTAAGAGAGAGGCTCCCTAAACTAGGGTAAAAACAGGGCTTAAATAGCCCCAAAAATCGTCCAAAAATCGTGACCAAAATACCCCTGCACAGCCTGTTTTCCGCAGTTTTCGCTACAGGCAGCGCATCGCACTCGGCCGAGTGACAAAGTCGCTCGGCCGAGTGAAAACCCTGTCATTTTCCAGTAAGTCGGGGGCTTCAGGGGTCTTCAGTTCGGGGGCGGCTCGGCCGAGTGAGTTGTCGTCACTCGGCCGATGGCTTCAAGGCACTCGGGCGGACGTAATAATCCACTCGGCCGAGTGGGTCTTCTGAAGTTCAGGCGGCCAAAAAACAGTAACTTCGATGTTTTGGAAGGGCCTCGTCTGGGCGCCACTCGGGCGGACGCGATATCGTCACTCGGCCGATGTGGTCTTCGGTGCTCGGCCGAGTGCACATAGAAATCGTATCTGTCCAGGTCGGCCGAGCAGTGTCTCGCTGGTCGGCCGAGTGGCTCCTCCACTCGGCCGAGTGGGACACGAAAAATGCCCAATCTGATTGTTTTGGCCTCCTTGTCGCTCCTGTGACGTCCATTCTTCTTCCGCTCCTCTCCAACAGCAAAATACCCCTCGGGGAGGTCGTTGGTGACCGTCTAGAGTGAGCGCATCTCAAGATCACTCCAAATCGCGCCAAATCACCTGAAATGCGACAAAAACAACAAATCGTGAAAAGCATCGCAATATCGTCGATATATCGTGAAAAACATGATTTGGGCGATCTAAATGGCATGCAAACATGCCGAAAAAAGGTGTAAAATAAGGAGTGATCAAAATCCCCCAAGCTTGCCTCTTACTCGTCCTCGAGGAAGATAAGTAAAAGGCGAAACCGGTGGATTCGGAAAACGGCGAAAAGAAACGAAAAATGAAAAACGAAGAAGAATGAAAACGAAATAGAATAAAGTAAGAAAGAAAGAAGCGAAGAGGTAGGATGCTAGATCATTTCCTCAGGACGTGGGTTTCACTTACTCATATAGCATGCTCTGAATGAAAAATACATGTCAAAGAATTTTATTTTGATATCATAGTATAATAGTGCAAGTAGAAATAGAAAACCCACGGACAACGATATAATCATGAAAAACGGAATAATTTCAAAATCAACGTCGTCTGAATCATTTAAAGCGGTATACATATCACAGATCACACACTTTTCAATTGAACGCTTTCTATCTGGAGTATAAGAGTATCACACTATAGAATAGAGAGAATAGAAAAGTATGGATTTCATGAAATGAGTGCTAGGCTTAGATTTCTGGACTTCGTAAAACTAAAATAATCTCACCGAGTATAGAATATTACCTAGCCTAGGTTGTCGTGCAATGTCAAGTAGTCACTCTCTCACACATCAATGGATCCCCTCCCCCAAGCTTATCTATAAGCGTGGTGGCATAAAAAATATTTACATCCCCATTTTTATATACATATAGCTCCAAAAGTGATAAAAAGAAAGAAGGAAGGGAGAAAGTGAGATGTGATCTTTTATTGAGGATTTTTCCTCTTTTTCTTTTCTCCTTTTTTTTTTTCAATATAGCATATATACAATGATCCCAACTCAAAGAGAGATAATGATATACAAGAATGTTTTTCTCCCTTATATATATATATATATATTTTTGCAAAAGAGATTTGGAGCTAGGAATTAATAGCGGGGGAAATGCCATAAAGTAGAATCACTAAGGGGAGATTCACCAATGATTTTAAAAGTAGAGAAATGATGTTCAAGATTTGTGGAGAAAGAAATAAATATAACTCTCGGTTCACTCTATAAGACATGCACGACAACTTCAGCAGGGTAATCTAATCTACTCAGTTTCGATCACAAAAAAGCTAACTAATCCAGATTTATCATAGCTAACATCATCCAATCATCCTGAAGTGAAGTGTACAATTCATGCATATAGAAGTGATATAGGAAAAGAAATCAGTACTCCAGACATAGGCATTCAATGCGTGAATCTTGGTGTGTTTTCTGTGATAGCATACATATGAATATTCAGACTCGGCTAATAATAACATTTCATCCATTTTCATGCGGAAAAAGGTGTGGGTTACTATTCTAAATGCAAAGCAAGTCATAGCATCTGATATCTGAAATAAAAACCTAAGACATGACAAATATAGCATGCATATAGAATAAGCTAAATCCAACGTCATCATCATCACAGAAAAGTCATCTCTAGCATGACATGAAAAAGAAATAAAGATAAAGGGAAAATAGAAACTATGCAATGCGGCACACAGGAAAATAAGAAAAACGTGATGCATGGCAAAATAAAAAGAAAAATGATGAAAAACAAGTGCAAAAGCGGAAAAAATAAAAATAAAGGTGGCAAAAAGAAAAAGAACGTGAGAACTCACTCCCCCAAGCTAAATGACACAGTGTCCTCAATGTGCTAAGTGTGGCACACCGAGAGACAAGAAATGTGAGGGGCAAGTGAGGATGCATGCATGGACAAGTGAAAAAATAAAAAAGAAAAATAAAGAAATGAAAATATGATGCGGACATGATGCATGCACGGATAGGAGTGATACAGATATATCAGTGTCACCAAAAACTCTCCCTCTCTCCCAAAAAAGATATATATAGATATGATCAAAAATAGAATCCCAAAATAAATGAGGGGGGGGGGGGGGGGGGGGGGTGGACAAAAGTGCATCAGGACCCAGCAGAAACGGGCAGCACAACGACAGGAATGGAACAAGGCATCACGAGTGCCTAAGAAGGCGGTGCTGCGCCGTCTCCGTCCTGAGGCGGAGGAGGTGGTGGTGGTGTAGAGTGCTGAGCTGGGGTGGGCGTGGAAGTGGAAGCAGGTCTAGTGTGTGCGGAAGTGTGTGTGGGAAACTGCTGGGTGGGTGGGGGTACGCGTGGGAGACGCTCCAAGACCTGTGTAAGGCAGTAGTGGATCTGGGGAATCAGCTCGAAGCGTCCAGCCATCGCAGAGACGGTGGAGGACAGGGTCCTAAGGTCACCTCTAAGACCACTCACCGCCAACTCAAGAGCACGTATGCTCTGCAATATAGTGTCGGGCGGGGGTGGTGCAGAGGGACGCACCGGGCGAGGCTGGGCAGGTCTGGGCTGGCGTACGCGAGTGGAGTATGTAACGGGCTCAGCTGGGAAGGGAACAAAAGGTGCTGCGCCTGGAAATGTGGGCCGGGCCTCAGTGTGAGGCCGGGGCGGTCGGTGAGAAGTGGAGGCGGCAGCAGCGAAAGAAGAGTACAAAAGTGGTTGCGAGGCGGCTAGAGAGGTCAGTGGCACAGAAGTGTGGACAGACGCCACGACGCTCTCAGAAAATACGGCAGGGGTGGAGACAGAGGTGACTATCGCTGGGGCGGAAGTGTGTGGACCAAAAGGCGCAACCCCAGCGGAGATCATGCTAGCCATGGTCTCCACGACCGCGGTAAACGAGGGCTCTCCACTCTCAACAAAGGTCGGCGGGCGCTCGGGGAGAGCGGAGCAAAGAGGCTCCACGGACAGAGGGCCAGAGGTGGCAGCGGGAGTGGTGGGGACAGCCTCGGAAGTGGTGACAGTGGTGGGAGTGGGCTCAGCAAAAGTACTCTCGACACCGACAGCGGTGTCAGGAGCAGCGGAAACATCTGGTATGGGCTGAGGGGCCACTAGGTCAACAGGGTCGGCGGCAGGCTCGGCAGGGTGTGCAGCAGGGTCTGCGGGGGCAGCCTGGGCAGCGTGGGCAGCGTGGGCCTGCTCGGCCTCGAGCACGTAGGCGGTGGGGATGAGAACATCCATCACCGGGAGCCAGTCGACGTGGGCTGGTGCAATCTGGGTCCGAGCAGGGCTCGGGAGAATCATGTAGTCGGCACCGAAAGGGCCGTGCAACCAGACCCAGTGACGCTCACCATGCGGACGAAGCATCTTCATCCGGGCCATAACGTCTATCGACAGAGAAGTGGGGCCCGGGACGCGTCGCAAGTCGTCAGGTAGGTCCTCGCCGGTCATCATGGTAAGCAGGGTGATCAGACCGCCGCAGCAGATCGGTGAGCGAGCGCCCACCGATACAATGATGCGGTCTAAAAACCAAGCCGTAATGTCGATCACGACGGCGGGGACAAGCTCGTGCCCATCCCTAGATAGAGCTCTGGGACGTGTCATCGCATAGAGCATGTAGAGCTCTGGCGTAGACATCGTGCCCGGCTCATATCTGGCCAAAAAGGTGGTCGCCATGAGGCGCTGGGCAATGCGTAGGCAGGGGTGGACAATGGCCGAGGCCTTGGCCCTACTAGGGTCAAAGGCGGCGTGGTGGCCTGTAATCCAGGCCCAGAAGGCACCGACGTCAAAGGAGGGTAGGGGGATATGGGTAGGACCGTAGCCGCGATCGGCACCGGGGACAGCGGGCCAAGAGAAGAATGCTCTCATCATATCGAGAGTGACCTGGCACTCTCGATCCATGAACCTGAATGAGCATCCCTCATCGGTCCGGGCGATCGAACTCAAAACCTCAAGTGTCGGGCGGGTAAAAGTATCCGCCGACACCTGGAAAAAATCTCGCCAGTCCACGTTGTCGTACAACGTGAGCATCCCCTCTAGTACCCCCAGGCGTCCTAGGTCAGCGAGGCGTGCAAACCTGGAGGGTACGATCGAGCGCTGGGAGATACGCTCGAAGACGGCGCGGTGTGCGTCGTCTCGGAACGTAATCCCGAGCGGCCCGACTAGTGGAGCCGGTGGTGGTGGCTGTGCAGCGGCGGGGAGAGGCTGTGCGGGCTGGGGGTGCACTGCAGGCTGTGCGGGGTGTGCGGGGCCTGCAGGCTGTGTTGGGTGTGCGGGGGACGGTGGAGGAGAGTCCTCTGACTCGTGGGAGGGGCCGGCATCATCCGACCGCTTCCGCTTGGCGGAAGCTCTCTTCGACCGCGGCCGTGTCCGGGGCGGCATATCGGCCCCGAGAGCGCGCCGAAAAACATGAAAAGTGTGGCGTGTGCAAAAAGAATGGAAAGAGTATACCCAAACACGCTGCGAGTGCTAAGCAGTGGAAGCGTGCGAAGTCCGCGCCTCCACGAAGTCCAAAACAGCCCGTAGAAGCTCCCCTGAGCTCCCCTAAGCTCCTAAAAAGCAACCTGCGCATGAAAAAGCGATATCAGCGAGTAATAATCAAAATGTATGGGGCAATAGGGGTATAATGGATAGAAATAGGAATTGATTTGGGTTAGGGGTTCGATTAATACACGGATCCTCGATAAATACGCAAAAAGAGGAGAAAACGGGCAAAACAAGCTATACCGGAGGTGACCGGAGACAAGGCCGCCGGTGGCGACTCGGGCGGGGCGCGACGATGGTCGGCCGGCGCTGGCTGGTCGAGCGGCGGTGCGCGCGGGCTTGGTCGGGCGAGTGAGGGCGAGAGCGAGGGGGTTCGGGCGAAGCAGCTGAAGGGGCGCGGGGGATTTGGGGTTTTTTGCGTTTCGAAATCCGCGCCCCCCTCGCCCTTATATAATAAAAGTTACGACTCGGCCGAGTGACGTGGTCATTCAGCCGAGCGAGGCCAATGAAAATTTCCTCCCCGCTATCGCTTCGGCCGAGTGGCTTTGCCAGCCTCGGCCGAGTGGAGTAAGTCCATTCGGCCGAGTGGAGTAAGTCCATTCGGCCGAGTGACTCAAGCTACTCGGCATGACTCGCCCTAAGAGGGTATCTGTTTCACTCGGCCGAGTGAACAAATGTACTCGGCCGAGTAGCAGTTATATCGAAATCAAGAAAATAAACAGAGAGTTGGGTACAGCAGACTTCCCTCGTTCGTGAGCGGCTCGGCCGGACGAACTTGTGTACTCGGCCGAGTGACTAGTATACTCGGCCGAGCGAGCCTTGTGTTCTGCTGTTTGTCTTCGTTTTGGCTCTAAACTCTGTCTTTCTTCCTCCAATCGATTTCATCTTCCTCCTAAGCGTCGAGTGCCTTCTTGGGGCGCTCCTTGTCGTCTCGTTCCTACTCCTCATGATGGATCTACCTATCTCCTCTCCTGTCAAGAAAAATAGGACCCGTTATCACAAAATTTTTGGTCGAATGACTCAAAACACTAAAAATTTCTAAAACGAAAATAAAGAAAAAAGTAAAAATAAAGCAAAAACCGTCGGGTTGCCTCCCGACAAGCGCTCGTTTAAGGTCGTGAGCTCGACCCCCTATAATTTTCAATCAATGCGGGATGTTTGGTGCATATGAGATGCACCCATCAAACTTTCCGGGGAGCGCGCTTGGGTTTGGATGTGGCGGCGGTGCGTTCTCCCTCGGTGGTCTCCTATCTCGAATAGTGTTGGGGGGAGGCTCCCCCAAGCTAGCATTTGCTCCGGTCAACGGCCTTGCCGGTGACGCCGATTTCCGTGTCGGCGGAGCTTTCTTTGGAGACTTCAGTTTCGAGAGCTTGCAGAGCTCTCGAATCCTTGCGACATCAGCGTCGCCTTCATCTTCTTCAGCGGAGAAGTCGGGGGAATCATCTTTATTCTCTTCATGGCCTAAATCCGGGCCTTCTTCAAATTCTTCATCAAAGAGAGAGCCAATTGAGTGAGGAATCGCCTCCTCTATCACCTCATCAAGGAGGTCCATGTAGTCAAGTTCCTCGTGATAAGGCATATGCTTCATAGCCTTAGGAATGTGGAGCTCCACCTCGATGTTTCCGACGTTTAAGGTTAAGGTACCTTCGCGCACGTCGACGATGACTCCGGCGGTGGCGAGGAACGGGCGTCCAAGTATCAATGAGGTGTCTCCCTCCTCCTTAACGTCCATGATCACAAAGTCACATGGCAAGCATATTCCACCCGGGACTTGTAGCGGTATGTCTTCGGCGATCCCCACCGGCCTTGTTATCCGTCCATCGGCTAATTGAATGCGCATGTCGGTGGGTTTCAACTTTGTCCTGGTGTTTAGCTTTAAGAACATGGAGAGGGGCATGAGGCTCACACTAGCCCCAAGATCAACCAACGCCTTTTGAAGGGGGACTTCGCCCAAGGTGCAAGGAATCCGAAAACTCCCCGGATCTTTGAATTTTGCCGGCCCCTTCTCTCTCTTGGTGAACCAAGAGCCCTCCTCGTCGCTCCTGTGACGTCCATTCTTCTTCCGCTCCTCTCCAACAGCAAAATACCTCTCGGGGAGGTCGTTGGTGACCGTCTAGAGTGAGCGCATCTCAAGATCACTCCAAATCGCGCCAAATCACCTGAAATGCGACAAAAACAACAAATCGTGAAAAGCATCGCAATATCGTCGATATATCGTGAAAAACATGATTTGGGCGATCTAAATGGCATGCAAACATGCCGAAAAAGGTGTAAAATAAGGAGTGATCAAAATCCCCGGCAACGGCGCCAAAAACTTGATCGCTCCGGATATACACCCAAAGAACGGTTGTAGTTTTACCGCAAGCGCACGGTGTAGCGGCGAGCGGGATATCGAACACAGGGAGGACGAATGACCGTGCTTGTTCCCAATCAACCTGGCTATTTAAGAATAGAGAAAATTGCCTTGGGCGATCCTGTCACAATCGTCAGACAAATGTGCGAAATATCAAATCAAATAAAGAACGTCTAGGGAATGGGGAATTCCCGCTACTCACCGTATTTCATAAATGTGGTTCGTCGGTATCAAAATTGCTAGAAAGAGAATTCGGATGAACTAGTTGCAACTGAATGTAGAACCAAGCTCACGCTCTCGCGCTGTTGCCGGTCTATAGCTATCCTAGGTTTGGGTCCAATCTCTTGCAAACCCTAGCCTAGGAAAGCTAGCATTAGGATCAACATCATCGTCCAATTGCGCACCGAGCCCAATCTCTTGCAAACTCGGTCCACAATCTAAATTAGGATAGTTCCTACCCGTCCAATCTCTTGCAAACGGGTATCGGCATGGAATTGCAACCGGAAATCCTGGTATCGGTCCAATCTCTTGCAAACCGATACTTCGAAAATCCGACTCCAACCCAATTCGGATTTCTAGGGCTTCCTATCAATTTGGGATCCAATCTCTTGCAAATCCCAATTGATATGAATTCCTAGCTATCCGTAGTAAATCGATCCCAATCTAGTCCCTAATAGCAGTTCTAGCTCAATTTCTACCAATTCATCACAAATAGGAAATAGGGCTTGTAGGGTTCATCCCCACGCCCCAAGACGTGGAGACTACTCACAAATCATAGCGATAGCACAAAAATAATCAATGAAATAAGCAATAGAATTCATCACAACAATGATATAAACAATAAAAATAGAATTTTTAGGGAAGAGAGATGCAAACCAATGTAATTCTTCAATTAATCCAACAAAAATCCAAGTTTTCTCTCTTCTCCAATCACAATAATAAAGCTAAAAAGTAATCTAAAAAGCTGCAAAAAATCTAAGAGAGAGGCTCCCTAAACTAGGGTAAAAACAGGGCTTAAATAGCCCCAAAAATCGTCCAAAAATCGTGACCAAAATACCCCTGCACAGCCTGTTTTCCGCAGTTTTCGCTACAGGCAGCGCATCGCACTCGGCCGAGTGACAAAAGTCGCTCGGCCGAGTGAAAACCCTGTCATTTTCCAGTAAGTCGGGGGCTTCAGGGGTCTTCAGTTCGGGGGCGGCTCGGCCGAGTGAGTTGTCGTCACTCGGCCGATGGCTTCAAGGCACTCGGGCGGACGTAATAATCCACTCGGCCGAGTGGGTCTTCTGAAGTTCAGGCGGCCAAAAAACAGTAACTTCGATGTTTTGGAAGGGCCTCGTCTGGGCGCCACTCGGGCGGACGCGATATCGTCACTCGGCCGATGTGGTCTTCGGTGCTCGGCCGAGTGCACATAGAAATCGTATCTGTCCAGGTCGGCCGAGCAGTGTCTCGCTGGTCGGCCGAGTGGCTCCTCCACTCGGCCGAGTGGGACACGAAAAATGCCCAATCTGATTGTTTTGGCCTCCTTGTCGCTCCTGTGACGTCCATTCTTCTTCCGCTCCTCTCCAACAGCAAAATACCCCTCGGGGAGGTCGTTGGTGACCGTCTAGAGTGAGCGCATCTCAAGATCACTCCAAATCGTGCCAAATCACCTGAAATGCGACAAAAACAACAAATCGTGAAAAGCATCGCAATATCGTCGATATATCGTGAAAAACATGATTTGGGCGATCTAAATGGCATGCAAACATGCCGAAAAAAGGTGTAAAATAAGGAGTGATCACTTGTATATACAAGTGTGTGTGTATATATACATATACTGTATTGATAAAATTCTTATGCTGTAGTGTATATATATATATAGTGTTATATGTATATATATAATGCATTAAATATATGTGACGTTGACGACTTGTATGTAAGTATATTTGTGAAGTGTATAGGTGGTTGAATATAGATTTACGTGAGTGAATATTGGATATGAATACATATGTATGTATCCTTGCATATATAAAGTGAGTTGTGCTAGAAGGTTGATATACTATACATACATGCTAACATGACTATTTACTATAGTGATACATGTGTACGAACCATTAGATATAATTGTCTATATAGTCGTAAGTGCTTATACTTATGTGCTTAAGTGATATATTTGCGTATGGTTACCCACTTGATATGGGGTGCATCATATCAGTGTGTATCATTATTGGTGTATGACTATCTACTATAAGTGCATCAATATCTGGATACACCTACTTACATATGTATGTTAGCAAGGCTGTATGCATATTGGATGTGATGTATATAGTAGTATGTGTATCTATAGATGGATGTATACTTGGTTGTATACTTGATCTATACTTTGACATATCTAGGTGTATCCATAGGTATGTGTATGTGTAAGTATGCTAGCTCTGTAACTTATGAGTAGGGTGTGTTTAAATATCGTGTGAACATGTATGTATGTAGATATATATAATTATAAGTAGTGTGTGATTACATATAGATGTGTACGTATTTAGATATACCTATATGTAACCAGTATATAGCATATGTCTTTGAACAAATACTTGTGTGAATCTTTATGTAAGTACATATGTATTGAGTGAAATAAGTGTATAATATTGATGTGTATATTGATGCCTTAGGGGTATATATACACTCCTACTTATTGCTATGTACGGCATTGATACATGTGTCCATATGTATAGGTGTACTAGCATGTGAGTACATATTAGTCTGTATGTATATGTGAGTGTTTCCGTATCCAAATAGATATATATATATATATATATATATATATATATATATATATATATGCGAGTAAATGTATGTATATGGATGAATGTGAAATGTATAGTACTACGTATGTGGTGTGATAATTTGTCTATGTGTATACCTATATCCTTGGATAGGAATGTGTATATATGTGTATAATCTATGGTATAGTACATGTATACATGGGTGTGTAGTATATACATATAGCGTTGTTTGTATTTCTTGGGTAGGGAGACCCTTGGACTATTTTAATCTCCGTTCAGACCCCTTAGCGTATAAAGTCCGAGGGCGGACTTTGTTTTTAAGGTGGGTAGAATGTAATACCCCGTTTCCATAAGTACGCGTATTTATACGTATTTTGGCGTAAATGCGTACGTATAATATTTGGGAGTATGCACGTATTTTTTCTTTAATTATTTTGATGTAGGAATTATTTTTAAAGGATTTTAAACTCATCATTTAGTATTAGTAAATAGGGGTATTTGGATGAAATACTATGTATTTGGAATGGCATGATGTATTAATCATGTATTTCTAATTTCTATAAAATACAAATTTGGAAAAATATTAGGATGACACATACCATAGCTAGTTGTCATCTTGCATGAATGCATTTAAACACTTGGCTCTTGGCTCTGACTAATAAGTGGATGAAGATTTTTGGGAGAATAGCAAAAATCGAAAAAAGAGAAATCAAAACACAAAAACTCTCATCCTCTCATCTCTCCTTCTCTCTCCCTCCTTTCATGCCATGGCCGAATTCTCCAAGGGGGAGTATTGGGTGTCCCAACACCCAAAGGGCTTCCCCACCTCCACTTGCATCTTCTGGTGTCATTCTTTTCTTCATTGGGTGCATGTCGATCATTTTGGAAACTTTAGAGAGGAGGATTCAAGGGCAAATTGGGAGCTTGAAGAGGAAGATTAGGAAGCTCAAATTCTTCAAGGACTAAGAAGGGCCAAAGATTATTAGAAGGACTTAATGAGGTAGGATCTCTTAGCTCTTCAAGTATGATTTAGTTAAGAATTGGTTTTAGTAAAAATTTTAGTAGTAAATGAATGATGAATAAAAAAGTATATGCATGTTGGGAGTTTCGTGTAGAATAGTATGAGTATTTATGTTGTAATCTAAATTATCATCATTTCATGTTAACAATGCCATGCTACCATGTTAATAATAGCATGTTAGTATGGATATGTTGAAAGTCATGTTTGTAAGCAATGTTTAGAAATATAGAGGTCTCATACTCAAAATTAATATTTCTAATATTCACTTCCAAATTAAAGTGCACATGTGTTAATGGTAGTATTTCTATGCTATACACATACCATGTTAATGTTCATATTGTTGGATCTGGATCCTAGCCTAGAGGGGGGGGGGGGGGGGGGTGAATAGGCTAATAAAAATAATTCGTGCAACCCACGAATAAGCACACATAGTTATATCAGTAGCAGGGTAAATAAAAAGCAGACATAGAGTACACAGCAGATTTACCCTGGTTCGGTCGTCCCAACGACCTACTCCAGCCCCCAAAGCAGAACTAGTATTGAATAGCGCAATAGGTACAAAACCACAAGTTAGAGCACGCTCAGAGCACCCTCTACGTCTCTACACTCGCCAGGCTCTCAGTACCCCACACACAGTGTTTTCTCTCACTATCAATCCTAGTAATGCTTTCTACCAGCTAGTCCCAAACTAGCTGGGTCCCACTTGTCTAGTCCCAACTAGACAAGTCCCAAAATAGTCCCCAAAAAAATAGGTAAAGTTTCCCCTACGAAGATCTACAAACTACTACACAAAATAATGAACAGTAGAGTTTAGAAAGCTCAGTTTATGCAGCGGCGTAGTCTTCGTCAATCAGCACAGGCCAGATGTCGTCTGGCAAGTAGTAGTAGTCTCTCGTCTCTAGTCACAACTCATTGGATGATGCTCTGAACGTGTTGCCCTCTGACGTTGATGAACTCTTCGTGGTTGTGGCTCTCTTTGTGGCTTATGGCCTTCAAGCAAGATGGTGACTTGCGACCCTTGAAACTTTGCAATGAAGAGATGTCCTCAAAGAATACTTCGGCTTGGCAATTGCGCAGCTGTCTGATTCTGCAAAATTGCAAGTCAATTCTTGCGGCCCCTCTTTGAGAAATTATCTGATATCAATGGTCCCTGTGTCAACTTCAAGGCCGTCCCTTTGATTGGCTATCTAATAAAAATACGGCTCCTCTACACGTTGTGAAGAACCTGCAACCAACAAAAAGAAGGAGCTTTGAGACTTTGGTTATTTTTAAAAAAGAACTAACACAATGGTATTGATGTAGAGCTCCCCTCAGTAATATTGTGCGGCTGCTGTGCTTCTTCAACAAAAAGAACAATTTCGGCCTCCTCCTTGAGATGTGCTTGGGGATATTTTTCAATACACAACTTGATTGGATCTCCACTCACGGCACCACCAAAAAAAAGGTTTGATTCTTGCAAAAGAGTAGGTGGAGAACAAACAAATCTGTGTTTTTTTTAAAACATGCTCTCCGAGATTCGGCTGCCTCTCACAAGAGTTGCGTGCGCCTCTTGAGGAATTATCTTTGAAGAAGAGGCCGGCTCCTGAAGCTCTTGGGATTCGAAAAATAGATGAAGACGCCCTCACCAAAAATAAACGGCTGTTCTTCTAATTTTTTTTCTAAGATGTCGAGCTCAAAAAAAAACTACGGTACTTGGGGTTTCTGTGTTTTTAAAGGGGGCGGTGCCTTCTCTGATTTTTTTGGCTGATACTTAATAGTTAGGTTTTCAAGGGGAGGGGCCATAACCCAAACGTGCACAGGCATGCCCCTTTGTTTTTTTTGATATTCCAAAAGAGAAGTGCCCCTTTTTATTATAAAAAAAATGATGTCCTTCTTTTATTTTGTGAGGCTGGTGATGGAATTTATTAAAACACATGAAGAGCTCTCAACCCCTTTTTAACTATTTTTGATTTGTTTTCGGCAGCAACGTGAGGCTCTTGAGGGATTATTTGTGAATGATTCGGCCTGGGTAATTTTGATTGGGAGGAGAGGATTCGGCCACTTGGGGTTTGTGTGGAAAGCTCTCTTGAAATAGAGTTTTAGCTGGCTTAGGATTTTTGCAAAAGAGAAAAGCACTTATTTTTTTTATGGAGGCTTCAATAGGGAGCTTGGTTCATCATGTTTTTGGCACTAGAGGAATTATTTGTGTGGCTCTGGAAAAACGACGCATAAGGGAGAGAACTTTTTTATTTGACAGCCGCTCATGGAAAAATATTGTTTAAGTCGCGCCTGAAACACACTAAGCACACACGTCAGATATAACCACACGTTTGTCATCATCAAACCAAGATCCTAGATCGTTGCTCCCAATAATCTCCCCCTTTTGGTGATGACAAACCCATAAAAGATTTGAGCAATAAGTATGAGTGTGTGAAGTGTGTTGAAGGGTGTGATGCAATATGAATCGTGGAATGAGATATTCAAGTATTACATCATATACATCATATCATGCACAACATTATACCAAATATAAAAGCATGCTCCCCCTTCTCTCAAGCTCCCCCTCCAACATTATTTTTCATGCTCCCCCTTCAACATTATTTTTCATGCTCCCCCTTCAACATATAATACTGACAAAAATAATACATACCGACAAATCTTTCTTTTCTTTCTCCACCTTTGTAATCACCAAAAGTGGATTAATGAAGTCACAAAAATATTCCACGCAAAAATAAACCATTATTAAATGTAGCGTGCAATTTGCATGAGTTTTCCAAGGAATAGACAATTCAAGCTCATGGAATTTCATAACAAGACTTCTCCACCTTTGTGTAAGTGTAATGATATAAACAATAAATTACTAAGGTAGATTCAATTTTAGAACAATCAACCAAATCAATCCACATTTTCCAATGTTCATGAATATCACGAGGATTGAATTTTCCCACCTCATCAAAGATGAGTTCAAGTTATCGAACCCCGAAACATGGCCTAAAAGGACTTTTAAATGCGGGGTGGCATTGCTTGACGAGTTATATACACCAACGCTAATGATTACCCATTTAGCACAAGTTGGATACTCGTGGGTTGTGTATTAGCCATGAAGTGTATCCATTTTTCATACAGAGCAATTTTCATACATATTTTTTTATTTGCAATTTTTTTGCTCAATTTTAATTCATGGCTAAACACTTCATATCCCTTAGAAAAGTCAGAAATTAATCATTCCTACATTCACTTTCCATTCTTCTTCAAAAGAATCTCCAAAAGTACTAAACGGTCAAATATCGTGAAAGTGCAAATGTAGGTGTAGAAGTCAAGTTTAAAACTTATGAGACATGTCATGGCTACTAAAAAGAATAACATCATGTTCATGTAGCTACAACAATAATGAATTGACTTCTACAAGGGATAGATTGATCATTCATACAATATCACTTAAGAGATTCATAAGCGGATAATCAATAAGCACATTTTTTTCATTTTTTTTGGTTTTTCAATTTTTTTTTAGAAATAAAAACATTTAAAAAATCATGCATGCAAGCACACAAATCAAAATAAATCAAGCACACAAACAAATCTATGAAGGTATGCAATGAAATGCAAAGAGGGATAAAAATTATACCTTCTCGTCGCTTTTTGACGAAGGAGCTAAAAGAATGAGACATTGAATTTAACGCTCCTCGCCAAAACTCCATCACACCTACATGAAAGGTGTTAAGTGTGACCTTGGAATCCAACAAGGTCCACTAGTGTTAGCCAATATAGTTTTTGGAACCCACACTTGTTTAAACTTGATATTTGTGTTCCTAAATTTACAATAATATGAAGTGTGGCCTACACTATCACAAGTAAAGCACTTTGCATATTTGTTCTTTGCAATAAAGGGTGCATTGTGGAATTTCTTGAATTTTTGCTTTTCAACGTTTTTCAGACCAAAACCAAGTCCTCTTCTATTATTGCCATATAATTGATTCTCTAAAATAGTGTCCAACGATTGTTTTCCCATAGAGAATTTCTTAATGGCAACTTCAAGATAAGAGACGTTGTTTTTTAATTGTTTGTTTTCTTCCACAACCATCGTGCATTTACTAATAAAAGCTCTCTTGTTTTCCTCTTCCTTCTTTTCAAATTCAATCATTTTTCTTTTAAAATCATTATCCAACATGCAAAATTTATCATTAAGCTCTCTAATCACATAGTCTTTTTCAGTTTCGAGCTTAATCAAATCAAGTTTAAGCATGCTAATATTATTCATCAAGGAAGGACAAGAGAGGCAAGGTGCTTCATCATTAAAACTGGACTTTTCCTTTTTCAAAGTGTCAATAGTAGAGTCACGAGCAACCATATCAATTTTGAGTTTTTCAATCTCTTTAGACATTTCATATTCAGATTGTTGCATTTCAAAGTTCTCATTTTGATAATCATCTATAGTGGATTCAAGCTATACTATTTTATCTTGCATTTCTTTACACAGAGTAAGGAGTTCAGTTTTACTACCAGAAATTACCTCATCGTGTATTCCCATCAATGCCATGCATGAGTGAGCTTCATGTTCTTCCTCCTCACTCTCAGCTTCGTTGTCCATATCCTAAGTTAGCACCTTGGATTTTCCCTTTTCTTTAGCTACCTGAGCTGTCTCATGTGGGCAATCCCTCATTCGATGTCCTCTTTTCTTGCATTTAAAACAAGTCATTCTAGTAGCATTCTGATCATAAGTTTGCTTAGAAGACTGAAAAAAGTTAGAACGATTAAACCTGGGTGCCATTTCTGTTCTTCCTTGCTTGGTCTGGACATACTTTCTGAAATTTCTGACCATTAGAGCTATGTCATCATCATCTTCTTCACTTTCGTCAGCTTTCAGAGCAAGTGGCTTGGTAGCTTTTTCTTTTTCCTCAGGTTTCTCCCTTTCATCAATATTTTGCAATTCAAGCTCGTGGGACATTAAGTTACCTATCAAGTCCTCCACCCTCATCTGTGACAGATCTTTCGCTTCTTGGATGGCAGTGACTTTAGGCCTGAAAGAGCTTGGCAGTGCTCTTAATATCTTTCTCACCTGCTCAAGGCTAGAATATGGCTTACCGAGCGAACTAGACTTGTAGACAATGTTGGTGAACCTCGCAAACATTTCTGATATGGTCTTTGACGGTAGCATACGAAATCCCTCGTATTCCGTGCTCAGAAGTGCAAGTCTAGACTCCTTCACCTGTGACGTTCCCTCGTGCGTCACCTCCAAAGTATGCCATATTTCCTGCGCAGTTAGACAATGTGAGATACGATTGAATTCAGATTTATCTAATGCACAAATGAGAGCATTCATAGCTTTAGCATTAAGAGAATAAAGCTTCCAATCATGATCATCCCATTTATCATCAGGTTTAAGCATCTCAGTATTTTCAATTTTAATAACAGGTGATTTATATCCTTTTACAACAATTTGCCAAGCTTTATAATCAATAGAAATCAAGTAGATTCTCATACGATTTTTCCAATAAGCATACTCTACTCCATTAAATCTATGTGGTCGGGAAATAGACTGACCCTCAGCAAAAGCACTATCAATGTGGTCCATGGTCAAACTAGGCTAGATCCTAAAACCTGCTCTGATACCACTTGTTGGATCTGGATCCTAGCCTAGAGGGGGGGGGGGGGGTGAATAGGCTAATAAAAATAATTCGTGCAACCCACGAATAAGCACACGCAGTTATAGCAGTAGCAGGGTAAATAAAAAGCAGACATAGAGTACACAGCAGATTTACCCTGGTTCGGTCGTCCCAACGACCTACTCCAGCCCCCAAAGCAGAACTAGTATTGAATAGCGCAATAGGTACAAAACCACAAGTTAGAGCACGCTCAGAGCACCCTCTACGTCTCTACACTCGCCAGGCTCTCAGTACCCCACACACAGTGTTTTCTCTCACTATCAATCCTAGTAATGCTTTCTACCAGCTAGTCCCAAACTAGCTGGGTCCCACTTGTCTAGTCCCAACTAGACAAGTCCCAAAATAGTCCCCAAAAAAATAGGTAAAGTTTCCCCTACGAAGATCTACAAACTACTACACAAAATAATGAACAGTAGAGTTTAGAAAGCTCAGTTTATGCAGCGGCGTAGTCTTCGTCAATCAGCACAGGCCAGATGTCGTCTGGCAAGTAGTAGTAGTCTCTCGTCTCTAGTCACAACTCATTGGATGATGCTCTGAACGTGTTGCCCTCTGACGTTGATGAACTCTTCGTGGTTGTGGCTCTCTTTGTGGCTTATGGCCTTCAAGCAAGATGGTGACTTGCGACCCTTGAAACTTTGCAATGAAGAGATGTCCTCAAAGAATACTTCGGCTTGGCAATTGCGCAGCTGTCTGATTCTGCAAAATTGCAAGTCAATTCTTGCGGCCCCTCTTTGAGAAATTATCTGATATCAATGGTCCCTGTGTCAACTTCAAGGCCGTCCCTTTGATTGGCTATCTAATAAAAATACGGCTCCTCTACACGTTGTGAAGAACCTGCAACCAACAAAAAGAAGGAGCTTTGAGACTTTGGTTATTTTTAAAAAAGAACTAACACAATGGTATTGATGTAGAGCTCCCCTCAGTAATATTGTGCGGCTGCTGTGCTTCTTCAACAAAAAGAACAATTTCGGCCTCCTCCTTGAGATGTGCTTGGGGATATTTTTCAATACACAACTTGATTGGATCTCCACTCACGGCACCACCAAAAAAAAGGTTTGATTCTTGCAAAAGAGTAGGTGGAGAACAAACAAATCTGTGTTTTTTTAAAACATGCTCTCCGAGATTCGGCTGCCTCTCACAAGAGTTGCGTGCGCCTCTTGAGGAATTATCTTTGAAGAAGAGGCCGGCTCCTGAAGCTCTTGGGATTCGAAAAATAGATGAAGACGCCCTCACCAAAAATAAACGGCTGTTCTTCTAATTTATTTTTCTAAGATGTCGAGCTCAAAAAAAAACAACGGTACTTGGGGTTTCTGTGTTTTTAAAGGGGGCGGTGCCTTCTCTGATTTTTTTTGGCTGATACTTAATAGTTAGGTTTTCAAGGGGAGGGGCCACAACCCAAACGTGCACAGGCATGCCCCTTTGTTTTTTTGATATTCCAAAAAGAGAAGTGCCCCTTTTTATTATAAAAAAAATGATGGCCTTCTTTTATTTTGTGAGGCTGGTGATGGAATTTATTAAAACACATGAAGAGCTCTCAACCCCTTTTTAACTATTTTTGATTTGTTTTCGGCAGCAACGTGAGGCTCTTGAGGGATTATTTGTGAATGATTCGGCCTGGGTAATTTTGATTGGGAGGAGAGGATTCGGCCACTTGGGGTTTGTGTGGAAAGCTCTCTTGAAATAGAGTTTTAGCTGGCTTAGGATTTTTGCAAAAGAGAAAAGCACAGATTTTTTTATGGAGGCTTCAATAGGGAGCTTGGTTCATCATGTTTTTGGCACTAGAGGAATTATTTGTGTGGCTCTGGAAAAACGACGCATAAGGGAGAGAACTTTTTTATTTGACAGCCGCTCATGGAAAAATATTGTGTAAGTCGCGCTTGAAACACACTAAGCACACACGTCAGATATAACCACACGTTTGTCATCATCAAACCAAGATCCTAGATCGTTGCTCCCAATACATATGCTATTATCAGTTTAGCTTCTGGTATTATAATTTAATCAAGGTTATGTTTTAACTATGTTAGAAGCTAGTTCGATTGGAAAAACAAGTTGCTGGAATTTTTCTTAGCACAAGACATCAACTTACAAAAATCATATAAAATAGTATAAAAATCAGAAAAATACAATCTAGGATACTACGAAAAACTACAGAAAATTATCTACAACTTTGAAGAGGGACCAGAAGCTAATTCTGGCTGTAAATAGGTCTACAGAGCCATTCTTTCTGGAGTGACAGTTTTAGACAGATTGGTGAATTATGCTACACTTAAGTTATGTTAATGTTGTTTAAGTTCAATTTGTTTATGTTCATGTGCTCACATTACTATGTTCATGACAATGAGTTTATGATGATATTCCATGTAATGCTTTACTTGAGAAGATGACGATGATGATGATAATATTTGTTAAAATGAAGTGAAAGCGGTAGTTGAAACCGCTAATGAATCAATGTCAAGGCAATGATGTAATAATTTGAAAACTGAGAATAAGCAGAGAGTTTGACATCGGGAGCGCTCAATCCATTCTAAAATGGGTGAGACTTCAGATGTGGGTTTGGGGGAGCACGTGTAAATTTTAGGTGGTATGGAGCGGACGGCAATACGATTATCTCGCCTGATGTGTCGCCCCTGGAAGGGGAGTTTGAGAGGGCTAGAGAGGCCGCTGGTGTGCTCGTGTCGCACCTTGACGGTAAATGATGGTTTTCTCCCTTTGTCCGACAGAAAAACCGAAATGAGTCTCGCTCTGGTACCTTGTTCAGTCGGGTACGGAGTTACGAGAGTCCCCTCCAGTGCTCGTGTCGCTGGAGTGGTACCACTTTTCACCCACCCTGGGTGAAGTCCGCTTCCTTAGCAGTCTACAGTTTACCCGGGTTCCAAAACAGAACAACGATTAATTTTAATTAATTTAATCAGTAAATTTATTTCTGTTCTGCTTTCTGTTACTTACTTTCAGCATTTATGTTCTGTTCTTAATTTCTGCAAAAACATGTGATGATGTGACACTTGTAGCTAGCTAGTTAGTTAGGAAGATCAGTTCTAAAACTGGGTCCTACTAGAGTGCTAGGAGTTCCTACTGGGTCACGCGTTGACGTGTCCCCGTTGACTTTTCAGGTTGTGTGAGTTGGAGGTTGGAGATAGAGGCTGGAGCTTTGGAGTTAGTGATCAGTTGTAGGATTGGGTGACGAGGGGTATGATGAGAGACTTGTACTTTTGGTGTTTCTCTTTCCGGGTAGACCTTTGCACTTAGGGTTGTGATGATGAGGATGTTGGTGTTGTATAAGTTGGATCTGGACTTGGAGTTGTATAAGGTTATTGTTGTCTCAGTGTAGCTTTCCTCTTTGTACCCCCTTATACAGATGGTTTATATAAAAGATGTATCATTGTATTAATAAAATGAAATATTGTACTTTTGTTTATTTCTCAGTGTTATATCTGTGATGGAGTTCTACTTGTACTTCCCAGCACGTGCGTGGTGACATGCAGTGTTCTTTTTGCTCTCTTCCGTTCTCTCTTTCTACGTAACACTCGTGGATCTAGGAATACTTGGGACGGATTCGCACTTCCCGGATATCCTGTAGAGCGGGGCGTTACATTATGCTCAAGCATGAGGGGCTTTACGGGATAGTCTTTGATAAGAAATATATTGCAGATATTGTTACCGACTTAGTGAGATCAAAGCTAAAGATGAAAGCCCAGGGCACTATTCAGATGGCCTTATCGGATAAAGTCTTTTGCAAGTTTGCAAAAGAGGAAACTTCAGAGTCATAGTGGAAAAGACTCGAATATCTTTTTAACAAAATCACTCACATGAAGGCTGTATTTATTACAGAAATTGTTCATGCTCAGGATGAAAGAGGGGACATCGCTACATGATCACCTTGATTTACTAAATCAGTTGGTATAGGATCTGCAAGCTATGTAAGAGAATGTAAGTGATGAGTAACAGGTCATCGTATTACTATGTTTCTTACATGAGGAGTATTCACACTTTGTCGAGACCATGACACAAGGCAAAGAAAAAAATCTCGTTAGAAGATGTCGAGGCAGCTCTACGCATGCATGAACTCAGGAAGAAGGTGTCGAGAGGCGATACAAGTGTTAGTGATCAGGATGTAACTCTCTTTAGGGGTTTCCAAGGTGGGTGATTCAAGCCAGGATCAATACATGGAGACCCAAGTTGAAGGGTCATGGCAATGACAACCAGGTGTGCTATTACTACAAGAAACCAAGACATTGGAAGAGCAAGTGCACACATTTGAAGGCTAAAGGTAAAAAAGCAGCTCAACCTGTAGCAACATTTGGTGGTGTATACACAGATATTAATGATAGTGAGATGTTAGATGTGTCTACATTGGAAGACAAATGTGCTTCATAGATTCTTGATTCGGGGGTACAACTCTCATATGACTCTGCTGCGGAGTCACTTGTAGGATCCCTGATCATTAAGAAACACACTAGAGGGTGAATAGTGTAGTAGCAATTAAAATGCTAATTAAAATTAATTATGCAAATGTATAATAATTGCAATACAACAACAAATAGACAATAGCAATCGCAAATGCAAGAAGTATCCTGGTTCGGTAATGCCTACTCCATTTCCACCCACGTAAACCCGAGCCGTGGATTTCCACTAAATGAATCTTACCCGGGGCACCAAATCCAAATATGAGTACAATCCTTAACCCGAGATACCAAGGAGTAAACCCTCTTAGGTAACAAAGGAGTAAACCCTCCTAGGTCACAAAGGAATAAGCCCTCCTAAGATGGAGTAAACCCTCCAATTGGAGTAACCCCCCAATGCTCTCACAACCCAAGAGCTAGGTTAAAATGGAATGTAAACAAATTAAACACTTATCTATGCCTTGAATAGATTTACCTATGTGAAGATGAATGCATGCAAGTGTGAAATACCAAAGTGCTGAAGTTGAGCTTGAGTGCACTTGGAAGCTTTCTCTCTTGATCAAGAATCATTGCATAACACTTTTCTTAAGTGAAAGAAGAAATAAGAGAAAGAGAAAACTTGCGGTTGGATTTTAGCTCTAAAATTGAGTTCAATATGAGTTCAGTTTGTGCCAAAACCACAACTCAAATGGGTTTTAAATAAGCCCTCAAAGCTGCACAAAAACCAAGAAAACTAACCCAGCAATCCCTAGTCTAATGGCTATAAATGGGCAGAAAATCCTAGTCATCAGACGTTTGAAGAAGAGTTTTCAGATGGTAGATAAATTGTTTAGATGTCGGGGGACCTCAACATCAGACAGGTGACATAGTACTGGACAGAAGAAACAGAGTGTCCACCACATAGCATCCAAACATCTGAAGAACAATACTCAGACAGCTGAGACACTGTTCAGACGTCTGATAACCACACATTAGATGGCTGAGGCAAAGAATGGACATAAAGAAAAATTGTCCAATTCTTAGCAACCGGACATATGGAGTACATTATTTAGATGGCTGGAAAACTGTACAAACGTCTGACTAATAACTTTAGACGACTGACGTCATACTGTGTTTGTCCAAATGACTGATTGACATGCAAGACGTCTGGAGAGTCTCTTCCAGACATCTGTCCTGGTCCAAAAACACAAGTGAGAGTGTTTTGCCTAAGGAGCATATAGGAATGGGTTCTAGATATATCCTATGATTATCTGAGATGGAAAATGATGCAAATGAGTGTGTATGTGTGCATATATTCAAGGCTACAAATATTCTATTATAGAAAAGCAAAATACATGAACTAAAATATAACAATATACTTGATGTTCTTCTATCTTCATGCAATGCTTTTGCTCCAATGCCTAGAATCCATCATCCCATCACCAATGCTTTATCTCCATCAAGATAATCAATAATTAATTTGAGACTAAAACATGTAGGGCCATTAGCAACAACATAATGTGGTGATCATCATCAAAACCATATTGGGCTTAATGGCCAATATCCAACAATCTCTCCCCTTTTGATGATGACACCCATTTTGGAAAAATAAGCATTAAACACATATGCTAATGGCTCTCCCTACTTATATGCACTCCAACCGAAGTAGAATAAATACATAATGCATATAGGTAGACATATGAAAACGCGATGCTAAATGAAATAAAAACATTCATGCAAGCATGCATTTTATGTAATCAATATCACTCTCCTCTTGTCATTGTCAAAACGGTGGACATGAATAACACTTTCCCCCTTATCATGAAAGTTGAGACAATAAACATAAGAGATAGTTAAATGTATGATACACAAATAAAATATGAAGTGGGTATCATTCACTATACCATCCTCCCCCTGGATCATAGAAAATGACAAAATTTGACTTTATGAACCAATCATATAAATGGGACATGGAACAAAAGAAATCAATGCAAGATGATTTATTGAAACCAAGCTAAGACATTGATATATGACATTGTTATAGAAACAAAACATATCAAGAATAAAAAATGTTAAAATGATGAAATTGAAACAATATCCAAGCATTGTTTGGAAATATCCCAAAATCATCAAAGGAGGAAAAATATGCTTCAAAACAAGTTTTTATAAAAACATAGCATATAAAAAACCCCCCTGTCATGTACATAGATAAGGAATGCATATATGACATAATAAACCATTAGATCTCAATCAAAAATGAAAATTTTGAAAACATTTTCGAAATGAAGGGAATCACACAAACATAGGTTGGATGCAAAAGAATATGCAATAGACAATCATCCAAATCAAATAATCATGTGGGGGGGTCTAAGCATTTGATCACCAAACCCAAGATGAGTTGATTTCCCACTAAAATCACTACAACAAATCACATAATTAACCAGTGATCAAATGTAGACATCCCTCTCAAGCAACCCTACATTGGTAAGAACCCAAAGTCTCATGGTATTCCTAGTCCTCTTGTCCGGCCTCCTTTTCGGACAAACATTAGCATAATGTCCCAAACATTGGTATTTGCAACAAGTGACATTAGGATGATACATAGCATGAAAATTAGAGGGATATGCATGCTTGTGAGCAGAAAATATTTTCTTAGCATGTCTATTATGAATGACTCGCCTCTTGGCATAAAATGAATCATGTTGATTCTCATTCACAACACCTTGTTTTACATGCTTCTTTTGAATGTTAGTGTTGTTGTACAAGAAATTAGCATGTTGCATCTTCTTAGGTGTGTGATAATATCGTTTTTAGCGCCAAACGAAGAGGTGTGGGTTAGGAACCAATCTTTGAGAGATAACCCAAACCCCAATGATGATTTGCCGTATGTTTTTGTTTAAACAAATCATTAAGGCAATCCCTAAATGTCACAAACTTTTTGAAAATTTTAAAATTCCTCATTGCAAGAAATGCAGGATTCTAACTCAATATTCTTGGCTTTCAACCCTTTCTATGCCAAGATTCTTGATTTGATAAAGAAGTATTTCCATGTCACAATCACCTAAAGTGTGTATAGCATGCATAGGTGAATCAACAATGATAGGGAGAGCATTCTCTTGACTAGCTAACAAAATCTCATGCTTAGCTTGTAAAGAAGTAAGAGCCTTAGCTAATTTTTGGAGGGAGGCAAACATTACCTTGTTATTTTTCCCAAGATCCACCATGGTTTCTTCCTTCTCTTCTTCACTTTCCTCTTCACTCTTCACTTCACTTTCACTTGAAGATGATGAATCTTCACCAATCTCCATAAGTCACATGATTTTCTTGGCTTTTTGGTTATCCTCTCCACATGGCCTAAGAAAATCCGTGAAAGGATCTGAATCATCTATGAAGGATGCGAACATATAGGCATTCACACCATCTTCTTCACTTTCACTCTCCTCATCGGAAGAAGAATCATCCCAAGTTCCAAAAAGTACGTGATTCTTCCTATACTTTGCTTTCCAATGCTTCTTCCATTTGCCCTTAAAAATGCACTTTTTCTTTCTTTGGGCACTTATTCGCACAGTGACATGTCTTACCACACTTCTAACTATTCACAAAATCTTTATTAGTGTTAGAAAATAATTTTACGGTCTTCTTACATTGAGAGGGTCCATTATTTTCATGAGTTTATTGGCAAGCTCCATGGCAGCTCCGTCTTCATCACCACTCTCTTCATCTCTTTAATCCTTGCTTGAGATGCATTTTTCCTTCTTCTTCTTCTTAAGCTTTTCATCGATGGCCTTGAAATCAATCACCTTTTGATTCTCTACGGGATTTGATGTTTTGCAATCCTTCTTGTGTTGTAGCCTTACCTTATAAGCCATCATGTTTCCAATGCACTCCTCTATGGTGTATTTGCTCATGCATTGGATTCTTCAATGACATTGGCTTCTGATTCCCATTGAGGTGTGAGTGTGCTAAGAATCTTGGACATCCTATCTTCTTGTGAGTCATTCTTTCCAAGGGCTTCTAATGCGTTCAGGATCTCGGCGAACCTAGTAAACATCTCAAAAATGCTCTCTCCTTCCTGCATCTTAAACAGTTCATATAGTAACAAAAACACTAAGATTAGATTTCTTTACCTTTGAGGTCCCCTCATTAGTAACCTCCAATAGATGCCAAATCTCATTCACCAATTTTCACAGTGAAATGTATTTGAACTCGTTCGCATCAAAAGCACAATGAAATTCTATCATCGCCTTTGCATTGTACTTTATCATTTTCTTCTTTGCCTCTGTCCTTTCCACTGCAGGCTTCTAGGGCTTTTCAAATGGAGACTCGGTGATGTCCCAAAGCTCTTGACCCTCCAACCAAATCATCATCTTTATCTTCCATGATGGATAATTAGTGCCATTGAAGAGCATGGTCGAACGGTTGATAACCCTTCCGCGTAGGATAGTGATGATGCTCTAAACGCCATAATGGTTGCTTTAATGCTATCAACCCGCTCTGATACCAATTGTAGAATTCCTGAACACTAAGTAACACAGTAGAGGGGGTGAATAGTATAGTGGCAATTAAAAATACTTATTAGAATTAATTAAGCAAATGCGGAATAATAATTGCAATACAATAACAAATAGACAACAGTAATTACAAACACAATAAGTATCATGTGTATTTCCACTTAATGTACCCTAATCGGTGATAGTACTGAGGGTCAAGACTAATGATCTTTTGATGATGATCAATACATTATGTTAATGTGCTAATCAACCTCATGTTTTAGTCTTAATTTATCTTAATGATTATACGTTGATGAGACAAATCATAAAGCTTGGAGGATGATGCAATGAAGATCATAAATATCTCCAAGAGTGATCGATTACTCAAGCTTGGATGAAGTCATGAAGATCATCTAATGAAGCCAATGCTTGGAGCATGATGGTGGCTAGTGTAGAGAGATGTATGCCCTCGAGGTAATTTATCTCTGTGTAAACAATACAAATGTCTTGTTCGAAATAACAATAAGCTGTTTGGTAATAATTTATCTAAGTTATATTATAATGTAGTAAACATTAGATATTAACTTAGGTAAAGTCCTGAGACTTTATGCAAGGTCAAACATGTATCAAGATGAGTATCTCGATCATGTAGAAATGTTTGACTGTCTGTAGCATAAGTCTAAAAGGGTTCGTGGTCGTAGATGTTTCGAGACAAGGATATCGAAACATCGGATAGACCATTGTGTCTTAGTCTTCACTGTTTAGCGGTGGCGATGATCTCATGATCGTTTGACTTGGCGAAGTCGAAGACGAGACACAGGTGCTCATTAGAGAATGAGTTCACTGAACGATCCACACGAGTTATCATATGGTTATATTGACCAATCTGTCAATGATAACTTTTAGTGATGATAGGCAAGTTGGTCTTTTGACTTGAGGTCATTTTACGAACTTGTGCATGAACGGTGCCACTTAGATCACTGACCTAGCTTCGAGGCTAGGCCTGTCGAAAGGTCTTTTGATTGGGTGTCACTTGAAGCGTACGAGGACAGTAATGACCACGAGAGGATTCGTCTCTCCCGGTCAATGGGAGTTAGTGTCGTAGAGTTAGTTCGGTCTTTAGTAAAATCTCTGATCAGAGTATGTTGGAAGAAGTCCAACATTAATTGACTAAAGATCGATGAAAACTAACCAGAGTTAAGTTATTGGGGTTGACAGTTTGACCGTACCCTAGACTTGATCTACACGACATAGTTTAGACGAAGAGACTAAAACTGCGGAACTCATCACAGACACAATCAGGGTGGTCCCGAAAATTCTCATGTCGATGAGTCAACCACATAATTATGATTTTGAAATAGGGACGACAACTACTGTTAGTGGTCACTGTCGTATAGGGCTTCGAGCCCAACCTGTAGTAGGGTCAGGCTGTAGGGTCTCACACAGAGAGCGACTTTCGTCTAGTAATAGGTAGAAACATTAGGGAGAATAATTTGCATTTGATGCAAGGGATAGAAAATTGCATTTGATGCAAATGATAATTTTAAGCCTAGATAGGGACTAATTTGCATACGATGCAAAAAGGGTTAAATGTGTCTTAAATTGTTTAAGACCATATTTAATATAATAAACACATGAAAAAGGTTACCTGTAAGATGGGAATGTCTCGTTCTAAACACAGGTTCGAACGGCGTCCAAATCGGACGCCAAATGCCCAAGTTATGCCCAAAACAGCTCAATGGGTCAGGTCAGTTCAGACCAAACCAGACTGACCCAGACCAGACCATCCGGGTCTGGCCTGGGCGGCTGGCTAACCACAGGCCGGCCCTGTGCCTGGGAGGCCAGGGCACCAGGCGCCCTGGGCCTGGGCCCAACCCCAGGCCCAGGCGCCTGCCCAGGCACCCATGGCGGGTGCCCCGGGCCCGGGCCCGGGCCCATGAGTCCTGGGCCGGGCGCCCTGGGCGCCCGGCCCAGGCGCCAGGCACCTGGGTGCCTGCACCCAAGCCTGGGGCCAGGCGACCAGTCAGCCCACTTTTGAGCAGTGGGGCCCACATGCTGGGCCCTACAATTGGGTTCAGAACCCTAGGGGCTGAGCAGTTTTTGTGACGACTGATTTTTGACGAAAATCAAGCCTTGGGCTGATCTTTGGGCGATCAATTGGAGGGTCAAACGGACTCCGATTGACTCGCCATTTTTCCCATGCGTTCACCGTTGAACGCCCTTCGAATTGATAGGTTGTATCGATCATGAAGCTCAACAGTGAGGGAGTTAAAATTCACGGAAGTTTGGCCTTTGTTAAAGGCAAACTAAATTGAATTTACTAACTCCAAACTTTAGTCCCACATCGGATTTTGAGAAAAGGAGAGAGTCAGCCGCCTATATAATTAGGGGCCTCTCCATTCCTCCAAACTTGTCCCAAGCTCTCGATCTGAGCGTCTCCCAAAAATGTTGTAGCACGCTCGGATCGAAGCTTAAATTAATTCTTCTTCTCCCTATATTTTTACCTTACTCCTGAAGGGCTCTAGCAAAGCCACGAAGGAGTTCAGATTTGGATCCGAAATCTTGGCGAAGGCTTTCACTCGCGTGAAACTTTCTTCGGCGCGTGGTTGGCTCGGCGACACGAGGATTGCTCGCCTCGGGATGCGGAGCAGTTCGAGGAGCGGCTCAGCATGGGACGGGAAGCAGTTCGGAAGACGGTGCAGAACATCTTGCCTGTCCCAGGGCAAGATTCCGAGTATGTGTTTTATAATCATTAGTTTAATTTAATCACAGTAGGTTAGATCCTTCTTGGGATGGTCAGATCCATCCCGAGTCGGCAAAGATCTTGGCTAAGGGTCTTGTACCTTAGGGCTAAGTTAAAATGTTTAACTGCATGTTAATTAGATTAACCTGTTTATTTTTCCGCTGCATATTTTTGCTTCCGTGTTCCGTCCGACTTAGGACGAGCACGGATTTTAGCCCTGAGGGTCCGCAAAAACCCTTCAGCTTGGACCTCAATGCATCAAGAGCTTGAAGTCTAGACTCTAGGAGAAGCTATTGTAATTCATGTAATTTACTTTCTTGATTTCTTATTTGAGTCATAGGATTATTGTAATTCCTTGATTAGATGGTCATACACACATGCACACAACATAATCCGTCTAAGTGAACCATAGGATCAACCTAGAACACATCCCAATAGGTTCATATGGTCAAAACCCTTAGTGGACATTTTGGGTGCATAACAAGGGCATGATGTAGAAAGTACATGTGCCTATGTGGTCATCAGGGGCTTGGTCATCCTTCTACAGGCGTCTGTCCTGTTTACCCGAGCACTGAGTGTTTCTGATTTTTCAGACAAGTCTGCCTTCAAATTCAATCAGTTTTTCTGTAGTTGAATTTTTTTCATCCAAACCACTTTCATTGGTTATCTAACTTACTAAGATTTCCAACCCAACTTGAATCACTTCATTCCGAAATCTGTTGGGGGCAGATATGACTATTTTAGTGATCGGTTTTCCTGAAAACCAGCCTGCTGTTTCTGATTTTTCAGACCAGTCTGCCTTCAAAATGCAATCAGTTTTTATGTCGGAATTTTTCATCCAAACCACTTGAATTGGTTAGCTAACTTACTAAGCTTTCCAAACCAACTTGAATCACTCCATTCCGATATCTGTAGTGACAAATATAACTGTTTTAGTACGGATTTATCTAGAATTTCAGCTGCTGATTTTTAGCTGCACAGGGGCCTCACTCTCTTCATCAGTCACCTGTTGACATGCACCAAAGGCCTGTTAAAACTTCATCAGGTGCCTGGTCCAGCAGTGTTTTTGCCCGTTTATAGCCGTTGGAATTTCTTAGTTTTTAGGTCGTTTGGCTTGGATTCTTGTCTTTTCTTGGGCCGTTTGGATCCCTTTATATAGGAGAATGCTTAGTTCATTTAGAACTCTTGGAAAACTTTAAAGATCATATAATCTCTTCATTAAGCCTCTCCTCCATCATTCCCATCATTAGAGCTTCATTCTTATGCTATATCATCTAAGCTCTAGGGAATTTCTCCAAGGGATTTCAATCTCATTCCTTTCTTGGAGAACATCTTTCTTCTCTTCATTCTTGCACTCAATTGAGAAGCGTTAGGGTTCATTCCTAGAAGAGAGAAATATCAACAAGTGCAATCAAAGCCTCATCTCAAGCACTTGGCTTTTCCACTTACATGCATTCATTTACACTTTGGTAAGATCGTTTCAAGGCATAGTTTAGTGTTACTTTGTTTCATCTTTTGTGAAACCCAAATTCTCTTTGTGGAAGTTAGTTTCTCCCTTTGTGGAAGGTTGTGTCCTTGTGTAGGACTAACCCTTGTGTAGGGTTTGAGTTCTCCCTTTGTGGGAGGGAGAGGGAGAGGGAGAGAGAGAGAGAGAGAGAGAGAGAGAGAGAGAGAGAGAGAGAGAGAGAGAGAGAGAGAGAGAGAGAGAGAGAGAGTCCTTGTGTAGGACTAACCCTTGTATAGGGTTTGTATTCACTACCTTGTGTAGGATTAATAGTGGATATTGGTGTGGCTGGATGTACCCAACTTTGGGTAATCAGGATAAAACCCTATGTGTTTGCAATTTTTGTTGTTGAGCATACTTTTTAATTTCCGCTGTTTATTATGCATTAATTTTAGTAAAGTTTAATTAAGCATTTTTCTTGCCTTTACACTATTCACCCCCCTCCAGTGTATTGTGTAGCACCACTAGGTCATAACAAGTGGTATCAGAGCCTTGGTTTGGTGGATTTTGTAAGCATGACTTCTAAGTCTCAACAACCCCTCTCTCTTCCTCCAAAGTTCAAGTGTGAATACTATTCAAGATGGAAGAAGAGAATGTGCAAATGGCTTGCCGTGCAACAACAAGCGATGATCATAACTTCCGATGACTAAGTGTGGGAAGCCTTACTAATTTCCATTGACGAAGAAAAGATTGCAAGGAAATTGGCGAAGTTTGATTCATCTTGCGAAATATGGGATTATTTTGATGGCTAGTATGGTGGAGAGGAATCTTACGATGATGAGAGCATCGTTGGTAATGAGTTATCTCGTAACTCTCTTGTTCAACGTAGTGATTTTATTGAAAATTGTAATCCATTGTTTATGGACTCTCCAAAAGCTAAAAAGTTTAAGCTTAAGAAGAGATGCGCGCGCACACACACACACAATCATCATCATCATCATCCAATCCTTGTGATGATGCACGTTTTATTGATTTGAATCAAGAAAAAGTTGCTCTTGATTCTCATGTGTGCATGTTGAGCAAAGAGAATGAGTCTCTTAAAGCTCAAGTAGTGTTGTTTTTTTAAAGGAGAGTGCATATGCTACTCATAAAGAGGAAATTCATTGTTTGCATGCCGAGAAAGAAGGATTTCTTTCTCAATTGAGTGCCTTGAGAGACGAGAATACTTCTCTCAAACTCCAAATAGAGATGATGTACTCGGATTATGATTACAACATTTTGGGAGATGAGACATTGGCTCTCAAGTCAAAATATTGTGAGCTTAGCTATGTCTATCCAAGAGGGATGCCGACATTTCTTCACTTTTGAAGAATTGTGAGCTATTGTCCACTCAAATTGAAATTTTCAAATTGAGTAAGGACAAGGTTTTGGGATCCTCTACATTGAAGGTGAACAAACCAAGATCTTCTCCTAGAAGCACCCAAATAAATTTTGTAGGAGAGCATTCTAATGGGAAAGTCACATCCAACTCTTTTGGCCTAAAATCAACTTCTATTTCTAACCCAAAGAAAATCATGCATATTTGTATTCCGGTCTTGCTTATGTTATGAAGCCTATTCAAAAATATATTTTTATGACTGCTTCTTCTTTGTATGCTATGCATGATGTACTCATATGAATTCTTATCATTGCTTGCATGCTAGAATTGATGCTAATCCTTTGCATACTTCACTTGTTCCTATGGTTGGTAGAAATGCTTGTGTGAATGCTTCTAATGCTAAATTACATGTTTCATGATCACTCCATATTTTACACCCTTTTTCTGCATGTTTGCATGCCACTTTGATCGCTCATATCGTGTTTTTCACTATTATTCGATAATATTGCGATGCTTTTCACGATTTCTTGTTTTTGTCGTATTTCAGGAGATATGGAGCGATTCGGAGTGATTTTGAGATCAAGAGGATTTGCACCCACTCCGGAGTGTCACCCGAGGCTCTTTTGAGGGCTATTCGGCGATGGAAGACAAGTGAAAGAAGAAGGAACTTCGTAGGAGCGACGAGGAGGCGAAATGATGAAGATTGGGCATCTACAGCATGTCACTCGGCCGAGTGAAGCACTCACTCGACCGAGCAAGAAGACCATTCGGCCGACCAGATCGGACACACACCACAGAAGGAAATCAGCGTGCACTCGGCCGAGTGACGATAGTCCACTCGGTCGAGTATGGAGATCCCCTCGCCCGAGTGGCACGGGAAAATCTGCCCACCGAAGGAGCCGACTTACTGGAATCCATCAGTCGATTTCAGAGTTGTCACTCGACTGAGCATGGAATGCCCCTCGGCCGAGTGAGTAAAGCCACTCGACCGAGTCACCTCCGAAGACAGACCCCCGAAAATCCCCGACTTACTGTAAATATACAGGGTTTGTCACTCGACCGAGTGACATTTGTCACTCGGCCGAGTGAGCCGCTCCGCCTGCTGCGTAAAGTGCGATTTCTGGGCTGCGCAGGGGCATTTTTGTCACGATTTTTGGGCGATTTTGAGGGGTATTTAAACCCAGTTTTTGCCCTAGTTTAGGAGGACTTTTTGATACTTTTTGGCAGCCTTTTTGAGAGCTTTTTAGATCATTAGATTTAGCTTTTATCTTGGAGATTAAAAGGTTATTTTTGTTGGATGCTATTGGATTCTCATTGGTTTGTCTCTCTTCTTATCAAAAACTCTATTTTTGTTGATAATTTCTCTATTGCAATGAATTGTGCTGATTTTGCAATTGATTTTATCATGAATTGCATGATGATTAGTGAGTAGTTTTATCGTCTTAGGGCATATGGATGAACCCTATGAACCCTATTTCTAAATTGTGATGAATTGGTGAAATTCTTGCTAGAATTGTTTAGGGTTAGGTTGGGATTGATTAATTACGGATAGCTAGGGATTCATATTGATTGGGATTTGCAAGAGATTGGGTCCCAATTGATAGGAAGCCCTAGAAATTCGATTTAGATTTACGATTGGACTTCTCTAGAATTGGTTTGCAAGAGATTGGCCAAAGCTAGGATTTTTAATCGTGTTTCTATACCAATATCTGTTTGCAAGAGATTGGATGGGTAGGAACTATCTCAACCTAGGTCGTAGCTCGAGTTTGCGCGAGAGTGGGCTCGAGGTACGGTTGAACGATGATGTCATTCTTCACGCCAGCGGCTTAGGTTAGGGTTTGCAAGAGATTGGGCCCTACCCTAGGTTCGCTATAGACCAGCAATAGCACAAGAGCGTGAGCTTGGTTCTACATTTAGTTGCGACTAGTTCACCTAAAATTCAAGTCTAGCAATGATGTAACCTATGAATCACAACGATGAGATACTGTCCGTAGCGGGGATTCCCTACCCCTAGGCGCTTTATTTTATTGATAGTTCTATCGACATTCGAACGATTGTGACAATTTTACCCCAAATTATTCTCGACCATTTTGATAGCTAGGTGATTGGAAGGACACACTGTCTTTTTTCCTCCCTGAGTTCGATACCCGCTCACTGCTACACCGTGCGCTTGCGGTAAGACTACGAGTCGCTTGTCCCGGGTACGTGTGTACTCCCGGGGCACGATCAAGTTTTTGGCGCCGTTGCCGGGGAGGCGACAGTGTTCTATTCTCCTTACTTAGTGTCTTCTTTTCTTTTATTACTTTTATCTTTTTACTCCTTATTCGTGCTAACGATTCCTTTGAAACTCTGTTTTCCTTTGCATGTACACGAGATCTACGGCGAACCCCGAGGAAATACTATTTGATCCGGAGATCGAACGTACCATGAGGAGGATCAGAGCCGAGAGAAGGCACGCTATGGAGGGTGATTGTATGAACCGTACGGAGACACCGGAGGAACTAGCGACACGCATGGCGAGGATTATATCCATCAGAGATAGGCTTCGGCCTAAGACTTCCTCCACTACCTCTTCCATCGCTATGCCGGAGTTGGCGGCGGACAAGAATTTTGAGCTAAAGATGGGATTGGTAGTATTGATGCAACAAGACCCGTTTCATGGGAACACCCATGAGAATCCACATTATCACATCCAGCTTTTCTTGTCCAAGTGCGCCACCTTCCAAATGCCGGGCGTTTCTGTTGATGCAATCCGACTGCTACTCTTCCCCTGTACACTCAAAGACAAAGCTTTACATTGGTTGAGGACGCAGGCAGAAGGTACATTCACTACTTGAGATGAGTTGGCTAGCGCCTTCGTTGACAAATTCTACCCGCCATCCAAGACGGTGAAGATACAGAGTGCTCTCATGTCCTTTAAGAAAGGACCATAGGAGACCCTATATGAGGCATGGGAGCGCTTCAAGGATTTACAGCATCAATGCCCCCATCACAGTATAGAAGATTGGGAGCTTGTTCACAGTTTTTATAATGGACTCCAACCGGGCACGAAGCAAATTATAGACGCAGCCACCATTGGAGCTATACTATCGAAGACCCCGGATGAAGCTACGTCCTTATTAGAGGAGATGGCCTCTAATAACCAACAATGGGGCGACGAGCTAGGTAATTCTTCTTCCTCCTTGAAGCCCACTAGCATATATGAGGCCAAGGCCGTAGCGGAGCTTTCAAACAAATTTAACTCTCTCCACAAGGTAGTGGAGAGATTGGAGAAGTATATCACCGATCCACATGGAGCACCCTCTACATCTACACCGGTAAGCAATATGAGTGATTAGCAAGACCAATCTCAAGTAATGTATATAGGAGGAGAGCATGGAGAGGGGGCTGGTTGACTCGGAAAATGCGCACGGGGCACGCCTTCCACTCCCAAGCGTAGGAGCGTCAATGCAATATAAAAATAACCGGTGAGTACTGGGTCGGATCACAGGGACAATTCGTTCTACTTTCACAAAATTGATCGATAATAAAAAATAAAGCGTGAAACAACCACCTCAATTACGGTGGATGAGTGTGGGAAAAAAGTGGTGAAAACAAAAATCTAACCTAAGTGGCTAGGGGTGGAGAGCCGAATCGGCAAGCAACGAGGAGGACTCGTGTGGTGTGCATGTAAATGAGGCCGTGGACGTGAGAATTCATTCCAAATATAACTCAATTGATCTCCCGGCTAAGGGACGAACAATCGGTGGATGTGGCATTTCATCGAACATGTGGGGTGCAATAAAAGTAGTGTATGAAACAACGAGAAATACTTTAAGCAAATAAGAGAGGGTCGGCTATGATAGTTCCCCTCTATGGATTACCCACTAGGGTTCCATCAACAACCAACATCTCAAAGTTTCATCCACCAATTTTGAAAATAGAAACATGCTAGAGATGAAATTCACAACCCAAACAACAACAATCACACAACACAACAACACAAGCAAGATCTAGCAATTCATGATGAAAAGAAGACATCTATATCTCTAGAGATAATCATCCAATACAATATAAGTTGCTAAACCAAAATTACACAAGAGTTAAGAAAGAGTTCACCAATGTGTCACTCAAAGATGAAATCCTCATACTCAAGTGGTCCTCCAAGCTCCAAGCTTCATCAACCTCCCCCCATGGCCTCCAAGCTCATCTTCCTCCTCCAAATTTCAGCAAAAAATAAGAACTAGGGCTGAAAAACCCCCAAATTCGTAATATAAACTCATTCACAGCTTAACGGGTCTGAAATTAAGTCAAACGGGTCGGATTCAGGCCCAAACCCGCAAGCAATGCCCAAAGCTGTAGAAATTTTCAACACCGTCACCCTGTCTTGCGAAAATTCTAGAAAAATCATCCGACCTCAGAATGATGTGTTCTAGGTGGCGATGGAATCGGGACTTCACGAACTTCGACTGAAAAATATCATTAGGCCGGAATATATACTAAAATGATAGCAGAATTCTTCACAAGAGGGGCAAAGCTGCAGAAATTTTCAGCACCGTCACACTGTCTTACGAAAATTCTAGAAAAATCATCCGACCTCAGAATGACGTGTTCTAGGCGGCGATGGAATCGGGACTTCACAAACTTCGACTGAAAAATATCATTAGGCCGGAATATATACTGGAATAATAGCAGAATTCTTCACAAGAGGGGCAAAGCTGCAGAAATTTTCAGCTTCGTCACATTGTCTTGCGAAAATTCTAGAAAAATCATCCGACCTCGGAATGACGTGTTCCAGGCGGCGTTGGAATCGGGACTTCACGAACTTTGACTGAAAAATATCATGAGGCCGGAATATGCATTGGAATAATAGTAGATTTCTGCACAAGAGAAGGCATTGCAGAATTCTTCTTCTCTTCTTCTTGCTTCCGATAAATCTCCATAAATTCCAGAAAAATCCTGAAAAATAGGAAATGCAATAATTAGTGACAAGAAGTGGGTTTTAAGTATAACAAGTGATAAGATCTAATATACAGACTATGCACAATTACGAGCTAGATAGAGCCTATATGTGAAATATATACGCTAAAACCCAAGGAATTACGGGGTGAAAATAACACTTTTCATTCGGAATCAGGGGCCTTGGAACAAGTGCAATATGTTACGGGGAACTCCGGATATTGTGCCAACCCGGCCGCTAGAAACCATCCGGGCTTTTCATATGCAAACAATGATGGTGCTTTGAACCCACCGCCACAACAACTTCCTCAAGCTCGGCCTCCACTACCACAACCTTAGTATCAACCGAGGGGTCCACAGCAACAAAATTACCCGCCGAGGAAACAAGCGGGACCGTATAGACCGCCCGGCTACAATCAAGGTTGGAGAGCTCCCAACCCACCTCAAGCTCAATCAAGATCGGACCACGAAGCTAGGGTGGAGGAATTCATGGCGGAGCAAAGGAAGATCAATGCTAGGTTGACGGCGGGACAAGATTCACTAAACACCGTCGTCGCTCAACTTGGAGAGAAACTTGCATTGCTAAACAAGAACGCCCAACAATTACCGGCTCAACCCGAGCCCAATCCACGGAGCAACACCGCACACATCAATGCGGTGGTGGCGGTTACCACAAGGGGCGGGAAGGATACCACTCCAACTAAGACCCAAAACAAAGAACCCGTGGTGGAGATTTTGGAAGAAAAAGAGCCGGCAATTGAAGAGGAGAGCCAAAAGGAGCCGATTGGAGGAGGAAATTCTGAAGTGGTGGAGCCAATTGATGAGCGCTGCTACATGCCGTCGGTGCCGTTTCCACAATGGCTAGCTAGAGCCAAGATAGAGAAAATGCTCGCCAAGTTCCTTGAATATTTGAGGGGAGTAAGCCTCAACATTCATTTCTTAGATGCAATAGTGGAGATCCCGTTTTACGCGAAGTTCTTGAAGGACTTGATTTCGGGAAAGAAAAGGAAGGAAAAAATCATGCTTGCGGAACAAGGAACTTGGTTTACCCGGAAGGAGGAGGAGCCGGCGAAATTAAAGGATCCCGGGAGTTTCCGCATCCCTTGCACACTAGGAGGCGTCCCTTTGCAAAAAGCTCTAGTTGACTTGGGCGCAAGTGTGAGCCTTATGCCCCTTATCATGTTCCGGAAATTGAACACGTGCACCGACTTGAAGCCGACCGACATGAGAATTCAACTTGCGGACGGTTGGATTACTAGGCCGGTAGGGATCGCAGAGAACATTCCACTCCAAGTTCCGGGAGGGATATGCTTGCCTTGTGATTTTGTCATCATGGACATCAAGGAAGAGGGTGACACTTCGCTCATACTTGGACGTCCGTTCCTCGCAACCGCCGGTGTTATCGTCGACGTGCGTGAAGGAACTCTATCCTTGAATGTCAGGAACATAGAAGTCGAGCTTCACATACCCAAGGCCATGAAACATATGCCCTATCATGAGGAGTTAGACTATGTGGATCTCCTCGATGAGGTGATTGAAGAAGCAATCCCCCACTCTATTAGCGCTCTCCATGACGATGGCTTCGAAGAAGGCCAAGCTTCGGGTGAAGAAGAGAAGTTGGAGGACCCTCCAAATAGCTCCACGGATAGTGATGAAGGCGACGCTGATGTCGCAAGAATAAGAGAGCTTTGCAAGCTCTCAAAGGCCAAGAATCCGAAGAAAGCTCCACTGAATGGAAGATCGGTGTCACCGGCTAAGAAAAAGATAGGAACAAGCTCTAGCTTGGGGGACTTATCCCCCAACATTACCCATGATGAGGGGGCGTCGAGGAAGACCGATGATCATCACGACCCAAATCCAAGCGGCCTTCCCGACAAGTTCGACGGGCGTATCTCGTATGCGCCCAACATCACTAGCTAAAACGAATATCTAAAGGGGTCGAGCTCATGACCTTAAACAATTGCTTGTCGGGAGGCAACCCGACGGTTTTTGCATTGCTTTTATTTGATTTTCATTTTTGGTTCAGCTTTTTATTAGTGTTTAGATTCTTATGTCCATGAAAATCGTGACAACGGGTCCTAATTTTCATGACAGGAGAAGGAGAAAGGGAGATCACGCATATGGAGGATGACCGAGGCAAGGAAGAGCGCTCCAGGGACGCGCTCAGGCCTTAGGAGGAGGAAGAAATAGACTGGAGGAAGAAAAAACAGAGACTGGAGCAAAAACAGAGAGCCGATGCAGAAAACAGCACTTCACTCGGCCGAGTAGTTTATGCCACTCGGCCGAGCAAAGATTCCACTCGACCGAGTGGAGCACCAAACAGGGAAGTTTCTGCAGACCAACTCTCTGTCACTTTCTGTAACTTTTAGTCTTAATTGCCACTCGACCGAGTACCTTATCACTCGGCTGAGTGAAAAAGATACCCTCCTAGCTCTAGAATTGCTGAGTGGCAGAGCCACTCGGCCGAGTGGAGTTTCTCCCTTTGGCCGAGTGAACCAAAGACACTCGGCCGAGTCGTAAGTGGCGAGGAGAATTTGAAAATTTTTTAGTTTACGCCACTCGGCCGAGTGACATTGTCACTCGGCCGAGTCGTAACATTTCCTATATAATCAGCAGCGCAGCAGGCGCGATTTCCGATACTCAAATTTCCCAAATTTTTTTCGCCCGAGTCCGCTATCGATTCCGTTTCCCTCGCCCGCTGTGACTTGCCGCCGCCCGAGCCGACCCCCCCTCGCCGACGATCGACACCCTGCCGACCGCCGACGACTGGCCACCCCCCACCACCGGCGCCGCCTCCGATCACCCCTATTTTGCCCCAAAAACCCCATTTCTCCCTATTTCTCTTGATTTGTACGCCAGTGAACCCCAAATTCAAATTAATTTTCATATCTATCAATTATCCCATATCTCCCCCATATATATTGAATATTATTCGCTGATTTGATCGTTTGATTTGCAGGCTAACTTGGGGGAGCTTTGGGGAGTTTTTGGACGTGCTTTGAGCTTCGCGGCGGAGGCGTCTCTTCGCACACACTGCTGTTTGCTCTCGCTGCGTGTTCAGGTATACTCATTCCATCATTTAGCACGTCACATTACTTATTTGGTTGGGACACGTCTCGCGGCACACATGCCGCCGTGCACTAGGCCACATACACGGGGAGCCGCTTCGAAGCGGAAGAGGATCGATGACCCTGGTCCCTCTTTCGTTAGGGAGGACTCCCCTCCACCTAGCCCACCGCCACCTACACAGCCGATCCCTGCCGATCCCGTTCCACCGCCACCTACACAGCCGATCCCTGCCGATCCCGTCCCTCCACCTGCTCCCGCCGTCGGGCCGATGTGGATTACGTTTCAAAATGACGCACACCGCGCCAGATTCGAGCGTATCTGCCATCGCTCAATAGTACCCTCTAGGTTTGCACACCTAGCTGACCTAGACCGCCTAGTGGTACTTGAGGGGCTTCTCATGTTGTACGACAACGTGGGATGGCGTGATTTTCTGTCGGTGTTGCCGGATACTTACATCTGCCCGACACTAGAGGTCCTCAGTTCCATTGACTGGACCGCTGGAGGATGCTCCTTCTGATTGATGGATCGAGAGTGCGAGATCACTCTCGACATGCTTAGAGCATTTTTCCAGTGGCCTGCCATCCCTGACCCAGACTGCGCTTACGCTCCCACGCACATCCCACCCCCGTCGTTCGACACCCAAACCTTCTGGACACGGATCACGGGATCCCCACTCGCCTTTGACCCTAGTAGGGCCAAGGCCTCAGTTATCCTCCACCCCTGCCTCCGCATTGTACAACGCCTTATGGCGACTACTTTTCTCGCGAGGTACGAGCCCGTGACCATGTCTACACCAGAGCTCTACATGCTCTATGCGATGACTCGCCCTAGGGTTCTAGATAGGGGTAGCGACGACTTGGTCCCCGCCGTCGAGATCGACATTGCCAGTTGGTTTTGGACCGCATTATCATTTCGGTGAGCGCTCGCTCACCTATCTGTTGTGGCGGTCTGATCACCCTTTTGGCCCTTATGACCGGCGTGGACCTACCCGACGACTTGCGTCGACCTCCGGGCCCCACCGCACTTTCTATAGATGTTATGGCCCGGATGAAGATGCTTCGTCCCCACAGTCGCCAGGACTGGGTGTGGTTGCACGATCCCTTCAGCGCTGACTACATGGTTCTTCCGAGCCCCGCTCGGACACACATTGGACCGGCTCACGGGGACTGGATTCCAGCGATGGATCTCCTCATCCCCGCTGCATACGTTCTTGAGCCCGAGGATGCTGAGCAGGCACCCCTTGCACCACCTGTTGGCCCCGTGATCCCTCAGCTTGCCCCTGCACTGTCTGCACCTCCCGACACCTCTGTCCACACGTCTGTTAGTGTCGGGAGCACCTTAGTTGAGTCGTCCACCACCACCACCACCACCACTGAGCCTATGTCCGTCGAGCCCATTACCACACTGAGCCCCGAGCATCCACCCACCATTCTTGAGAGCGGCGAGTCTTCCTTTACTGCCGCCGTGGAGACCCTCTCCTGATTGCTATTCTCGACTCATGGGGAGCCATCTTTTGTGCCCTACATTGCCTCCCCAGTCGTCGACCTTTCGGTCTCCACCGCCCCTGTCTTTACCGAGAGCGTCGTGACATCTGTCCCCACGTCTACATCACTGATCTCTCCTGCTGCCTCGTCGCCCATTTTGACTTCCACCTCTGCTGCGGATGCTGCTTCTACTTCGACCCATCCTGCGTCCCAGCCTCACACCGAGGCTGGGCATCACTTAGTGAGCACATCACCCCTTCCACACTTTCCTGCTGGCCCCGTTCTCTACACTGCCCGCCAGAGATAGCCCCGCACTTCACCTGTTAGACCTGTGCGTCCCTCCGCTCCACCACCCCCAGACACTCTAGTTCAGAGCATTCGTGCTCTTGAGGGGGCTGTTAGTGGACTCAAAGGAGACTTTAGGGCTCTCTCCACCACGGTCAGCGCCGTGCAGACCCGCGTCGCCATCCTTCCCAGTATTCAGACTTGCCTGAATCAGATTCTGGCGCGTCTGCCTCCACCGCCCACACCCTCCCAGCAGCTACCATGCCCACCACCTCCACCACCACCTCCGCCACAGGATGGTGCTGGTGCACCACCACCAGCTTAGGCACACTCTTGATGCCTCTGATATTTTTGTCGTTTTGCTACCCGTTTGTTCTTGGGCCTGGTGATTTTTTCCCCCCTCATCCTCATACTACTTTGGTGCCTTTCTGATCATATCTTTTTATATCTTTTTGGGAGTGAGGGAGAGACTTTTTGGGGACACTTATATCTGCAACATACTGATCTTTGCATGCATCACATTCATTCACATCTTATTTTCTTTTTCTTTTTCTTTCTTTTTCATCATGCATGCATCCTCACCCACCCCACCCATTTCACATCTCTCGGTGTGCCACACTTTGCACATTGAGGACACTGTGCACTTTAGCTTGGGGGAGTGAGTTCTCACACTTTTTGCTTTTCGTCACCTTTTATTTTTATTTTTTCCACCTTTTCTTTGTTTTTACACCACTTTCACTCACTTTTTCGTTTTTTATCATGCATCATGTTTTCTTATTTTCTTTGTGTGTCGCATTGTACATAGTAGTATCTATTTTCTTTTATCATTATTTCTTTCATCTTTTGCTAGAGATGATTTTTCTGTGATGAAAATGACGTGGTGTGAGCTTTTCTCTATGTGCATGCTATTTTGTCATGTCATAGCTTTTGTTTCAGATATCATATGCTATGTCCTGCTTTGCATTTGAAATAGTAACCCACTCTTTTTCTGTATGAATATGGATGAAATTCTGTTATTAGCTGATGTCTGATGATTCATATGTATGCTTTTCATAGAAAACACACCAAGCTTCACGCATTGATTGCTTATATCTGGAGTATTGCTTTCTTTTCTCATATCACTTCTTATTGCATGAATTGTACGCTTCACTTTCAGGATGATTGAATGTTTGCTAGGATGATATATCTGGACTAGTTTACTTTTTGAGATTAAACTGAGTAGATTATATTACTCTGCTGAAAGTTGTCATGCACGTCCTATAGAGTGAACCGAGCGATACATTTATTTCTTTCTCCACATATCTTGAGCATCATTTCTCTATTTGAAATTCATTGGTGAATCCCCCCTTAGCAAGTCTATTATCGGCATTTCCCCCGCTATTGATTTTCATGCTCCGAAACCCCAAAATCAAAAAGAAAAAAATATACCTGTATATTATTCTCTCTTTTGATTTGGGATCGCTTATGTTTATATGTTTATTCATAAAAAAAGAGAGAGAAAAAAAAGAGAGAAAAAAAGAGAAAAATTGAGAAACAGAAAAGAAAAGAGAAAAGACGTTTATAAACGATCCCATCTCATACTCTTTCTCTCTTTCTTCCCTCTTTTGTTTTTATTTTTATTTTTTTTGGAGCTTCAAAAGAAATGGGGAATGTACATATTGATTTTTTTATGCCACCACGCTTATGGATAAGCTTGGGGGAGAGGATCCAATGATGTGTGAGAGAGTGACTACTTGACGGTGCATGACAACCTAGGCTAAGTAATCTTCTACACTCGGTGAGATTGCTAAAGTTTCACGAAATCCAGAAATCGACACTTAGCATTCATTTCATGAAAACCATACTTTTCTATTCTTGCTATTCCATATCGTGTGATATCTCTTATACTCCTTATAGAAAGCATTCAATTGAAAAGTGTGTGATCTATGGTTATGCATACCGCTTTAGATGCTTCAGACGATGCTAATCCTAGAATGATTCCATATTTCATGCTATTTTGATATTTTGGGGTTTTCTATTTCGAATGCATCATTATACTATGATATCGAGATAAAAGTCTGTAACATGTGTTTTATATTCAATGTATGCTATATGAGTAAGCAAAACCCACGTCCTGAGAAAAATGATCTAGCACCCCCTTCTTCGCTTTCTATTCTATTTTTATTTTTATTTTCCTTCTTTTCCATTATTTTGCCAGTCGGGTTTGCTTTTTACTCATCTTCCTCGAGGACGAGTAAGAGGTAAGCTAGGGGGATTTTGATCACTCCATATTTTACACCATTTTTCTGCATGTTTGCATGCCACTTTGATCGCTCATATCGCGTTTTTCACTATTATTCTACAACATTGCGATGCTTTTCACGATTTCTTGTTTTTGTCGTATTTCAGGAGATATGGAGTGATTCGGAGTGATTTTGAGATCAAGAGGATTTGCACCCACTCCGGAGTGTCACCCAAGGCTCTTTTGAGGGCTATTCGGCGATGGAAGACAAGTGAAAGAAGAAGGAACTTCATAGGAGTGACGAGGAGGCGAAATGATGAAGATTGGGCATCTACAGCATGTCACTCGACCGAGTGAAGCACTCACTCGGCCGAGCAAGAAGACCACTCGGCCGACCAGACCGGACACGCACCACAGAAGGAAATCAGCGTGCACTCGGTCGAGTGACGATAGTCCACTTGACCGAGTATGGAGATCCCCTCGCCCGAGTGGCACGGGAAAATCCGCCCACCGAAGGAGCCGACTTACTGGAATCCGTCAGTCGATTTCAGAGTTGTCACTCAGCCGAGAATGGAATGCCCCTCGGCCGAGTGAGTAAATCCACTCGGCCGAGTCACCTCCGAAGACAGACCCCCAAAAATCCCCGACTTACTGTAAATGTACATGGTTTGTTACTCGGCCGAGTGACATTTGTCACTCGGCCGAGTGAGCCGCTCCGCTTGCTGCGTAAAGTGCGATTTCTGGGCTGCACAGGGGCATTTTTGTCACGATTTTTGGGCGATTTTGAGGGGTATTTAAACCCAGTTTTTGCCCTAGTTTAGGAGGACTTTTTGATACTTTTTGGCAGCCTTTTTGAGAGCTTTTTAGATCATTAGATTTAGCTTTTATCTTGGAGATTAAAAGGTTATTTTTGTTGGATGCTATTGGATTCTCATTGGTTTGTCTCTCTTCTCATCAAAAACTCTATTTTTGTTGATAATTTCTCTATTGCAATGAATTGTGCTGATTTTGTCATTGATTTTCTCATGAATTGCATGATGATTAGTGAGTAGTTTTATCATCTTAGGGCATAGGGATGAACCTTATGAACCCTGTTTCTAAATTGTGGTGAATTGGTGAAATTCTTGCTAGAATTGATTAGGGTTAGGTTGGGATTGATTAATTACGGATAGCTAGGGATTCATATTGATTGGGATTTGCAAGAGATTGGGTCCCAATTGATAGGAAGCCCTAGAAATTCGATTTAGATTTACGATTGGACTTCTCTAGAATTGGTTTGCAAGAGATTGGGCTAAAGCTAGGATTTTTAATTGTGTTTCTATACCAATATCCGTTTGCAAGAGATTGGATGGGTAGGAACTATCTCAACCTATGTCGTAGCTCGAGTTTGCGCAAGAGTGGGTTCGAGGTACGGTTGAACGATGATGCCATTCTTCACGCTAGCGGCTTAGGTTAGGGTTTGCAAGAGATTGGACCCTACCTAGGTTCGCTATAGACCGGCAATAGCGCGAGAGCGTGAGCTTGGTTCTACATTTAGTTGCGACTAGTTCACCTAAAATTCAAGTCTAGCAATGATGTAACCTACGAATCACAACGATGAGATACGGTCCGTAGTGGGGATTCCCTACCCCTAGGCGCTTTATTTTATTGATATTTCTATCGACATTCGAACGATTGTGACAATTTTACCCCAAATTATTCTCGACCATTTTGATAGCTAGGTGATTGGAAGGACACACTGTCATTGTTCCTCCCTGAGTTCGATACCCGCTCGTCGCTACACTGTGCGCTTGCGGTAAGACTACGAGTCGCTTGTCCCGGGTATGTGTGTACTCCCGGGGCGCGATCATTTCACACACGTGGCATGCCAATATTTATGTTCCACCTCATACGCGTGCACCCTCACTTCCCACTCATGCCTTAACTAAACCGCTTCTTAATCCCAAATCACTTTCTTTGTGGATTCGTAAGAATGTTTCTATGCATGTTAGGAACTAATATATAGATTCATATGTTAGGAATATAATATTTTCATATGACTATTACAGAAATCAAAATCAACTTTTGTTTGGTTTCCACCTTGCTAGCCCACTCACATTGTGTTTCATTGCTTGGGTATCAATGCTTGTATGCTTAATTTTTATACTCATACTTATGTGAGTGTGTCATTTACTCCCAATTTTGTCTGTTTTATATGATTATGGGGGAATATGGAATGTTTTCTTGCTAGCATTAGTTTTTCCATTCATATGTCACTTCGAATGTCATTCATATTATGTTTGTGCATATGTGGTGGTTATTTCTCTTGCCCTTGGTTTTCCTATTTGGCTATTATCCCTCTTTTTTGATATGCCAATATGGGAGAGAAATGGGTTCTGTAAACCTTATGCCTTTTATGCATATTCTTTTTGGTATTGTTTTTGCACAATTCAATCAATATGCTTGTTGATTTGCATGGTTATTTTTTTGCACTTTTGCATATTGATTGGGGGAGTTTGTTAGCACACATTGTTTATTTAAATGTTTATTATACTTTGACATAATGTTTGTCATCATAAACAGGGGGAGAATGTTAGTTCTTGAGGGTTAAGACTAATGTTGTTTTGATGATGATCAACACATTAAGTTAGTGTGCTAATCAACCTCATGTTTTAGTCTCAGTTTATCTTAATGATTATATGTTGATGAGACAAATCATAAAAATTTAAGGATGATGAGATGAAGATCTTAAAGACATCCAAGAGTGATGGATTGCTCAAGCTTAGATGAAGTCATGAAGATCATCGAATGAAGCCAATGCTTGGAACATGATGGTGGCTAGGACCTCAATGCATCAAGAGCTTGAAGTCTAGAATCTAGGAGAAGATTTTGTAATTCATGTAATTTACTTTCTTGATTTTCTCATTTGAGTCATATGATTAATGTCATGCCTTGATTAGATGGTCATACACTCATACACACACCATAATCTATCTTAGTGAACCATCGGATCAGCCTAGAACACATTCCAATAGGTTCAGATGGTCAAAACCCTTAGTGGAAATTTTGGGTGCATAATGGGGGCATGATGTAGAAAGTATAGGTGCCTATTTGGTCATCAAGGGCCTGGTCATCCTTCTACAGGCGCTTGTCCTGTTTACCCGAGTGCATAGTATTTCTGATTTTTCAGTTCAATCTGCCTTCAAAATGCAATTAGTTTTTATGTAGTTGGAATTTTTCATCCAAACCACTTGAATTGGTTAGATAACTTACTAAGATTTCCAACCTAACTTGAATCACTCCATTTCGATATCTTTAGTGGCAGATATGAATGTTTTAATGATCAGCTCTCCTCAAAATTAGCCTGTTGTTTCTGATTTTTCAGACCAGTCTACCTTCAAAATGCAATCAGTTTTCCTGTAGTTAGGATTTTTCATCCAAACCACTTGCATTGGTTAGCTAACTTACTAAGATTTCCAACCCAACTTGAATCATGCCATTCCAATATCTGTAGTGGCAGATGTGGCTGTTTTAATGAAGATGTATCCAGAATTTCAGCTTGCTGATTTTTAGCTGCACAGGGGCCTGATCTCTCTTCATTTCGCCTGTTGACCATGCACCATGGCCTGTTAAACCTTCATCAGGCACCTGTTCCAGTTGTGTTTTTGCCCGTTTATAGCCATTGGGATTCTTAGGGTTTTGGTCTTTTGGCTCTGATTCTTGGCTTTTCTTGGGCTGTTTTGGATCTCTTTATATAGGAGAGTGCTTAGTTCATTTAGAACTCTTGGAAAACTTTGAAGATCATATAGTCTCTTCATTAAGCCTCTCCTCCTTCATTCCATTTATTAGAGCTTCATTCTTATGCTATAGCATCTAAGCTCTAGGGAATTTCTCTAAGGGGTTTAATTCTCATTCCTTTCTTGGAGAACATCTTTCTTCTCTTCATTCTTACACTCAATTGAGAAGTGTTAGGGTTTATTCCTGTAAGAGAGAAAGATCAACAAGTGCCATCAAAGTCTCATCTTAAGCACTTGGCTTTTACACTTGCATGCCTTCATTTACACTTCGGTAAGATCATTTCAAGGCATAGTTTAGTGTTAATTTGTTTCATCTTTTGTAAAACCCTAACTCTCTTTGTGTGAGTTAGTTTCTCCCTTTGTGGGAGGTTGTGTCCTTGTGTAGGACTAACCCTTGTGTAGGGTTTGAGTTCTCCCTTTGTGGGAGTGAGGGAGAGTGTCCTTGTGTAGGACTAACCCTTGTGTAGGGTTTGTATTCACTAACTTGTATAAGATTAATAGTGGATATTGGTGTGGCTGGATGTACACAACTTTGGGGAACCGAGATAAAATCCTATGTGTTTGCGATTGTTGTTGTTGAGCATACTCTTTAATTTCCGCTGCTTATTATGCCTTAATTTCAGTAACTTTTAATTAAGCACTTTGCTTACCTTGACACTATTCACCCCCTAGTATATTGCGTAGCCCCGCTAGGTCATAACAACCGGGGCACCAAACTCAAACACGAGTACAATTCCTAAACTAAGGATACAAGGAGTAAACCATCCTAGGTTACAAAGGAGTAAACCCTCTTAGGGCACAAGGAGTAAACCCTCTTAGGGCACAAAGGTGTCAGCCATCCTAAGATGGAGTAAAATCTCCAATTGAAGTAAACCCTCCAAAATTCTCTCACAACCTAAGAGTTAAGTTAAAATGAAATGTAAACAAATTACCCACTTACACATGCCTTGAATAGATTTACCTCTGTGAAGATGAATACATGTAAGCGTGAAAAACCAAAGTGCTGAAATTGAGCTTGAGTGCACTTGGAAGCGTTCTCTGTTGATCAAAAATTAATGCATAAAACTTTTCTTAAGTGAAAGAAAGAATGAGAGAGAGAGAGAGAGAGAGAGAGAGAGAGAGAGAGAGAGAGAGAGAGAGAGAGAGAGAGAGAGAGAGAGAGAGAGAGAGAGAGAGAGAGAGAGAGAGAGAGAACTTACTCTTGGATTTTTGCTCTAAAAATGAGTTCAATATGAGTTCAGTTCGTGCCAAAATCGCATCTCAATTGGGTCTTAAATAAGCCCTCAAAATTACACAAAAACAAAGAAAACTAACCTAGCAAACCGCAATCTAACAGCTATAAACAAGCAGAAAATCCTAGTCATCAGACGTCTGAAGAAGAGTTCTCCGACGGCTGATCCACTGTTTAGACGTCTGGGAACTTAACATCAGACGGCTGACACAATGGCTAGATAAAAGAAACAAATTGTTCACCACACAACATCTATACATCTAAAGAACAACACTCACATGGCTGAGACACTGTTCAGACGTCTGATAACACCACTTTAGACGGCTGAGGTAGAGAATGGATAGAAAGAATAAATAGTCCAACTCTCAGCAACCAGACGTCTGGAGTACACTATTCAGACGGCTGGAAAACTGTTTAGACGATGGACCAAATAACTTTCGACAACTGACAGCAGGCTATGTCTATCCAAATGAATGACCAACATGCCAGACATCCAGAGAATCTCTTCCAGACGTCTCCTTCTGGTCCAAAAAAACACCAGTGAGAGTGTTTTGGCGAATAAGTCTATGTGGACAGGTTTTAGAGATATCCTATGATTCTCTAAAATGGAATATGATGCAAATAAGCGTGCAGGGGGAGGGGAGGGGGGGGGGGGAGGGGGGGGGGGGGGAGGGAGAGAGAGAGAGAGAGAGAGAGAGAGAGAGAGAGAGAGAGAGAGAGAGAGAGAGAGAGAGAGAGAGAGAGAGAGAGAGAGAGAGAGAGAGAGAGAGAGAGCTTGCGTGCATCTATTCAAGGCTAAAAATATTTTATGAAAGAAAAGCAAAATACATGAAGTAGAATATAAAAATACACTTGAAGTTCTTCTATCTTCATGCAATGATTTTGCTCCAAAGCCTAGAATCTATTATCTTATCACCCAATGATTTGTCTCCATCAAGATAATCAGTAATTAATCTGAGACTAAAACATGTAGAGCCATTACCAAAAACATAATGTGGTGATCATCATCAAAACCATATTGGGCTTAATGGCCAATATTCAACATCACTTTATGACATATACTCCTATAGACGGTCCAAATGTATACATGGGGAATATATGTCTAGAGTAGCAGGGTTCGACACAGTGCGGTTTAAGATGCAGGATGGAGGCATTAGGACACTCAAGATATTAGGAATGTACCACACTTACACCGAAATATTATTTCACTTGGAGCCTTGATTGGCATGGGATATAGTGTGGTGCTCTAGGGAGAGCGATTATGGGTTTCTAGGAGAGGTCGTTTTGTGATGGCGGTAAGAAGGTAGACAATGTTGAGTATTGGACTTCTCCCTACTTGGTGTTAATGATGAGCAAACATAAATACTTGTGACTAATCCCTATTTGCAGTTAATCCATTGCCTAAGCATATCATGAAGATCAATTAGCAATGGATGACACTCAAAGATCATTGAAAGCAAAGGAAGTGGATTGGATGATCATAGATGGTGATTGAAGCTCCTAGAAGACTTCAAGCTCATGCGTTGGAAAGAAGAGAGAGTTCTTCAAATGTAATTTTCTTGTTTCTCTTCTAGTATGTAGCTTAGAAGTAGACCTTTGTTGGAGCACACACACATCTTCATTTCAGTCTTAGGAAATCATTAGATCAACTTTCCTTAGACTCCGATTCATTTCTATCTAGATTGTGCATGTCATGATTTTCAATAGTCGACTGCTGAACGATTTACAATCGCCTGTCTCAAAACAGTCGACTGTGTTTTGTTCTACAGCCGCCTGTTATGCACAACCTTTATCAGTCTAGTTTTGGGCTTCTTAGCTTTAACTCCTTCAGGCGACTGCTGTATATTTCACAGGCGTCTGTCCAAGTGACAGTCAACTGTATTTTGTTAATCAGTCGCCTGTCTATCCTCAGACCAAATCTATTTTTCAGTTTTGATCTGGCCAGTCGACTATTGTTGTAGTTACAGTCGACTGTCCAAAGTCACAGTCGACTGTCAATGCTTCAACAGTCGTCTGTCTTTAAGCCTCTCTGGAGACTCAACTCTCTGGAAAATGTCAGGGTTTTTGACAATCGTCTGTAGAAAGAATTACAGTCGCCTGTTGAGTTTACAGTCGACTGTCTTCTCTTCATCAGTCGTCTGTCTTGTACCCCCAGACTTTTCTATGACTTGCTTGACTTACCCCTATTTCGTCCAGTCGCATGTTTAAGGATTTACAGTCACCTGTTGGTTTAACAGTCGACAGTTTACTCCTTTCCAGTCGACTGTCCACGTGGTAAGTTACCGTTATGAATTCTCACCTACCCTCTGTCACTGTGCAGCAGTCGACTGTGTGTTGTTCAACAGTCGACTGTCGCGGGCACAGATTCTATCCGTTGAGTCTTTCTTCACGGATTTTAAAGGGGTTTTTGGGAATTCGGTTTGAAGGGTTTGAGAAACCTATAAAAGAAGCCTCTACTGTTCCATTGAGAAGTTAGACTTTTAATGTTCATTTTGATTATCATTTGCTAAAAGATTCAAGCTTTCTTTCTCTCAAGATCGAAGGTTTTGAGAAACCTATAAAAGAAGCCTCTACTGTTCCATTGAGAAGTTAGACTTTTAATATTCATTTTGATTATCATTTGCTAAAAGATTCAAGCTTTCTTTCTCTCAAGATCAAAGCTCTCAAATCCTAAAGCCCTAGAATTCTAATCTTCAAACTCTTGCTCTCCAACCTAGAACCAACGAGAAATCTTCTAGGCATTTGGTGCAGTCAAGAGAAAGGGTTTTCCTCTCTTCCAAGAGAGTCTTTCAACACACAACACTCTTCTCCTTCAAGTTCTACTTCAAGGCATAGGTGATTGTAAGTGTTGCTTATTTTCATATTTCATAACTTTCGTTATTTGATTAACTTTCGGGTTGTGAGAGTGGGTTGCTTGCTCCCAAGTTGTGGGAGTCAAGGACATCGAGTGTATTTCGATTTCACTTGTAGGGTTGCTACAAGTGGGGTTTTAAGGAAACCTCAAGTTAGGAACCCTTGAAACATCCTTGCGTTTGCATTGTTTCTTTTTTGGGGTTCTCTTTTATTCTGCATTGGTTAGGAATTTAATTTGGTGTAACTATCTTTTTAAATTGCATAAACACTATTCGACCCCCCTTCTAGTGTTTTCCCCATAGCCAGGGTCCTTACAATTGGTATCAGAGCGCAAGTTTCAAGCTATGGCATCCAATAACAACAACGTTCCTCCACCGACTTTGTACAACAATCACGATTGTGATGGAGCGTCCACACTATTCGAAGGTCAATCCACGGTGCGTCCTCCGCGTTTCAATGGCACGAACTTTGGCTACTGGAAATGCCGGATGGAGACGTTCCTAAGGAGTGCTTCCCTTTGGAGAACCCTCCACAAGGAATACGTCGAGCTCACCGAAGATGATTTCGAAAAATGGACATCTCCGAGAAGTCCGCCGAAGTCAACAACGCAAAAGCAATGAATGCTCTTCATTATGCGTTGCACCCGAATGAGTTCAACAAGATATGCACATGTAAGAGTGCATATTAAATTTGGAACCATCTCGTCGTTACCCATAAGGGAATGAACTAGGTAAAACTCTCTAAACTATATGTTGCCGTGTAAAATTTCGATATGTTTCACATGCAGGAAAATGAGAGCATAGCATCGATGTACGGACGTTTTACCAACATCACCAATGAACTGGAAGCGCTTGGGCAAACCTACACCCAACCAGAGAAGGCGAGAAAGATCATAATGGGGATGACCTCCAAATGGAAACGAAGAGCTATCGCCATTGAGGAGGCCAACGACTTGAAGAACTACACCGTCGTGAATCTCATCGGCACACTCATGTCTTACGAAGTAAGACAGGAGAACCGACTAAAGATTCGAATTATAATGAACCCTTTGGTGGCCAAGAAGAAAGCTTTAGCATTCAAGGCTAATTCTTCATCCTCCGATATCGAAGAATCCGAAATTGACATGGACTTAGAGGAAATGGCTCAAATGGCGAAGAAGTTCCAATGCTTCTTTTGCAAAGGTAAATTTCCCTCTAAGAATAGATTTGATTCTACTAATAACACTTTCTCTCTTTGCTTTAAGTGTAATAAGCCATGGCACATCAATAAGGATTGCCCAATGCTCCGAAACAAAGAGAAGTGGAAGGCTCTGAAGTACCATAAGTTCGACAAGAATAAGAAAGATAAGAAGAAAGGACTAGTCGGTACATTCGATGACTCAAGTGGAGACTCATCAAGCAATTCCGATGATGAGAAGGGTGAAAGTGCCCACATGTGTTTCATGTCCCGGGAAGATCCACTCTCTGATGAGAGTGATTCCGACATGGATGAACCCGAGGTAACTATGGATGAATTGCGTTTTGCTAATGAAGAACTATTTGCTAAGTATCAATCTTTAATGCTTAGATATACCAGCTTAAAGAAACAATCTGTTAGCAATCCATCCATACCATGCATCATCAACAATGACACCATTGTTGATACACTAACTCTTAAGAAAGCAAATTTGGTTTCTCAAAATGTCACCTTGAGAAATGAGGTGAATACCCTCAAATCTCAACTAGATCAAACACATCCTAAGGATAATAGTGATCTAACTTCACAAAACACACAATTGGATTTAGGGAATGATTCTCTTAAAACTCAAGTGCACGAGCTCAAAGCACAGGTGTCCACCTTGGATACCAACATTTCTTCTCTTAAGGAGAAATATGAGCTCATGTCCTCCCGTATTATGAGATTTAATAAGGGGAAAGGACAATTGGACGATTTGCTAGCAAACCAATTTCCGGCCACACATCGTGTTGGTCTTGGTTTTGTGAAAGCAAATGCATCCAATGCTTGCACCTCCTATAGTGGTGTCACTATAGACTTTGTGAGGCCATCCTTTGGTGCATCCACAAGTGGTGTCAAAGACACTATAGGTAGCAAACCTACCAAGAAAGTCACCACTTCACAATCTCTTCCTTTTGGTAAGAAACCCACTACGGGTGGAAACCAAAAGAGAAGTCATGCTTACATGTACACCAACATTCATCCACGTAGGAAATCTCCTTCTTCACAAGTGGATACACATGAAACATTTTATGCTCCACACCCACGGGCACGTGCAAATCCACACATGAGAAATACTCATGTACGTGCTCCTATACACTCATATGCTCATACGCATCATTCTTACATGTATGCACATCCTCCACATTTCATGCATGCCCCATATGTTTCATACAACATGCATGTTCCTAAGCATGCATACAACCCACATATGTCTAATGCATATCCTCATCATCATTTTTATGCTAGAACTCATGTTCGTAGGATGCACACACACCATAGAAATCAACCTATTGTGCATGCAACTAGAAAAAGGACTCCCAAAACATACACTATTTGGGGGTCCTAAGAACACTATCTTAAATGATAGGAATGCATATGTTGATTCATATTTCCATGATATTATTAATAGTGGTAATTATGTTGGGAAGCAGAAGTCCACTTGGACTTGGCTTCCAAAGGGCTAATCCCCTTGGACCCAACAAAAATTGGGTACCATAAGCTTATGGTATATCATTTAGGTACCCAAGAAGAAGAAAGAGAGAAACAAACATCATATTGGATCTAAAAGGAAAGGATGGATACTCGATAGTGGTTGCTCCAAACACATGACGGGAGATCCCTCACTACTCTCCGAAGTGATTAGCATCAAGGATGGTGCAATGGTCACTTTTGGAGGCAATCAAAAGGGAACCATCATTGGAGTAGGTAAAGTCGGTAATCCTTCCAAACCAATCATTACTAATGTGTATTTAGTTAGTAGTTTATGTCATAACTTTATCTCAATTAGTCAACTTTGTGACAAAGGTTACAAGGTTAACTTTGGAGAGGGTATGTGTGAAATTATTGATTTTGATTCATATGTTTTGTTTACCGGTATTAGGCGTAAGAAAATTTATTATTTGAGCTTGCCTAAAACCGTAGAACATTGCTTAGTTGCTAATACAAATGAACAACTATTATGGCATCGTCATGTTCATTTCAAGCACTTATATAAGTTAGCTAAGCATGATCTAGTCAAAGGTTTTCCAAAAATTGCTTTTAGTAAGAAAAACTTTTGTGATTCTTGTCAAAGAGGTAAACTTAGTAAATCATCTTTCAAGCTTAAAGAATGCATAACCTCTAAGAGGCCCCTAGAATTACTTCATCTAGATTTGTTTGAGCCAACTAGAACCGCTTCTTTAGGTAATGCTCATTATGGATTAGTTGTCGTTGATGAATTATAAAGATTTACTTGGTTCTCATTTTAACTAATAAAAATGAAGCCTTTAAAGAGTTTACCATATTTGCAAAGAAGATTCAAACTTTCTTTGGATCCACCATTGTCACTATTTGTAGTGAGCAAGGAGGAGAATTTGAGAATGAATCTTTTACAAAGTTTTGTGATGACACCGGGATAACTCACAATTTTTCTTTTCCTCGTGCCCCACCACAAAATAGTGTTGTAGAGAGAAAGAATAGGACTCTTATTGAGTGTGTTCATACCATGCTCCATGATAGTCATCTTGGACTACAATTTTGGGCAGAAGCGATACACACGACATGTTATGTGCTCAATATGATTTTAGTGAGACCCCGAATGAACAAAACTTGTTTTGAGTTATTTTATGACAAAAAGCCTCAAGTTAAATATTTTCGAGTTTTTGGTTCAAAATGCTTTATCAAAAACACCTTTAATAACTTAGATAAATTTGAGCCAAGATCCGATGAAGGAATTTTTGATGGATATTCCACACGTCGCAAAGCCTACCGGATATACAACAAAACCTCTTCAACGATCAAGGAATCACTACACGTATCATTTTATGAAGATTTTGATTTTCCTCATGTTATTGATGATAGTGTAGATGCTATATGTGATTCTCTTAGTAAGTCATGATTAATGATTCCATTATTGAGACTAACACTACTAATGAGATTGTTGAAGATGTTCCAAGTGATGCAGGGATTCCCGAAGCTTACCCAACCGTTCGCAACCACCCTCATGACCAAATTATTGGAGATATTGGTGTGGATGTTCGAACGAGGTCTAGAATTGAAGAATTCTCTCATTGCGCATTCGTCTCTACCATTGAGCTAAAGAACATCTAAGAAGCATGTGAGGATAGCTCTTGGATAGTGGCAATGGAAGAAGAACTCATGCAATTCAAGAGAAATGAAGTTTGGGAGCTCGTTCCTCTTCCAAGTGGTCACCAAGTGATTGGTACCAAGTGAGCCAAAGAACATCCAAGAACATCCAAGAACATCCAAGAAGCATGTGAGGATAGCTCTTGGATAGTGGCAATGGAAGAAGAACTCATGCAATTCGATAGAAATGAAGTTTGGGAGCTCGTTCCTCTTCCAAGTGGTCACCAAGTGATTGGTACCAAGTGGATCTTCAAGAACAAGACTGATGAGAATGATGTCATCACAAGGAACAAAGCAAGGTTATTAGCTCAAGGCTACCGGCAAGAGGAAGGTATCGATTTTGAAGAATCCTTTGCCTCCGTAGCTAGATTAGAAGATATTAGATTGCTTTTATCTTTTGCTTCTCATAAGAATTTCAAATTGTTTCAAATGGATGTTAAAAGTGCATTTTTAAATGGTATTGTCAATGAAGAAGTTTATGTTTCTCAACCACTCGGGCTCATTCATGAAAAATTTCCAAACCATGTTTTCAAATTTAAGAAAGCGTTGTATGGGTTGAGACAAGCTCCTAGAGCTTGGTATGATTGACTCAAAACCTTTCTTTTGGATTTAGGTTTTAAAATGGGTGAAGTTGATTCTACAATTTTTGTTAAGGATTATGAAAGTGAAATCCTTTTAATTCAAGTTTATGTAGACGATATTATTTTTGGTTCTACTAACTTTAATCTTCGTCAAGAATTTTCTAAGTTTATGAAGGATGAATTTGAGATGAGTCATATGGGTGAGCTCAACTATTTCCTTGGACTGCAAATTCGTCAAATGAAGGATGTGACTTTCATACATCAAACCAAGTACACATGGGAGCTTATCAAGCGATTCGGGATGGAATCATCTTCAAGCAAAAGGACTCCCATGAGTACTACGACCCATCTACACATGGATGAGAAGGGAAAAGATGTAGATGTTCATCTATATCGAGGTATGATCGGTAGCTTACTCTATTTAACTGCTAGTAGGCTCGATATCATGTTTTCCGTATGCTTGTGTGCTAGATATCAAGCTAGACATAAGGATTCACACTTGATTAAGGTTAAACGAATTTTTCGTTACCTCAATCACTCACTAGATTATGGGTTACTTTATCCTAAATCTAGCACATATGAGTTAATCTCATATAGTGATGCCTACTTTGCCGGATGCAAATTCGATAGGAAGAGTACTAGTGGCACTTGCCATTTTCTAGGAAATTCCCTGGTTTCTTGGTTCTCCAAGAAACAAAACTCGGTATCATTGTCCACGACTGAAGCTGAATATATTGTCGCAGGTCTTGCATGTGCACAAGTTCTTTGGATGAGACACACTCTAAAGGACTATGGTGTCAATTGTGATACTTGCACTATCATGGTTGATAACCAAAGTGCTATATGTCTTTCCAAGAATCCGGTACATCACTCCTGTACCAAACACATAGATGTGAGACACCATTTTATAAATGATCATGTAGCTAAGAAGGATACCATCTTAGAGTACATTGAAACCCAAAAACAAATCGCCGACATCTTTACTAAACCTCTTAAAGAAGATTCTTTTGTGAGGTTGCGTGGAGAATTAGTGATTATGGGTGAATCTGAAATTTAGGAGTTCAACTTTCATGTTATATCATATTTGGACTCATGTCATCATGGTTCTTCTCTTCTTTTGATAGATTATATGTTTCTCATATATTTGTTTTAAGAGAGTTTATTGAGATTGTGTTGATTTCGTTTGTTTTCGGATTGTTTTAAGAGATTTGTGTGTTAATCGATTATTTTTATATTAATTTCTTGATGAAATTTATGTTAGAGTATATGTCCTAGGGTGAGTTGTATCTATCCTCTGGATTTTAACCTCACTGTGCATTTTTGGACCAGGACAGACGACTGTCATTCCTTCGACAGTCGACTGCCCTACTCTATTTTCTCTTACAGCAGACTGTATCTTTCGCCCAGGCGACTGATGACGACTTTATAGTCGGCTGTTGGATCAACAGGCGACTGCATTTTGGTCATCAGGCGCCTGTCCATTTCGTCAGTAGTTTCTGTTTCTATCATCGATTTTATTGATTCTCAGTCAGTCGACTGATGAGTAAAATACAGTCGACTGTCTCACTGACAGACGACTGTAAGTTACCCAACAGTCGACTGTCTGTCACCTAAGCTTATATTTTATCCTATCAACCAGTCGACTGACGATTGTACATCAGTCGACTGTCTCCTGTTGTGGCGGTTCGATAATTTGATCTGAGCCGTCGATTTTTTGATCCAACGGCCCAGATTCGTTTGACCCCTCGTTATATCTACAGATCCTTCGATTCATTCGAATGTTTTCTCTCTCATCCGGTTGAAATCTCCCTCGTCTCCCCTTTCGAACTTCCTAGTCGATCACTCCGCCATTGATTTCTCCTCCGTCAATTTCGAGCTGCGACGAAGCCTCTCTCCGTCGATTGGTTGCTCAATTGACTCTCGTTCATCGATCGTCGCTTCTTAGGTATCTTTCCCTTTCGTTTGACGACGCTTGCTTAACCTAGTTTCTTTCTTTCGTACTTCATGGAACCTGCTGGGTCTCCGTCGTCAGGAGAGACTTGGAACATCTTTCTGCTGAACCCTCTCCTCTACCCGCGTACCAGCATGTCTCTTTGCCACCATCTTCTAGGGAGTTCTTGAATATCTCGATTAGTGACCCTATTCCCTCATGGGATGTCGCTGAACCCGCCTCTCCGCCAGTTGATCAACCTCCTCATACTCCTCCGTCAGTTCCGCAAGAGGACTTCCTTCTCGGTCAACTGTGTGACCATGTCACTGCCATCGAAAAGCTTGCTTCTTCAATGGAACAGAAGCTCTCTCTTCATCTAGAGCTTTACAAGTCTTTCGTGCTTCATGGCTTCCCCATTCCGGCTGAACTTCAGGCCATGTTCCCAGCTCCTGAGGAGTCTCCCAAGTCAGCTGCTGTCCCTCCTCCTCCAGTCTTCGTGCATCAGTTTACAGCTGTCCAGCCCAGTGTCCCTGTTCGTCGTGAGTCTTCTGCTGTGGGTGCGTCGTCATCCAAGAGGAAGGCTCCTGCTTACCCTACTCGTCGCTCTGCCAGACTGATGTTCGGTCCGTCTGGTCGCCCCTCAGACCCCACAGTCATCCTTGTCGACTGATGCTGCTGTTGTGCTCCTAGTGACACTCACCCTAAGACTTAGATTTTTTGTTAGGGTTGAGTGTTTGAATGTTTTTGTATGGATGATATTGTCTGGATTTTTGTTTTTATGACTGCTGATGTTGTATGGATGGTATGTATATTGATCATTTTGTATGCATGTACATGGTTAGTTTGGATGTATTTTGTGCACTTGCACATTCACGTGTGTCTATATATATATACACACACATATATATGTATATATATGTATATATGTGTGTGTATATATATATGTATATATATACATGTATATATATATATGTATATATATATATGTATATACATATGTATATATATATCTATTATATAAAAGAGGGATGTTATCAAGAGAAATTGGATAAGAGAATTTGCACATGAGAAATTGGATAAGAGAATTTGGATATCTATTATATAATAGAGGGATGTTATCAAGAGAAATTGGATAAGAGAATTTGGGCATGAGCAATTGGATAAGAGAATATGGATATCTATCTATTACATAAAAGAGGGATGTTATCAAGAGAATTTGGACATGAGAAATTGGATAAGAGAATTTGGATATATATTATATAAAAGAGGGAAATTGGATAAGAGAAAATATAAGAGATGAGATTTTGAGGGCTAAAAGAGGAGGTGGAAAGTTTGCACATACAACCCTGGTTTTTGTATTTTTTCCCCTGGACCGTCCCTACACACCCACCCACACTTTTTTTCTCCCCCATTCTGACCATTTTTTTCCAGTCCTTTGAAGATTTTGAATCTTATCTTACTAGGACAAAGCTTTGTCCTACGTAGTAAGTTTGTCCTAGGTGGCAATGACAATTTTGGGGGGACTTAAATTTTAGGGGAAAACTTAAATTTGGGGGGAAACTTAAAATTTTGTGGGAAAACTTGAAATTTGGGGGAACTTGAAATATGTGGGGGAAAAAAACTCAGCCATTAAATAAACCGTGTCCTATGGGCACGGGTAATGACTAGTACACACACACACAGATATATATATATATATATATATATATATATATATATATATATATATATACTAGTCATAACCCGTGCCCGTAGGGCACGGCTCATTTAAGATATTCCCCCCTCAAATTCTTATATCGCCTAATTTTAAATGAATCAATAATTAAAGTACAATTATTGTTACTTAATTCCACCCAAAAAATTTAGTTCCGCTAAAAATTGGAATGTGACCTAAAGGCACGGTTCATTTAAAATATTTCCACCTCATAATTTTGGATCCCCTAATTTCAAACAAACAACAATAATTAAAACGTAATAATGTTATTTAGCAACCTCCCAAAAGTTATGTAACTCCCAAAATTTAGTTCCCACCAAAGAATTTAGTTTCCCCAAAAAATTTAGTTACCCGAAGTTTAATCCCATGCCAGTCTTCTAGGGTTTTCCTTCCATATATTTTAAAAAGTTTTTACTCAGCCTTGGGTTTTCAGGATTCAATCACATACCAACATAAATATGTCTCCCTCAACTGAAGCTCACCATATATTCCTCTAAATAACTCATTCATATCCCAAGTCTTATAGTTTTTCACTCATCCATATTGAGTTTTTCACCTAAACTTATCTTTCGGCATATTGAATCTTGATGTAAAGTATATGCCTTTTTATCACCAATCTATGTTTATAAAAAAATAGAAAACATATATCATATTTGAATTTATGATAATAAATAAAAGAAACAGAATGTAATAAAACTGCAAGGATAATATTTCGCTAAGCAAGCACAATTACCAACGATCTCCCTTTATTCATTTCAACAAAGTTGCACTTTGTTAGTGATCATACATTCTCGATATCAGGATATATATTATTCATTCTCCTCAACAATGAATAATAATTTAAGAAATTGATGTGCCAAGATTAATCATTATATGACAAACATTATATACATACTCCCATACAAACATTTTCTTAAAAAATAATATGATGACCAAACTTGCAAAAAATAATTATTTCAAACACTCCAGCTATTGTCCATTTCATGTTCTCAAGTTGCTATCATGATGCTCATGAACCTACTTCATTAACATTTATAATAAATGCAAATCATGTTCTATTTAATCCTCCAAATACCGAATGAGTAAGCATGCAGACACAAACTTCTTAAAATCAAATTATTTCAAAACCAAACATATGATGATTATATGAATTATCATCATAAATGTCAGCCAAAAAAGTACAATGCAATGTGTTCACAACCTTGCTGGCTTCCTCTGGAGTGCTAAAAGCATACAAAACAAAATCCTATACTCGTTCCCTTTTCGTTTCGCATGACTCTTGCAGAAGTAATTGCCACACTGACTAAAATGTACCCACAGACTATTATCATTATAACACCATCATCAATATTCTTAACATAAACATGTGAAGCTTGGCACAGGATGAAAACAGTTCCGTAGGCTTATACAATGAAGTACCATATTTCTCATGATTTGCTCATTCTGTTTCTCCTCATACATGCTACACAAAATTTATTATCACTATACTTTCTTTTGGGCCCTTGCCACATACAGAGCCTTATCCTGCATACCCCAATTTGCAAATAAAAAGGAAGTTAACCAAAAAAGTCACAATATACTATTTTCAGGTTGTGTATTTCAATTAAAATCTTCATATGCATTAATGCAACTTACCAAATAGAAGATCATGCATTGCATCCATTGCCCTTTTAGCACAATCAGGGTCTTCAAAATTGACAAATCCAAATCCTTTCGAGTTCCCATTAGCATCCTTTGTAATCTTCACATTGGTAATTTTCAAGATATGTGAGTGATCTCAGCTCCAACTGTTTATCACCAAAACATCAACAAACGTGAAATTAAGCATTCAAGTTTTGCCATAAGAATTTGCTTAAACCCCCAAGAAACACAGGAGGAGGAAGTCCTGGAAAATTATATGTTTGCAAAGGTTAGTGCAAATGGGTTAGCAGTCATTCTATGTATCTTATCAATTTTCTGTGTATAGTAGTATGTGAATTTCTGAAAATTTTCCCCATTTTTAGTTTGAATGGACTATGTTTCCCATGTAGGTTTCTCCAGGACCTTTATTTTCTTCTGTTATGCAATAATAGATTGATACTATTTTTTATAATTACATCCTATCCTAGATACCTTCCCAACATACTTCTGCCCAAACCTTTGAGGGTTTATAGTCATGAATCCATAGTAGTCAACTTGCAAGATAATTAAAAAGATTTAAGTTCAGCAAGGTCATATTACTCGAACTAATAAAACAAAATTTAAAAAATTATATTAAAAGAATTTGGTGGAGAACTAAATGAACAAATAAATATGTAGCCACTTCCAAATAACCCCTCATCTTTGTTAATTTTGTTGTGACATGTTCACAGTAACAATATTGGTGGAGAAAAGGTGTGTGTATATATATATATATATATATATATATATATATATATATATATATATATATATGCTATAATCTTATCTATAACCCAGACCTTTATTCGGATTAATGGAAGCTTCAATTCTGATTTGCTGAAAGCAATTTTCTGACTTTTTTCAATCAGATCTCCCACCTGTCGCACTATAGCTTATCAAGACACTGAGAATAAAAAATAATAGCATGTATTGCAAATGAAAGAGGGTCTTTTCAACTTACAACTTTATCAAAGTGTTCAAGAACCAAAGCTTGATCATTAGGATCAATGTCGGGTTCATCCTTTAATATAGCCTGCATGACATAGAGAAATGTAAAAAACAATTGACAAAAAATGAATTCTGAATGTTTAAAAAACTTACCTCTGCATACTCAAAAGGCCTCACTGACTTCAAATGTATTTTTGTTGGTTTATATTGACTGCCCTTCAAAATTTAAAAAAATTTAACAACAATAACAACCTAACAACTAAAATATCATGCAATTTCGGTTTAACCTCAACCTCAACAATTCAAAGTATAAACATACACCCAAACTTGCACAATACAGGATATGGAATTTTTTCCAGTTTATAACTCAACATCAAACTTGCATAATACAGGATGTTTATAACTTGCATAATACATGATGTTTATACAGGTTGCATAATAGGTAGAGGATATGCAAATGTGGATATGTTAAATACATGTTGGCATTTCCTCAACCTACAAGTTATAATACGGGATTTTTATAACAGGATGTTTATAACTTGCATACACCCAAACAACAATTCAAATATATGAGAAACACCCAACGTATAACCATCATGTTTAAACATCCATACGAAGACCTGTATACAGGATGTCAACTTGGTTCTATGCAATTTTGCATGGCACATCCATATGTCAACCGGTTGGCATATCAAATGCAAGCTCCATGAGAGATATCAACATGGTTCTATGTAAGTTTGCATGGTGGCTCCATGAGAGATGTCAACATGGTTCTATGTAAGTTTGCATGGTGGATGTAATTCTGCAAAAAATAGAAATCTAAACTTTCAATAGAAATAGGAACAAATCTTGCAGTTGAGAACTTTGAATAGAAAATCTTTGAAAAGATTTGAACCATCGAGATTGCAGATTTGAACCACCGAGCAACCACCAAACTTGCAGATGAGAACTTTAAACCACAGAGCTTGCAGATGAAAACTGAATGTATCAACTCTAGCGATGGAAATTCACATCACATCAATGGCAAGAACAATACCTGAAGGAACTTTTTACATCCTTCTAGGCCTCACTGTCGTTATGGAAATTCACATCACATCAACCTCAACCCAACTAAAAAATTATGCAATTTCGGTTCAACCTCAACCTCAACAATCCAAAGTATAAACATACACCCAAACTTTCATGATACATGATATAGAAATTTTTTCAGTTTATAACTCAACCTCAAACGTGCATAATACATGATGTTTACAACCTGCATAATACATGATGTTTATACACGATGCATATACAAGTTAAGGTTAAGGATATGTAATTGTGTATGTGGATATGTTAAATACAGGTTGGTGATCACTCCTTATTTTACACTTTTTTCCCGCATGTTTGCATGCCATTTAGATGGCTCAAATCATGTTTTTCACGATATATCGACGAAATTGCGATGCTTTTCACGATTTGTTGTTTTTGTCGTATTTCAGGTGATTTGGAGCGATTTGGAGTGATCTCGAGATACGCCTACTCCAGAGTGTCACCGATGACCTCCCCGAGGGGTATTTTGCCATTGGAGAGGAGCGGAAGAAGAAAGAACGTCGCAGGAGCGACGAGGAGGCCAAAACAAGCTGTTTGGGTATTTTTGGTGTCTCACTCGGCCGAGTGAAGGAGTCACTCGGCCGACCAGCGAGACACCGCTCGGCCGACCGGATCGGACACGTTTTATGTGTGCATTCGGCCGAGCGTCGGAAGCCACATCGGCCGAGTGACGAGACCCCGTCCGCCCGAGTGGCACTCAGACGAAGCCCATCAAAAATCGCCAACTTACTGTTTTTCGTCTGCCTGAGCTTCAGAAGACCCACTCGGCCGAGTGGCAAATGCCGACCGCTCGAGTACATGGAAGCCATCGGCCGAGTGACGATAACTCACTCGGCCGAGCGACCCCCGAAGTGAAGACCCCCGAAGACCCAGACTTACTGGAAATTCTCAGGGTTTGTCACTCGGCCGAGCGAATTTTGTCACTCGACCGAGTGCGACGCGCTGCCTGTAGCGAAAATTGCGGTTTTCAGGCTGCGCAGGGGCATTTTGGTCACAGTTTTTTGGACGATTTTGGGGGGTATTTAACCCCTGTTTTTACCCTAGGTTGGGGAGCTTTTTCTCTCTACTTTTTGCAACTTTTTAGATTAACTTTTTAGCTTTTATTCTTGTGATTGGAGAGGAGAGGAAAGTTGATTTTTGTTGGATTCTTGGAAGAACTCTATTGGTTTGCCTCTCTCTCCTCTAAAAATACTATTTTTATTGCTTATCTCAATATTGTGATGAATTCTCTTGTTAATTCCATTGATTATTTTTGTATTTGTGCTATGAATTGTGAGTAGTCTATACGCCTTGGGGCGTGGGGATGAACCCTACGAGCCCAATTTCAGATTTGTGATGACTTGGTAGAAATTTTGCTAGAATTGTTATTAGGGTTAGTTTGGGATCGATTTATTACGGATGGCTAGGAGTTCATACCGATTGGGATTTGCAAGAGATTGGATTCCAATTCGATAGGAAACCCTAGAAATCCGAATTGGGTTGGAATCGAATTTCCGTAGTATCGGTTTGCAAGAGATTGGACCGATACTAGGGTTTCCGGTTGCAATTCCACGCCAATACCCGTTTGCAAGAGATTGGACAGGTAGGAACTATCCCAACCTAGGTCGCGGTCCGAGTTTGCACGAGAGTGGGCTCGGGGCGCGATTGAACGATGATGTTGATCCTAATGCTAGCTTGCCTAGGCTAGGGTTTGCAAGAGATTGGACCCGAACCTAGGATAGCTATATACCGGCAACAGCGCGAGAGCATGAGCTAGGTTTTACATTCAGTAGCAACTAGTTCATCCGAGATTCTACCCTAGCAATTTTGATGCCAATGAATCACATTGACGAGATTCGGTGAGTAGCGGGGATTCACCATTCCCTAGGCGTCTTTATTTGATTTGATATCTTCATACTTTGTTTGACGATTGTGACAGGATCGCCAAAGGCAAATTCCCTCTTTTCCGTTCTTAATAGCCAGGTTGTTCGGAGCAAGCACTTTCATTCGTCCTCCCTGTATTCGATAACCCGCTCGCCGCTACATCGTGCGCTTGCGGTAAAACTACACGGTCGCATTTTTGGGTTACATTCCGAAGCGATCAAGTTTTTGGCGCCGTTGCCGGGGAGGCGATTGCGTTTGATCTTACCACCCTAGCTATTTCTTTCTTTTTGTTTTTATTTCATTATTTTTTTAATCTAACCCTTCCATTGTGCTAATCACTTCTTTGAAACTTTGTTTTCCCGTGCATGAACACGAGATCAACGGCGGACCCTGAAGCTATATTATTTGATCCCGAGATTGAGCGTACTGCGCGGAGAATCAGAGCGGAGAGAAGAAAAGATCCGGAAGGGAGGTTTATGACCAACCCAGAAACTGCGGAACAATTAGCGGCAAGAATGGCGAGGATTATTTCTATTCGAGATAGGCTTCGGCCTAAGACCTCTTCTACGACCTCATCCATTGCCATGCCGGAGTTGGCGGCTGACAAGAATTTTGAGCTGAAGACTGGACTAGTGGTTCTGATGCAGCAGGATCCATTTCATGGGAATGCCCACGAAAATCCCCACTACCACATCCAGTTATTTTTGTCGAAGTGCGCCACATTTCAGATGACGGGGGTCTTCATCGATGCCATCAGACTGCGCCTCTTCCCCTTCACATTAAAGGATAAAGCACTTTATTGGTTGAGGACACAAGCTGAGGGAGTCTTTACCACATGGGACGAGTTGGCGAGTGCGTTCATTGACAAGTTCTATCCGCCCTCCAAGACGGTAAAGATTCGGAGTGCTCTTATGTCCTTCAAGCAAGGACCCCAAGAAACGCTCTATGAGGCTTGGGAGCGCTTCAAAGATCTGCAGCATCAATGCCCTCACCATAGCATTGAAGATTGGGAGCTAGTTCATAGCTTCTACAATGGTCTCCAACTGGGGACCAAGCAAATTATTGATGCCGCGGCGAATGGTGCCATCCTATCGAAGACTCCCGACGAAGCTACGGCCCTAATTTAGGAGATAGCCTCAAACAATCAACAATGGGGCGATGAGCGAGGACACTCTACGTCCTCCTTAAAGCCAACTAGCATCTATGAGGCAAAGGCCGTAGCGGAGCTGACAAGCAAGTTTGATTCTCTCCACAAGGTAGTGGAGAGACTGGAGAAGTATATCACAGAGCCCCAAGGAGCCCCTTCCACATCCGCACCAACGAATCAAATGTGTGATTGGCAAGACCAATCTCAAGCTATGTATTTGGGAGGAGAGCAAGGAGAGGGATCCTTGGAGCAAGTTCAATATGTCGCGGAGAACCAAGGATATTGGGCCAACCCGGCCACAAGAAACCATCCCGGTTTCTCCTATGCCAACAATGAAGGAGCTTTGAACCCGCCGCAACAACCACCTCAACAAGCTCGACAACAACAACAACAACAACAACACTATCCACCGAGGGGGCCTCCACAACAAAATTTCCCACCGAAGTAACAAGTTCCACCCTATAGGCCGCCCGGATACAATCAAGGGTGGAGAAATCAAAACCCTCCACAAGCTCAACAACGATCCGACTTCGAAGCTAGAGTGGAGGAGTTTATGGTCGAGCAAAAGAAGGTCAATGCTTCCTTGAAGGCGGGCCAAGACTCCCTTACAACCGTTGTAGCTCAAATCTCGGAGCAATTGGCGTTGCTCAATCGAAATACTCAACAATTGCCGGCTCAACCCGAGCAAAACCCACGGGGCAACACCGGCCACATCAATGCCGTGGTTGCCGTTACAACTAGAGGCGGGAAGGATACCACCCCCGCCATGATTCCTACCGAGGAGCCCGTGGAGGAGAATGTAGAGCCAATTGAGCCAGTAGTTGAAGTTGAGAGGGAGAAAGATTCGCAAGAAAAGGAGAAATATAGAGCGGAGCAATTGATTGAAGAGAGGCGCTTTATGCCACCGGTCCCATTCCCCCAGAGGCTTGCTAGAGCAAAAATGGAGAAAAGGCTAGCAAAGTTTCTCGAGTATCTGAGAGGTGTTAGCCTCAACATTCCTTTCCTCGACGCCATCGTGGAAATCCCCACATACGCTAAATTTTTAAAGGATTTGATTTCGGGGAGAAAGAGGAAGGAGAAAATTATGCTCGCCGAGGAGGGCTCTTGGTTCGCCAAGAGAGAGAAGGAGCCGGCTAAATTCAAAGACCCGGGGAGTTTTCGAATTCCTTGCACCTTGGGCGGTGTCCCTCTACAAAAGGCATTGGTGGACTTAGGGGCTAGTGTTAGCCTCATGCCTCTCTCTATGTTCCTAAGGCTAAATACAGGCACGAAATTGAAGCCTACCGACATGCGGATACAACTAGTCGATGGTCGGATCACAAGGCCGGTAGGGATCGCAGAGGACATCCCGCTACAAGTCCCAGGGGGCATATGTTTGCCATGTGACTTCGTGATCATGGACGTTAAGGAGGAGGGAGATACGTCATTGATACTTGGACGCCCGTTCCTCGCCACCGCCAGTGTCATTGTCGACGTACGAGAAGGTACCCTAACATTGAACGTCGGCAACATCGAGGTGGAGCTTCATATTCCTAAGGCAATGAAACACATGCCTTACCACGAGGAGCTGGACTATATGGACCTCCTTGACGAGGTAATTGAGGAGGCGATCCCCCATTCGATCGGCGCTCTATTCAAAGAAGATTTCGAGGAAGGGCCGGCCATGGACCAAGAAGAGAAGATAAATGATTCCCCCGACTTCTCCGCTGAAATTGATGAAGGCGACGCTGATGTCGCAAGGATTCGAGAGCTATGCAAGCTCTCGAAATTGAAGTCTCCGAAGAAAGCTCCGCCGGCACGGAAATCGGTATCACCGATAAAGCCGAGGATCGGAGCAAGCGCTAGCTTGGGGGAGCCTCCGCCCAACACTATTCAAAACGAGAGACCACCGAGGGAGAACACGCCGCCGCAACTTCCGAATCCAAGCGTTCTCCCCGGAAAATTTGACGGGTGCATCTCATATGCACCAAACATCCCGCATTAATTGAAAATCAAAGGGGTCGAGCTCACAACCTTAAACGAGCGCTTGTCGGGAGGCAACCCGACGGTTATCGCTTTATTTTTACTTTACTTTTATTTTTGTTTTAGAAATTTTTAGTGTTTTGAGTCGTTCGCCCAAAAATTTTGTGATAACGGGTCCTATTTTTCTTAACAGGAGAGGAGAACGAGGTACCCATCATTAGGAGGATGAACAAGGCAACGAGGAGCACCCCAGGAAGGCGCTCTATGCTTAGGAGGAAGATGAAATCGACTGGAGGAAGAAAAACAGAGTTTAGAGCCCAAACGAAGACAAAAAGCAGAAAACAAGGCTCACTCGGCCGAGCATACTAGTCACTCGGCCGAGCACACAAGTTCGTCCGACCGAGCCGCTCACGAACAAGGGAAGTCTGCTGTACCCAACTCTCTGTTTCTTTTCTTGATTTCAGTATAACTGCTACTCGGCCGCGTATATATATTCACTCGGCCGAGTAAAACTGATACACTCCTAGGGCGAGTCTTGCCGAGTAGCTTGAGCCACTCGGCCGAATGGACTTACTCCACTCGGCCGAGGGTGGCAAGGCCACTCGGCCGAAGCGTAAGCGGGGAGGAATTTTCCGTTGAGTTCACTCGGCCGAGTGACTTAGTCACTCGGCCGAGTCGTAACTTTTTCTATAAAAGGGGTCGGGGGGGGCGTTTTTCGAAACGAGTTAAAATCGCTCAGCGCCCGATTTCCCCAGCGCCCTTTCGAATCCCCAGCTCGCTCGCCCAAACGCTCACCCCGCGTCGGCGCTCGGCCGCCCAAACTCCGGCCAACCACCGCCGCACCTCGCCCGAGTCACCGCCGGCGGCCACGCCTCCGGCCACCTCCGGTAACGCCTAAATCGCCCTATTTCTCCTCTTTTGTGTATTTTTCGACGATCCATGCGTTTAACGAACCCCAAACCCAAATTAATTTCAATTTCTATCTATTATACCCCTAATGCCCCATACGTTTTGAATATTACTCGCTGATATCTCCGTTTCATGCGCAGGTTATATTTGGGAGCTTAGGGGAGCCAAGGGGAGCTTCCAGGGACTGTTTTGGGCTACGTGGAGGCGTCGTCTTCGCACGCTTCCATAGCTTTGCTCTCGCGGCGTGTCGTGGTATATTCTTTCCTTTATTTTACGCACGCCGCATTTTTATTGGTTTTGGTGAGCGCTCGGGGCCCATATGCCGCCCCGGACACGGCCGCGGTCGAGGAGAGCTTCCGCCAAGCGGAAGCGGTCGGATGATGCCGGCCCCTCCCACGAGGTGGAGGACTCTCCTCCGCCTTCTCCCCCACACCCCGTTCACCCAGCACAGCCTGCAGGCCCCGCACACCCCGCACAGCCTGCAGAGCCCGCACAGCCCATACACCCCGCACAGCCGCTCCCTGCCGCTCCACAGCCACCACCTCCGGCTCCACTTATCAGGCCGCTGGGGATTACGTTCCGGAACGACGCACACCGCGTCGCTTTTGAGTGCATTTCCCAGCGCTCGATCGTACCCTCCAGGTTCGCACACCTTGCCGACCTAGGATGCCTGGGGGTACTCGAGGGGATGCTCACGTTGTATGACAACGTGGACTGGCGAGATTTCTTCCAGGTGTCGGCGGACACGTTTATCCGTCCAACATTTGAGGTGCTTAGTTCGATCGCCCGGACCGACGAGGGATGCTCGTTTCGGTTCATGGACCGAGAGTGCCAGGTCACTCTCAGTATGATGAGAGCCTTCTTCTCGTGGCCCGATGTCCCCGGGGCCGACCGTGGTTACGCCCCCACTCACATTCCCCCGCCTTCCTTCGATGCCGATGCCTTCTGGGCCCGGATTACGGGTCTTCACGCTGCCTTTGACCCTAGTAGGGCCAAGGCCTCGGCCATCGTCCACCCTTGCCTCCGTATAGCTCAGCGCCTCATGGCAACTACCTTTTTGGCCAGATATGAGCCGGGTACGATGTCCACGCCGGAGCTTTATATGCTCTACGCGATGACACACCCCAGAGCTCTATCTAGGGAGGGCGATGAGTTGGTCCCCGTCGTCGTGATTGATGTCACGGCCTGGTTTTTGGACCGCATCATCGTATCGGTGGGCGCTCGCTCACCGATATACTGCGGCGGTCTGATCACCCTGCTCGCCCTTATGACCGATGAGGACTTTCCTGATGACTTGCGACGAGCACCGGGCCCCACTTCACTGTCCATAGATGTTATGGCCCGGATGAAGATGCTTCGTCCGCACGGTGAGCGACACTGGGTCTGGCTGCACGGCCCCTACGGTGCCGATTACATGATTCTTCCGAGCCCAGCTCGGACTCAGATTGCACCGGCCCAGGTGGACTGGCTCCCGGCGATGGATCTTCTGATCCCAGCCGCATACGTGCTCGAGGCCGAGGAGGCCGAGCAGGCCCACGCTGCCCACGCTCCACCCGCAGAGCCTGTTGCACCTGCTGAGCCCGCTGCCCCTGTTGACCCCGTGGCCCCTCAGCCTATCCCTGATATTTCTGCTGCTCCTGATACCTCTGTCCACACTTCTGTCGGTGTCGGGATTACCCTCGCTGAGCCCACCTCCACAGCTTCCACGCCTACGACCACTTCCACTACCTCCATGCCCACCACCGCTGCTGGCCCTCTGTCTGCCGAGCCCGTTTCCTCTGCCCTACCCGAGCGCCCGCCGACTATAGTTGAGTGCGGAGAGCCCTCTTTTGCTGCCGCCGTGGAGACCGTAGTCTCCACCTCTGTCTCCACCGATGCTGTATTTTCTGAGAGTGTCGTGGCGTCTGTCCACACATCTATGTCACCGACCTCTCTGGCCGCCTCGTTGCCACTTTTGTACTCCTCTTTCGTTGATGCTGCCTCCACTTCTTACCGTCCTGCCCAGCCTCGCACTGAGGCCAGGCCCACACTTGCGAGCACATCACCTTTCGTCCACTTACCTACTGAGCCCATCACCTACGCCACCCGAGTACGCCAGCCCCACCCTACACAGCACAGACCGGTGCGTCCCTCTGCACCACCTCCCACCGACACTGTACTTCAGAGCATTCGTGCTCTCGAAGGGGCGGTGAGTGGCCTCAGAGGCGACCTTAGGACCCTGTCCGCCACCGTCACCGCGATTGTTGGCCGCTTCGACCTGCTCCCGCATATTCACTACTGCCTCACCCAGGTCCTAGAGCGCCTCCCCCGCGTACCCACACCCACCCAGCAGGTCCCCACCCCCACTCCTACACACACCCAGCATGCTTCCACTTCCACACCCACACCCACACCCGCTCAGTAGCCTGTTCCACAGGCACCACCACCCCCACCACCTCCGCCTCAGGACGGAGATGACGTAGCCCCACCCTCTTAGGCACCCTTGATGCCATCGATTCTTTTTGCCGTTGTGCTGCCCGTCTCTGCTGGGTCCTGTTGATTTTTGGCCACCCACCCCTCCCCTCACTGTTTTTGGGTACACATCTTCTTTATATATCTTTATATATCTTTTTTGGGAGAGAGGGAGAGTTTTTGGTGTCACACCTTTATATCTATATCACTCCTGTATCTGCATGCATCATGTCCGCATCATATTTTTCGTTTCATTATTTTCTTTTATTTTTCCTCATGCATGCATCCTCACTTACCCCTCACATTACTTGTCTCTCGGTGTGCCACACTTCGCACATTGAGGACACTGTGCCATTTAGCTTGGGGGAGTGAGTTCTCACGTTCTTTTCGATTTACCACCTTTATTTTTAGTTTTTTCACGCCATTTTCCGCTTTTGCACTTATTTTCATCATTTTTTATTTTATTTTACCATGCATCACGTTTTTCTTATTTCTCTTTGTGCTGCATTGTGAGTAGTTTTATTTTCCCCTTTATCTTTATTTCTTTTTTCATCTCATGCTAGAGATGACTTTTCTGTGATGATGATGACGCGGAGTTAGCTTCCTCTATATGCATGCTATATTTATCATGTCCTAGATTTTATTTCAGATATCATATGCTGTGATTTGCCTTGCATTTAGAGATAGTAACCCACACTTTTTCCACATGAAAATGGATGAAATTTTATTATTAGCTGAGTCTGAATATTCATATGTATGCTATCGCAGAAAAAACACCAATATTCACGCATTGAATGCTTATATCTGGAGTACCGTTTTCTTTTCCTATATCACTTCTATATGCATGATTTGTACATTTCACTTCAGGATGATTGAATGATGTTAGCTATGATAAATCTGGATTAGTTTAGCTTTTTTGTGATCGAAATTGAGTAGATTAGATTACCCTGCTGAAGTTGTCGTGCACGTCCTATAGAGTGAACTGAGAGGTATATTTATTTCTTTCTCCACATATCTTGAACATCATTTCTCTATTTTAAAATCATTGGTGAATCTCCCCTTAGCGATTCTATTATATGGCATTTCCCCCGCTATTAATTCCTAGCTCCAAATTCCCAAAACCAAAGAAAAAAAAGAGAGAAAAAATTGTTTTTGTGCCACCACGCTTATAGATAAGCTTGGGGGAGAGAATCCAATGATGTGTGAGAGAGTGACTACTTGACGTTGCACGACAACCTAGGCTAAGTAATATTCTATACTCGGTGAGATTATTTTTAGCTTTACGAAGTCCAGAAATCTATGCCTAGCACTCATTTCATGAAATCCATGCTTATCTATTCTTTCTATTCTACGGTGTGATATTCTTATACTCCTCATAGAAAGCATTCAATTGAAAAGTGTGTGATCTGCGATATTGTATACCGCTTTAAATGATTCAGACGATGTTAATTCTAAAATTATTCCGTTTTTCATGTTATATCATTATTCTTGGGTTTTCTATTTCTATTTGCACCATTATACTATGATATCGAAATAAAATTCTTTGACATGTGTTTTTCATTCGGTGCATGCTATATGAGTAAGCAAAAACCCACGTCCTGAGAAAATGATCTAGCAGCTTCCCTCTTCGCTTCTTTCTTTCTTCTTCGTTTTTATTTCGTTTTTCATTTTTCTTCGTTTTTCGTTTTTCGTTTTTCGCCGTTTTCGTTTTCCGAATCCACCGGGTTCGCCTTTTACTTATCTTCCTCGAGGACGAGTAAGAGGTAAGCTTGGGGGATTTTGATCACTCCTTATTTTACACTTTTTTCCTGCATGTTTGCATGCCATTTAGATCGCTCAAATCATGTTTTTCACGATATATCGACGAAATTGCGATGCTTTTCACGATTTGTTGTTTTTGTCGTATTTCAGGTGATTTGGAGCGATTTGGAGTGATCTCGAGATACGCCTACTCCAGAGTGTCACCGACGACCTCCCCGAGGGGTATTTTACCATTGGAGAGGAGCGGAAGAAGAAAGAACGTCGCAGGAGCAACGAGGAGGCCAAAACAAGCTGTTTGGGCATTTTTGGTGTCTCACTCGGCCGAGTGAAGGAGTCACTCGGCCGACCAGCGAGACACCGCTCGGCCGACCGGATCGGACACGTTTTATGTGTGCATTCGACCGAGCGTCGGAAGCCACATCGGCCGAGTGACGAGACCCCGTCCGCCCGAGTGGCACTCAGACGAAGCCCATCAAAAATCGCCAACTTACTGTTTTTCGTTTGCCTGAGCTTCAGAAGACCCACTCGGCCGAGTGGCAAATGCCGACCGCTCGAGTACATGGAAGCCATCGGCCGAGTGACGACAACTCACTCGGCCGAGCGACCCCCGAAGTGAAGACCCCCGAAGACCCAGACTTACTGGAAATTCTCAGGGTTTGTCACTCGGCCGAGCGACTTTTGTCACTCGGCCGAGTGCGACGCGCTGCCTGTAGCGAAAATTGCGGTTTTCAGGCTGCGCAGGGGCATTTTGGTCACAGTTTTTTGGACGATTTTGGGGGGTATTTAACCCCTGTTTTTACCCTAGGTTGGGGAGCTTTTTCTCTCTACTTTTTGCAGCTTTTTAGATTAACTTTTTAGCTTTTATTCTTGTGATTGGAGAGGAGAGGAAAGTTGATTTTTGTTGGATTCTTGGAAGAACTCTATTGGTTTGCCTCTCTCTCCTCTAAAAATACTATTTTTATTGCTTATCTCAATATTGTGATGAATTCTCTTGTTAATTCCATTGATTATTTTTGTATTTGTGCTATGAATTGTGAGTAGTCTATACGCCTTGGGGCGTGGGGATGAACCCTATGAGCCCAATTTCAGATTTGTGATGACTTGGTAGAAATTTTGCTAGAATTGTTATTAGGGTTAGTTTGGGATCGATTTATTACGGATGGCTAGGAGTTCATACCGATTGGGATTTGCAAGAGATTGGATCCCAATTCGATAGGAAACCCTAGAAATCCGAATTGGGTTGGAATCGAATTTCCGTAGTATCGGTTTGCAAGAGATTGGACCGATACTAGGGTTTCCGGTTGCAATTTCACGCCAATACCCGTTTGCAAGAGATTGGACGGGTAGGAACTATCCCAACCTAGGTCGTGGCCCGAGTTTGCACGAGAGTGGGCTCGGGGCGCGATTGAACGATGATGTTGATCCTAATGCTAGCTTGCCTAGGCTAGGGTTTGCAAGAGATTGGACCCGAACCTAGGATAGCTATAGACCGGCAACAGCGTGAGAGCGTGAGCTAGGTTTTACATTCAGTTGCAACTAGTTCATCCGAGATTCTACCCTAGCAATTTTGATGCCAATGAATCACATTGACGAGATACGGTGAGTAGCGGGGATTCCCCATTCCCTAAGCGTCTTTATTTGATTTGATATCTTCGTACTTTGTCTGACGATTATGACAGGATCGCCAAAGGCAAATTCCCTCTTTTCCGTTCTTAATAGCCAGGTTGTTCGGAGCAAGCACTTTCATTCGTCCTCCCTGTGTTCGATAACCTGCTCGCCGCTACACCGTGCGCTTGCGGTAAAACTACACGGTCGCATTTTTGGGTTACATTCCGGAGCGATCAGTTGGCATATCCTCAACTTGCAAGTTATAATACATGGTGTTTATAACATGATGTTTGTAACTTGCATACACCCAACTGATCAGTCAAGCACACATTCCAGGCCTCCTCCAAACAATCTAACAGAAAATATTATGTCCTTTACAATGACATACAGCCGATGGAAAAAGGTAATGAACCAGACAATCCAGTACTTCTTCACTCTACTCGTTGGAACCGTGTCTAGGTAATGAAACTGAACTCAAAGATCTTGACCTTCTTATTACTTTAAGAAGGGTACTGGATCATGCACAAGTCATCCTATATCTAATTTCCTTGGTTATTCTTATCTGTCAAGACCTCTGTAGGTGTTTGTTGCTAATCTTTCAGTAACAAAAATTCCAAAAAATATCCAAGAAGCTCTTCAACATGGCCCATGAAAAGCTGTAGTACTCGATGAAGTGAAGGCTCTTGAGAAGAATGGAACATGGGAAATAGTAAACAGACCAGAAGGAAAAATACAGGTTGGATGCAAGTGGTTTTGTAAGTAAATGATATGGCTAATGGATCACGTGAAACCCCTTTTTTAAGCAAGAAATTGATGGTTAGAAGGTTAAATCACGTGAAAACCCTTCTTGTTTTGAGCAATGGAAATAGAGAAAATGACAGAGAAACTGCTGGGTTTTCTTGATGAAGAGAATGTTTAATGGTGGGTTTTCTCATAACTCGCATCGATTTTGTACTCACCTAAAAATGCACTGAAAATATACATGCCATGGTCATCTCACCTCTGCAGTTCCTTTAGTTTGCCATTCCTGTAGGAGCTTGCCGAAGGTGTCTACATAATTTTTTTCCCAATACATAATTTGGTTTAAAATTCAAAAACAAAATGCAAAATCTCTCTACTAAAGTTTTTCCTAGTCATTAGCCCTATAAAATAGCAGATCAAATCATAACAAAAACCAATAAAATAATATGAGATATATATGAGCTTCTGGTAGTGTAGGTAACCATATGCCTGTGTAAACAGTTCAGTGCCGTTAAATATGAAAAATTATGAAATATGCATATCCTTCGGTTAAATATAAACAATTATGAAATATGCATATCCTTTAGAATCATGAATCAAGTAATCATCCTGCATTTGATCTCTCTCGTTTCTAGCTGTTTTTGAACATGATGCGAGGAGTGGATGCATATGTCAAAAAGGAATAAATGGGCAAAAAAAATAAAACCTTCTTTTCTCTCTGCAGCTTCCTATCCAAATCATCCTAACTTTCAGGCAACACACACCAAAAAATTGATCAATCTACTTAAGTAATAATTTGATCATACACTTGCTTCCAATATCCATCTTTTACTGGAGTTTACCTGGAGCCAGCGAGCTTCTGGTTTTTGAGCGGCTTCTTCTTTTCATTCAGCTTTGCCTGCGATTACCGAGGAATCCACAAAGTTTTATAAAAATAATACTTGAAACAAATATTAGCAAATGCATTCAACCCAAAAAGGAATAAATGCTCCAAAAACTAAAACCTCTTGTTCTTTCATCGAAGTTTGTTTGGTGGACAGCCATAAATTAACTAAATACCTTACATCCTTTTCATCCTTTTCGAATCTTGTATCTTATACCCATTCAAACAGAGAGAATGAAACATTATTGACAACTATCTAGAATTTGCATAAAATAGAAAAGTATCACAACCATCTAGAATTTGCATAAAATAGAAAAATTTGCAGATTTTTGTCAAAGGAAAATCAGCATGTTTCCTAAAAAATTTTGACAACAATATTGTTTCGCTGGTTTTTATCATTTGGTACCTAGAATTTGTCAAAGGAAAAGAACTGCCAGAATGTCACATAAAAATTTGCCAAGATATGGAGCAAAATTACTTCCATCGTTACTTCCACCCACAAAATAACAATTAAGGAAACAAAATTATCCATTGCAAAATAAATCCACCTAAAAATTATCCATTGCAAAAGAAAATATCCTCAAATAAAATACCCTCAGATGGATAACTTCAGTCTTTTGATTCTTAACAAATATCATAACTGTATGAGCAAAACCGTAACCGACCTTGTTCTGATTCTTTAACAATTTGTTCTGATTCTTTAACAATCGGATAGTAACAAATATCAAAACTGTATGAGTAATAAATTTGTTCTAATTCTTTAACAATATTTTGAAACGATGACAAAGAAATGGTATTAGATATGAATTTTAACTCTAAATAAAAAATAATTACGCATCCCTGGAATCATTGCTCAACTCTTCATATAGCAGCATCAAAGGAACAAAACTCCCAGCAAAGATGCTTGCCAATTGCTCAACTCTTCAACATCTTCGACTGCGCTCAAAGAAACAATTAACCCAAAACCTCTCAAAAATCTCGTCAATCCAAAATCACAAATTATTTCAACTTCATTGGAGATCAAAGAATGTGAAACAAATAAATGCAAAATGATGAAGAGCTGCCATCAACTGAAAGCCAGCCTTTATTATTTTATCCCCCCAACTCCACAAAGGAGGAAAAAATTGCAACGTTGTAATTTTTCCAAAGACGACAGCTTTAATCTTATTACTTCATTATTTTCACAGAAAGAAAAAAGAAATCATTTTCAAGAAGTATTTTTTGCCAAGAAGTTAATTCCTAAAGAGATCTTAGCAACATGCGAGACCTACAGTTAGATTTTTTTTGGACAAAATAAATGGAAAGAACAAAAACTATGAGAGATGGAGCATTAAGCAATTAAGCTTTTAAAAATGAGAATGAGACTGTATGGAATATTGAGAGGGAGAGAGAGGGAGAGAGGAGATGAAAGCGCTTGAATTTATAGAGAGAGAGAGAGAGAGAGAGCAATACATTGTCCTCAATAGCCTTCGTCCTCCAGGGATCTCCTTCTTCGTCCAGGGATCTTCGTCCTCCTTCCATACAACCTAATATCTTCGTCCTCCTTCCATAGAGAGAGGGAGAGAGTAAGAGTCCAGATGTGGGGCTGATCAAAAATGTTGAAGGTGGATGGAGATAAGGAAAGAAAAAACTTAGGGATGATACCTTGTCCTCAATAGCATTCATCCTCAAGGGATCTTCGTCCTCCAGTGATCTCCATCCAAGGATTCCTTCGTCTTCTAGGGATCTCCATCCATAACCTAATATCTTCGTCCTCCTTCCACTGCGAGAGATCAAGAAGTCTAGATGTGGGGCTGATCGAAAATGTTGAAGGTGGATGGAGATAAGGAAAGAAAAAAACTTGGGGCTGATGATTTGTTTTCTGAGAGGGGCAAAAATCAATGTAGCGTCCTATTTGCCCCCGTCTCTGCCCTTTGCTGTTTCAAAACGCACCCAATGCTTGGAAACCCCACCCTCTTGATACATGGCCCCACATCTTAATACAAAGCACCTGGCGGACAAATCTGTTTCAAAAGAGTTTTTACCCCCAAAATTTTGCATTCAACTTCAATATTTCAACCTCAAACTTTGAATTTCAAAAATCCCACCAAATTCCTACCAAATGTCCCACCAATTTCTCTTATCCAACATCTCTTATCCAAAAACTCATCATAACATCCCTCATTTATATACCCCAAATACAATTCAAACCCTTATCCAAGATCTCTTATCCAAAAACTCATCATAACATCCCTCATTTATATACCTCCAAATACAATTCAAACCATTATCCAAATACTCTTATCCAAAAACTCTTATCTAATAACCCATGATAACATCCCTGTTTTATAATATAGATATAGATAGATATATATATATATATATATATAGTCATAACTCGTGCCCGTAGGGCACGGCGAAGGTCGTTTCCCGGGTGCATAACCGAGGATGACAGTCAGTTTATGGGGAAATGATGACATGGTAGTCGTCTTCCGGGTGCAAGAATGACGTGGATGTCATCTCCCGGGGGCAATATTGATGTGCGAACAGAAAATCTGGGTCAGTCGTCGTAGGGGTACAACAGTAGGGACTAAAGCGAAAAAACGTCGGTGCAGAGCGGAGAAAGAGCGATGTAAAACACGTAAATAGGGGGAAGATGAGTGGTCTTTCAGTTGTAGGAAAAAATAATGGTGAACTTGCAAATAAGGGGAATGTGTAGTGCCCTGGGAAGCCACTGCACATGTACTAGATGGGGGGTGAATAGTACTTTTAAATAATAGGGAGAGTTATTCCTAATTATCGTGCAATTAACAAACAACAATGCGGAATAACAACGATCAACAAGAATAAATGCAAACGCAAACAAATGGTTTAATGGGTTCGGATCCACCCAAGTCTCCCCGACTTGTTCCCGGTGATCCTACGTCCCAACCACCCGGATCCCTTCCGGATACTTGAGTTAGAAACCCTAACTCAAGATTTCCAATATGACCACTTGCGAAAACCTCACAAGTGCAAACGACCTACAATCGAAGACCGTGAATCCCACAACCCGGGATCACGCAAAACCTCTCACAACCGAGAGTATACAATTCAAATATAACTGAAATGAAATGCTTACCAACAAAATACCTATGCCTTGAGATTTCTTACCAAATTAGGGCAAAGAGGATTTTGATGGAGGAAGAGTCGCCGAACCCTAGCTTCAAGAAGATGGTCAGCAATGGAAGCCTAGGGATGAGATGGATGACCTAGAATCAAGCCCTTGGCTTGGAAGGCTCACAATCAATGAATCTCTCTTGAGGAATAAGAGTGAGGGAGAGATTCTTGAGAATGGGAGAGCTTGAAGATGAGAGTTGAAAGCTTCTCTTTTTGAATCAATAGAATTCTGGAAATAGCAGCCTTGGATCCTATGAAATAACCCCTTCAGGTATTTAAAGGATCAAGGGAAAAGAGAGAAAGAAACGTCGCTTTCAAAACTCCAACGGATCTAAATCTGAAGCAGACTAGTCGGTCTAAGAAGGATTACTGACCGACTAGTTCATCAACTAGTCGGTCGGTGATTCAACATGGACCGACTAACAGCTCGACAGCCAAAAGAGTGATTTCCAGGCAACATGAACTAGTCGGTCTAAGAAGACTTGCCAACCGACTAGTTTGCCAACTAGTCAGTCGGTGAGTGTTCTTTGACCGACTAAGAGTGAAATGCACGAAGCTGAATACAACTTACACTAGTCGGTCTAAGAACAAATGCTGACCGACTAGTTTCACAACTAGTCGGTCGATGAATGTTCTTGGACCGACTAACTGTAAACAGTAACTCAGGCTGTACAGAGGCAAGCTCAACTAGTCGGTCTGAGAAGGATTCCTAACCGACTAGATCGTCATCTAGTCGGTCGGAGAACCTTCTTTGACCGACTAATTGATCGACATGGCTGAGCTGAAATGAGATAGTACATCTAGTCGGTTCATGAAGAGTTGCCGACCGACTAGATCGTCATCTAGTCGGTTGGTGACTCTACTTGAACCAACTAAGATGCACTAGAAGCCGAAGGAAGAAGTGATAGGCTTCGGGAAAGTTTCTAATGGCTTCTAAGATAATCCTAGCTCTAAGATATGAGCGATATGAAGATAGACATGTAAGAATTACTCAAGGCTTAACATTCTATAAATCGAAGCTAACAGACTATGAATAAAACCTTAAGGAACGGTCTTCGAAAGCTTCGATCAAATCTTCATGACTTCCAAAAAGGTCCAAAAGCTTCAGCGAAGCTTTAGGCATTGAATACGAGCTTTGAGAAGTCTTAAGATGTCGCTTTGAGTGTTCTCGTGAATTTGGCGACGATCTCCATACTTGCGCTCACAAATTGTTAGTTCACGATTTATTTATGTTTGCTCATCACCCAAAACCAAATACGGGGAGTCCAATACTCAACATTCTCCCCCTTTTTGGTGATGACAAACCAACATAAATAATAATCAATAATAATGTACTAAATGAAATTTACTTACTCCCCCTGCATTGATGACACATTAGTTCCATATGAAATAATAAACATATGCATCAATCAGGCGAGAAAATTAAAAATACAAATCCAGTTATCGAATTTGAAATACATTTATGAAATACATCTATTTTTTCTTAACTCCCCCTGAATCTAACATATCAAATTAGATTCATGCTAAACTATCATTTAGCACATGCCATTATTATATCTCTCCCCCTTTGGCATAATCCAAAAAGTGCGGGAGGAAGTCAATGATAACAAATCATGGCCAAATAATACATGAATCACGGGAGTCGAAGAATACGACCTCGGTCCAATGACACCAAAGTAAAATACCAAAACATATTAAAGGTGTGCCAAAGAGACCTTAGTCGAAAAACGAAAAATGAAGTCATCAAAATACCAATTGTAAATTCACGTATTGATGAAAGGAATTTATTCTCCAATATCAACATTTATAGCTATTTTAGTGCATGGAAAACAATTCTATGTTTTCATACAACTAAAGCTATTGAATCAAAATAAATCGTCGAGCGACGAAATCAATATCAGAGACATACATAAAATGTGCACAAAGAAATGAACCATCAGAAGAGTGGTGCACATCATAGAATATCAAATGTCACAATATCGCTCGAAAATGAACATAAAGTAAAAGCACATCAAAACTAAGTGAAGTGTGCGATGAGAAGTGACAAGGTGATAAAAGTAATACGAAAATCATCATAATAACTTTTAAAGAACATGTCATGCCAAAAATAGATATGAATTTCAAAGCATTTATGGCATTCACAATTCTATCATGCTAGGAGAAACAAAATGATACCAATGTAAAGAAATAGATTCTAACCAAGCATGCATTCAACCCTCATGGATACCAAATGTAATATCATACTTACAACATTAAGCTCCCCCTACATTGGTGCATTACCTAAGCACCATCAACTCCGTTTGAATGAAAGTCTTCGCAAATCGAGGAGTTGGTAGGGTTGGTATCCCACGGTGGATTGAACCTAGAAAACTTCATTTTGGTATCCAAAAATCCTTTTGGATCCAATGGGTTAGACAACAAATTTGAAATACGAAATAGAAATTATTGTAACACATAAATTAATATAATCAAAATCAATTTTATAAACATATGCCTTGGTACCCATAACATGATCATAAGCTCATGGTACCAAGCATTGAAGGGTTAAAGGAACTAACCCTTCGGAAACCAAGTCCAAGAGGAACTTGACTTCCCAACATAATCATCATTCAAAATAACATCATTAATATATGATTTCACATAAACATTCATAGCATCATCGCTAGTGTTCTTGGGACCCCAAATAGTGTACATTTTGGGAATCCTCTTCCTAGTGGTTGCATGCACAAAAGGTTGATTTCTATGTGGTGTATGTGGCCTAGGAGCATGAGATCTAGCAATAGCATTATGATGAGCATGAGATCCATGATGTGGTGTAGCATACATATGTGGATAAGCATGAGGTGTGTATGCATGAGGATGATTATGAGAGTAGGCATGCACATGTGGATGAGATGTTTGAACATAAGCATTAGGATGTGCATGAGCATGATTACGTGCATGTGGATGTCTCATATGAGTGTTTGCACGTGCTCGTGGGTGCGGAGTATAAAAATCATCATTAATATTTGCATGCACTGGGGAAGTAGGATGTGTGTTCCTACGTGGCATAGCATGTGAGTACAAAAATGCATGACCCCTCTTTGGAGGTCTACCCAAAGTGGGTTTCTTTCCAATCGGGGGTGTGAACGAAGTGGAAGCACTATTGGTAGGAGAACTACCAATGGGGTGTTTGCTCCCACTCGTCGAGGCATCGGATGTCGGCCTAACAAAGGTGGTAGGCGATTTGGATGAGTCTCCCATCTTATACCCCAAGCCAATGTGGTGTTTGGCTGGAAGTAAGTCATTTAGGATATTATCCAAATGGCCCTTACCTCTATTGAAATCATTGATACGGCCTAACGTGCACTCATACTTCTCTTTGAGAGAATGCATCGAAGCATCCAAAGTGGATACTTGCGATATGAGTGCATAAACACGAGATTTGAGATTCTTATTCTCAAAACTCAAGGTTGAGTTTTGAGACGTCAAATCCACCATCTTGTGTTCATCCGATTTCTCAAAATGAACATGCTCAAGTTGAGATTTGAGGTTCTTCACCTCATTTCTCAACAAGCCATTATGAGTAAGCAAACTTGCTTTCTCATTGGCGAGTGTCTCAACAATGGTGTCATTGTTGGTGATGGTAGACTTAGGAGAGGTTTGGAGGCTAACAAGTTCATCTTTGGTCTTATTATATCTATCTACTAATTTAGTAAATTTAGACCAAATTTCTTGGTTTGCTAACCTCATTTCATCAATAGTAGGTTCTCCACTTTCATCCTCGCTACCATCCTCGCTTTCATCCTCGCTATCATCGAATGAGGACTTTCGATCTTTTGCCTCATTAGCCATGAAGCAAAGTTTTGCTTTCTCCACTTTTCCATCATCCGACTCTCCACTTGAGGAATCCTCTTCGGAGTCGGTGAATGTGCCAACAAGTCCTTTCTTGTACTTTCTCGACTTGTCGTACTTCGATGCTTTCCCCTTCTCCTTGTGCTTGTAGAGAGGACAATCCGGTTTGTTGTGTCCTGGCTTGTTGCATTTATAACACACGGGAGTAGAAGCATTAGTCGAACTAACTTTAGATTTATTCAAAGATATACCTTCTCGGAGGAATCGATCGAACTTCCTTGCCATACGGGCAATGGATTCCATGTCCAATTCGTCTTCCGATTCTTCATCATCGGTAGATGGAGCGGCCTTGAAGGCAATCGCCTTTTTCTTTGGCTCATCTTGCTTCAAGTACGCTTTCATCTTTTCCTTCATTCGGATCTTACTATCCTTGCGTACCTCGTATGACAACAAGGTACCCATTAGTTGTACGACGGTATATTTATTCATGTCATTACCTTCCTCGATGGCGAAGGTACGCTTTTCCCAACATGATGGAAGACCGTCGATAATCTTCGCGACTTTCTCCTTTTGGGTATAGACCTTCCCAAGAGCTTCCAAGTCTTTGGATATATCCACGAAGCGAGCGTAATATTCCTTCATGGTTTCGCCCTGCTCCATATGAAACAACTCAAATTCTTTATTAGCAACGGCGAGTTTAGAATCTTTTACCGTACTCGATCCTTCATGCAATATGAGGAGTTGGTTCCATATTTGATATGCACTCTTACATGTGCATATCTTGTTGAAGTCCTCGGGCTCCAACGCACAATTCAAGGCATTCATTGCCTTGGCATTGGCTACTTCCGCGACGACCTCCGCGGGAGTCCACTTCGCGAAATCTTCTTCGGAAGGCTCGACATACTCCGTCATGGTGGCTCTCCATAGTGAAGCGCTCCGGAGGAAAATTTGCATCCGGCATTTCCAGTACCCATAGTTGGTACCGTTGAAGTGTGGATGCCTGACTGAGGATAGTCCTTCCATAACTGAAGAAGCTCCATCGCGGTTCTTGAAGACGTTGTAGTCGTTGTTCGTCATAGCTTTGAACTTTGGCTATGTGTAGCTTTGAACCTTGGCTCTGATACCAATTATAGTGCCCTGGGAAGCCACTGCACATGTACTAGAGGGGGGGGGGGGGGGTGAATAGTACTTTTAAATAATAGGGAGAGTTATTCCTACTTATCGTGCAATTAACAAACAACAATGCGGAATAACAACGATCAACAAGAATAAATGCAAACGCAAACAAATGGTTTAATGGGTTCGGATCCACCCAAGTCTCCCCGACTTGTTCCCGGTGATCCTACGTCCCAACCACCCGGATCCCTTCCGGATACTTGAGTTAGAAACCCTAACTCAAGATTTCCAATATGACCACTTGCGAAAACCTCACAAGTGCAAACGACCTACAATCGAAGACCGTGAATCCCACAACCCGGGATCACGCAAAACCTCTCACAACCGAGAGTATACAATTCAAATATAACTGAAATGAAATGCTTACCAACAAAATACCTATGCCTTGAGATTTCTTACCAAATTAGGGCAAAGAGGATTTTGATGGAGGAAGAGTCACCAAACCCTAGCTTCAAGAAGATGGTCAGCAATGGAAGCCTAGGGATGAGATGGATGACCTAGAATCAAGCCCTTGGCTTGGAAGGCTCACAATCAATGAATCTCTCTTGAGGAATAATAGTGAGGGAGAGATTCTTGAGAATGGGAGAGCTTGAAGATGAGAGTTGAAAGCTTCTCTTTTTGAATCAATAGAATTCTGGAAATAGCAGCCTTGGATCCTATGAAATAACCCCTTCAGGTATTTAAAGGATCAAGGGAAAAGAGAGAAAGAAACGTCGCTTTCAAAACTCCAACGGATCTAAATCTGAAGCAGACTAGTCGGTCTAAGAAGGATCACTGACCGACTAGTTCATCAACTAGTCGGTCGGTGATTCAACATGGACCGACTAACAGCTCGACAGCCAAAAGAGTGATTTCCAGGCAACATGAACTAGTCGGTCTAAGAAGACTTGCCAACCGACTAGTTTGCCAACTAGTCGGTCGGTGAGTGTTCTTTGACCGACTAAGAGTGAAATGCACGAAGCTGAATACAACTTACACTAGTCGGTCTAAGAACTAATGCTGACCGACTAGTTTCACAACTAGTCGGTCGATGAATGTTCTTGGACCGACTAACTGTAAACAGTAACTCAGGCTGTACAGAGGCAAGCTCAACTAGTCGGTCTGAGAAGGATTCCTAACCGACTAGATCGTCATCTAGTCGGTCGGAGAACCTTCTTTGACCGACTAATTGATCGACATGGCTGAGCTGAAATGAGATAGTACATCTAGTCGGTTCATGAAGAGTTGCCGACCAACAAGATCGTCATCTAGTCGGTTGGTGACTCTACTTGAACCAACTAAGATGCACTAGAAGCCGAAGGAAGAAGTGATAGGCTTCGGGAAAGTTTCTAATGGCTTCTAAGATAATCCTAGCTCTAAGATATGAGCGATATGAAGATAGACATGTAAGAATTATTCAAGGCTTAACATTCTATAAATCGAAGCTAAAAGACTATGAATAAAACCTTAAGGAACGGTCTTCAAAAGCTTCGATCAAATCTTCATGACTTCCAAAAAGGTCCAAAAGCTTCAACGAAGCTTTAGGCATTGAATACGAGCTTTGAGCAGTCTTAAGATGTCGCTTTAAGTGTTCTCGTGAATTTGGCGACGATCTCCATAACTGCGCTCATAAATTGTTAGTTCACGATTTATTTATGTTTGCTCATCACCTAAAACCAAATACGGGGAGTCAAATACTCAACAGAATGTGGTGGCCATTTTTGTTTGGGTTTCACCAAAACACTCAACTCCACACCCAACCACTCACCCACACTCAATAGGGCTCTCTACTCTCCCAAACAATTTGTCCTAGTCATAATTTGATGTCACGTAGGACAATTCATCTACGATACAAATTAATTTACGATACACAGAAATTTAATTCCTTACAAAATTCTTCCTTACAAAATTTAGTATCCTTCAAATTTAGTTTCACTCTAAAATTTAGTGCCCTCCAAATTTAGTACGCGTAAAATTGCAAATTAGCTAAATACATCATACAAAGCATACAAACCATTATAAGTTGCAATCAACCAGAAAATTAGTCAAAAGCATCAGCATTACAGACAAAGGGTAATTTAATTTGCAAATAGTCGCATTCAAATGTATGATAATACTATTTTAGCAAATGCCATACCGGACGCATGTTGGTCTGAAGACAGTGATTTATATTAGCAAATGCCATACCGGACGCATGTTGGTCTGAAGAAAGTCGAAATGCAAAGTTTAAATTATGACATCGTACAACTGATTCAGCTAAAATAAACGTTAAAATAATAAATATTGTAAATGCTAAGTACAAATTCTCATAAACCGATAAGGATGTCAAGCACAATTGTTTTTCTTTGAGTAAACGGTGGTTCTGGTAGGGTTTACTAAATCTAGTAAAACTGCAAGCGATGACAGTCAAAAGAAATTGGGTCAAGATGATGGTCCAGTGCAAGGTAAAAAGAGTCCAGATAATATAGAGGAAACGATGGAACAAAACCAAGACACAGACAATATGATGGGCAGGCAACATGACAGGTTTCGAATGAACTGTTTCCTTATGGGGCTCAATCAGAGCTTCTTAATGAGACCCTAGCAGTCGAAATTGGTATATGAAGATATTCATGAGAGTGCAAATTTACCTGTTCATGGTAAGTTATGCCAATAGTACTCAGGATGCTACATTCAGTAGCAAGTTGCTACAAATATGTCCCTAGAAGAAAACTATGTTATTAATAGATATCAGCTTCATTTGATTTCATATTATTTTGCTTAAATATTATTAATGCACAGCATAGATTTTAGATCCAGAGAATCATAAACCGCTCGATCAGTTGTATACTCACAGAAAATTCACTGGTCAGAATAAAATAAACAGAAAAGGATCTCAATTATTGTCAACATGTCCCTAAATATGTTTAAGCTACTGCCCGAAAATAAAGCAAAGAACATTTCACAGTAGCCGTTTTAGTCTTCAGCCGGTTGCCAACAGGTCCTAACTAAGCATTCTCAAACTTTTTACTTTTATGTTTGCTTCATGCTGGAATACAGAACATCTAAATACAAATTATGATGATCCAAGGATCATGATTACTGTTGCTTTACTCTTTCTATTTTCCTTTTTCCTGAAATACTCTTCAAAGAAGTGATATATACATATATTTAGACTTTTTCCGCCAAGAAATCATCGATACTACACATTTATATAATAAACCATGTGGAATAGGCACCCCTCCAGATGTTGAACTTGCAATTTTATTTCAGATACCAAGGATATGATGATGTGATTATTTGGAATAGGCACCCCTCTGTGCTTAATCCATTAAAACTCTAATTGCAACGAAAAGAATGCTGTGATTAATCCAACTCTTCACATCACGGGATGAGTACCTTGCCTTCAATTGAGGCAAACTCAATTTCTGTTGAGGCGAACTTGATCGACGGCGGAGATGGGAGAGACTGCTTCCTGAAAAAGTCCTGAATTGTATAAGAGATTTATCAATATTAAAACCACTACAGAGGTGTAACATATACAAAAGATGCACCATAATAACTGATGATTAGACTTACACCAAGCTAATAATATTTAACAGTATATCATGTCATGATGTATTTACTAATGATATTTCTCAGTTTCTTTTTATGGTTCACATAAACACCGAAATGATAAGAAGAATGATATTCTAAAAGAGTGTTCGTTGTTGATTACCTCTGCACTGCCAAAGTCCAACTTCCTTGAGATCACACCACTATCAAATGTGATCAATGCGCTATTACAGAAGGCTAATATATAATTCAGGAACCATAAGATACTCAAATTATGATATTAACCTTTTCAGACTAGATCGGCTCAAACTTAATCAGGCCATTGACAAAGGAAGCAGATACCATGGAAGTTTCACCCAGAAGAATGCTGAGGTCACGTTGCCTTGAGCAGCGAGAAATAAAAGCACAAAAAATATCGACAACCCCATGCTACTAATAGGAACTCCTAATTTATGTGTATCCGTAAGTTAGCACTTCATAATCATGTCAAGTAAAGCATAACCATTTTGTTGTGGTTTTACTTCAAAGGATAGTTAACAGACTTTTCTTTATCCAAAATATTGAACCAAGTCGCTCCAAAGCCATTAAATCGTGTTATTTCCCTTCATTTTTTACTTCTGAAAGAAAAAAATGTATAATAATTATTCATGCATTTTAATAACTCAGATATTCTTCACACTATTACAAATTCCTCCTATTTTGATGAAGATGAATTGAATGAGTGAGCATAGAAAAGGTTTACTTCTATGGAACATGAGACCATAATAAGTAAGGAACATTAGAATTAAATTTCTTGATTCCAATCCCGATAACTCCAAACAATGTGCCATACGTGAAACAAATACCCCAATTACCAAGCCTACATTGAGTCAGGCTTATTATCATTATCAATAGACTTGTAACAAAACAAAACAAAAATGCACACATAATTCAAACTATTTCTAATTAGTCCATGCATTCTAATGGAGGATAAGTTAAAAGATCAATATCGTTAAAAATAAGAGGCTAAGTACAAACCATGAACCATCAGGCAATTGCATCTTTTCAATGAACTTAGTCGCTTTCGTGATGCAATTCTCTCTCTTTTCTTCAGTGCCTCGGATACCTTTTTTTAAATAATGTAAGTGATTGGATCGCTACCGATGTACATTCAATATATCTGCAATTGCATGTTTTATGATGGAAACAAATTAACAATACTTGGACAAATGAAATCACTTAAAAAAGTTTAAAGTGACTAAATCTTACAAAGTCTCAATCATTAGGCCCTCAATCATTTGTTCAGGATTGATAACCTGAATAGAACAATATGACATTAAATCTCAACAATAATATGGTAAGTTAAGGAAAATTTGGATACTATAATGATATACAACATTAGACATGATCACATCTCGTGAAAGCGCTGCCATCCTTGGCGCACTTCAGCGAGTTCGCCACAGCCCCACCCTCTTCCTTGGCCCTGGTGGGTTTGCCTTCGATGAAACTCCCCTTTCGATTATCTAAAATAGACCCGTCATCAAATTTTATCAAAAATGTATACATTACAAAATTACAAAATCATGACACGAAATGAAGTTATCAGTATGTTAAAACTGGAGCAGTAGCAGACTATTATAACGGTTAAATGGAGTTATGTTGGTTTCGGACCCCTTGCAGGTTTTGATATCGATAATATGTGGGTAGTTGCATGCTGTGAGATTGCTGCTCAACTTTTTGATACGCTACATGAAATGATTGCTTACAACTTAATGGTATCCAAAGTTGGAATGAATCAATTATCAATGGTATCCACAGAGGAGTGATTCAATTGTTTCAAAATGATGATATTTGGGGGGAAATAATAGTAGCGGATTATATTTGATCATGCCAACTCGTACTGTGTAGAATCTAGACCATGTGTATATGTTCTCTCTGGAGGTGAAGATATTTAGAAGCTACTATGGGCGATTTTTGTTTCGTTCAATTCGAACGTGATTCATATTCACTGATTTTCATGTAATTCGAACTGGGTTTGTTTTTAATTCTGGAAATTACATGAATCTGGAAATTAAAATTCGAACGGGAAATTAAATGAATCTGAACAACTGATTTTATTTCGAACTTAAAAACATATTAGTGTTAATTGAAAGTGAATTGAACTAAAAATTCTGAATTAACAATTATTGGAATGTTAATTGAACTAACAATTATTTGAACATCAAAGAATTTGAACTAAAAATTAATTCACTTATGAACTAACAATTAATTGAACTACAGATTCAATTTAATTAACCATTATTTGAACTAACAATTATTTGAAAGCGAATTTGAAACATAGCCCTTTTAGTTACAGATTCACTTTCATTAACATTCGCATGAAAGTGAATTGTTTCATTAACATATTTGAAACATATCCTTTGATGTTCTGTGAATTACATCCATAAGTGTAATTTCCAAGTGAATTACATCCTTAAGTGTTCTGTGAATACATATTCTTGAACTAACATATTCTTTCATTTACATATTATTTGAAACATATTCTTTGATATTCTGTGTGAATTTACATGATGAAACTAAAATGTGAATTACATGAAACATATTCTGTGAATTGTTCTCACCAAGCTTATTCTTTTATGTTAAGTGTTAAAGATATATAGGTATCCATTGAGCTATACAAAGCTTGAGAGATGGTTGAAACTATTAAATGGGTCAACGCTAGACTCGAGTGGACTTTGTAAACAACATGGAAACAAAGTATACAAATACTCTACATGGAAACAAAGTCCAGATTATGGAAGCAGCGTTCAGATTCTTTGAAACACCAAACACATAATCTGAATTCAAACGGGATTCATATTCACTGATTTTCATGTAATTCGAACTGGATTTGTTTTTAATTCTGGAAATTACATGAATCTGGAAATTAAAGTTCGAACGGGAAATTAAATGAATCTAAAGAACTGATTTTATTTCGAACTTAAAAACATATTAGTGTTATTTGAAAGTGAATTGAACTAACAATTCTGAACTAACAATTATTTAAATGTTAATTGAACTAACAATTATTTGAACATCAAAGAATTTGAACTAACAATTAATTCACTTATGAATTAACAATTAATTGAACTACAGATTAAATTTCATTAACCATTAACCAAACTAACAATTATTTGAAAGTGAATTTGAAACATAGCGCTTTTAGTTACAGATTCACTTTCATTAACATTCACATGAAAGTGAATTATTTCATTAACATATTTGAAACATGTTCTTTGATGTTCTGTGAATTACATCCATAAGTGTAATTTCCAAGTGAATTACATCCTTAAGTGTTCTGTGAATTACATATTCTTTGAACTAACATGTCCTTTCATAAACATATTCTTTGAAACATATTCTTTGATGTTCTGTGAATTTCCATGCTGAAACTAAAATGCGAATTACATTAAACATATTTTGTGAATTGTTCTCACCAAGGTTTTTCTTTGACGTTAAGTGTTAAAGATACATAACTACCCATTGAGCTCTACAAAGCTTGAGATATGGTTGAAACTATTAAATGGTTCAATGCTAGACTCGAGTGGACTCTGTAAACAACATGGAAATAATGACAACATGAAAATTCATCAAATCCAAATTTTATATTTCAACAAAACAACTAAAATAAAAATTTGACAGAAAATAATGACCCATCAATTTTAAAAATTAATATGAGGCTAAAAGGAAAAGAAGTAATACCTACATTTCTTAGTCGGGATTAAATTCTAGTATCTTCGATCATCGATCACCGTAATCGCGTCGCCAATGCTTTACATGAAATAGACATGCAAATCCCACCGCTTTTCTTTTCCATCCAAAATTCCTGAAAAATTCACCAAATAAAAAATTTTATTGTTCAACAAAACAACTAAAACAAAAATTTGATCTTTCCCCCAAATTTCCAATTTTTCTCGCCTTAGTTCCTACATCCAACGAACTCATCTGGCATCCAGATTTTTGCATCAATAATTTTGAACCAAAGATTATCATGATTATTACATTTTGATCATTGCATCCTGATAATTTTGAGTCAAAAACAAATGATTGTGAATTGCATTTTGATTATGAATTCATAACCTGGATTCAAAATGCAACTTCAAAAGATTACGAATTTTGATTATGAATTGTTTGATTATGAATCTGGATTATGAATTATCAACTGGATTTTATGAATTTTAAATGCAACTTCATAATTGTTTGATGCAATCTAGATTCAAAATCAAAATGCAAAAATTATCAGGATTCAAAAACAAATATTTTGAATTTTGAATTTTGATGCAATCTAGATTAAAATGAAACAAAGATTATTGCCGTTGAGCATTTCAAAAACAGAATGCATGAATTAAAAACAGAATGTATTCACAAAAAAACAGAACGTATCAAATCAAAAAAAGAACGTACCTTTGAGCATTTTTACAAACAGTTGGTGGGCATTCCTTTGAGCCTGGACGTTTGAGCCTGGACCTTTGAGGCGTCACCTTCCTGCCAAAAACAACAACAAAAAACAAATCGGTCAAGATGAGTAAAATTAATGGGGGAGAGAGATCTACTGAGATGGCCGACAGTTTGGGGCTCAGAGTGGCCGGTACTTTGGGGCTCATGAACCTTGCAAAGGAAGTGGGATTCGTCTAAAAAGGAAATGGCCTTCGTCCAGAAACACCCCTCAGTCTTCAAAGTCTCAGGCGGGTCCGTCAAGCTCAGCGATCATGCCCTTAGGATATCAATCGAAGAGGATGGGAAGAGGGCAGTGAAGAGGTCAGAGCTTTTCCCCCTAAGATTTCGAGCTTCTCCCTCATTTTACCGATGCGTGAGGTCCGAGCTTCCCCCCCAAAAAAAATTTGAGCTTCCCCCTCATTTTTTGAGGTCGCAAGGATGAAGAGGCTGTGAGTTCAGAGCTTTCCCCCCAAAATTTCGAGCTTACCCCTCATTTTTTTGATCTGTGTGCGTGTGCAGCTGCCTTTTAAATTTTTTCTCTCATGCACATGGTTGCGGGACCCACTTGCTGACGTGGCTAAATCCTAGCCCTTCCCCAAGTAAATCCAGGCCGTTCTTGGTGACTGGGACAAACAAAGATATGACTGGACTTATGACTGGGACAAAATTCAAAAAAGGTTGTGTTTTATAGAATAGATATAGATATAGATATATATATATATATATATATATAGGGTAAAGTGTTCCTAGGGTGACTCCTTAGATTAAATCTAAGGAGTCGCCCCCATTTTCTCCCATCTCCCATAATTTTTTTTGAAATTATTTTTCATAGCATTGTTGGTCACATCATGGATGATCAACATACCAAAAATCAAGTCATTCCAAAACTTTAAAAGCCCCCATCTATCTCTTGCAACTTCAACGGTCTCAAAATGTGCTGAAAAACACATAAAGTTGTAAGGAGTAGATGAGGGCTCTAAAAGTATTGGAATGACTTGATTTTTGGTATGTTGATCATCCATAAGGTGACCAACAATCCCAAGAAAAATAATTTCAAAAAAAATTGTGGGAGATGGGAGAAAATGGGGGCGACTCCTTAGATTTAATCTAAGGAGTCACCCTAGGAACACTTTACCCATATATATATATATATGAACACGCAGTTTCTTCATTCTGTTTCACACATTGTATAATTGTCTATCTTATATGTGTGAATTTTGTGAAATTGTCTCCTTGTATGTTATATTCTTTATATGATGTGATTTGAGACAATTTTCTTTTTCTTATGTCTCTCAATGTTGATATTGGACTCTTATTCCTCTAATTCAGCTAAGTTTATAATGTGGTTTATGAGTTTTTGATTTGTATATCTTTAGACTCTTGTAATTGTTGTTGGTTCTTATTTAGCACGATTGTTGTTATTTTACTCCCACCTTTTGGATAATGCCATAGGGGGAGAGAAATAAACAGATTCATAATGTATGTGCTAAGTAAATACTAATTATACTTGAATCTAAGATTGAAGTTGCCTTAGATTCAGGGGGAGTAAGATATAGTGATTATGGATTATAAAATCCTAGATTTCATGGATTCATTTCGTTCATGCATATCTTACTCATTTGCTTCATTTGATCTATAGATGCCCTAATATTTATTGACTAACTTGATTGGCATCTATGTAGGGGGAGTAAGTTTTTCTTAAGCACAATTATTTATCTTTTTGCTTATGTTTTTTTTCATCATCAAAAAGGGGGAGAATGTTGAGTATTGGACTTCTCCATACTTGGTGTTAAAGATGAGCAAACATAATTACTTGTGACTAATTCCCTATTTGCAGTTAATCCATTGCCTAAGCATATCATGAAGATCAATTAGCAATGGATGACACTCAAAGATCATTGAAAGCAAAGGAAGTGGATTGGATGATCATAGATGGTGATTGAAGCTCCTAGAAGACTTCAAGCTCATGCGTTGGAAAGAAGAGAGAGTTCTTCAAATGTAATTTTCTTGTTTCTCTTCTAGTATGTAGCTTAGAAGTAGAACTTTATTGGAGCACACACACATCTTCATTTCAGTCTTAGGAAATCATTAGATCAACTTTCCTTAGACTCCAATTCATTTCTATCTAGATTGTGCCTGTCATGATTTTCAACAGTCGACTGTTGAACGATTTACAGTCGCCTGTCTCAAAACAGTCGACTGTATTTTGTTCTACAGTCGCCTGTTATGCACAATCTTTATCAGTCTAGTTTTAGGCTTCTTAGCTTTAACTCCTTCAGGAGACTGCTGTACATTTCACAGGCGCCTATCCAAGTGATAGTCGACTGTGTTTTGTTAATCAGTCGCCTGTCTATCTTCTGCCAAAATCTATTTCTCAGTTTTGATCTGGCCAGTCGACTATTGTTGTAGTTACAGTCGACTGTCCAAAAGGCACAGTTGACTGTCAATGCTTCAACAGTCGTCTGTCTTTGAGCCTCTCTGGAGACTCAACTCTCTGGAAAATGTCAGGGTTTTTGACAGTCGTCTGTAGAAGGAATTACAGTCGCCTGTTGAGTTTACAGTCGCATGTCTTCTCTTCATCAGTCGTCTGTCCTGTACCCCCAGACTTTTCTATGACTTGCTTGACTCACCCCTATTTCGGCCATTCGCCTGTTTAAGGATTTACAGTCGCCTGTTGGTTTAACAGTCGACTGTCTACTCCTTGCCAGTCGACTGTCCACGCGGTAAGTTACCGTTATGAATTCTCACCTACCCTCTGTCATTGTGCAGTGTCGACTATGTGTTGTTCAACAGTCGACTGTCGCGGGTGCAGATTCGATCCGTTGAGTCTTTCTTCACGGATTTCAAAGGGGTTTTTGGGAATTCGATTTGAAGGGTTTGAGAAAACTATAAAAGAAGCCTCTACTGTTGATTCGGAATGAATATTGCATATTTAACCCCCTAATTAGTCTATTTTGTGCCTATATGATGCTTAATTGGTCTCTAATACATTCGTATTTTGTACATCATCATTTATTAGAGAAATCACCTTATTTGAGCACAAAACAGTAATTAACTGAGTATTTCTGCACTTTTTATATTTTTCATGGCTTGGTCTCGATCTCACGATTCCAACGACTATTTATTTGTATTTTTCTGAGATCTGTGCTAATTACTGTGTATTTTTGAATGCAGAATACCAATTAAATGGCGAAATACGGAAGAAAATATGCTTAAATACGTATATACGTCGGCGCACGATTTTTGGCACGCCACGCGGCACAATCACGACCATCTGATTTCAATCCAACGGCGTTGCTTCAAACATCGAACGCTGGCGACGCGACTAAAAATGGGCCGTTCGATCGAGATCGAACGGATGTCGACAGCCCATTTCGCAGCAGCTGGCACGATTCTTGGCGGCTACGTGGCACGATCCCACGCGGTTGCCGCTCAATCTGACGGCCCGATGCAACGATCAGCGGAGCGGTGACGCGGCGATGTTTCGACCGAGTGATCAAGATTGGACGGCCCAGATCCGGGCGGATTCGAATTCGAATTCGAATCAGATGAGCGGGCGACGTGGCCATCTCCTGAGCGCACGATCTCGATCCGACGGCTCCCGCTGACCCCGTAATTTGAAAGCACAGGCGGTTTTTCCTTAGCAACGTGGCGCATTCCTAACCATCCGATTCCAAATTCAACGGTTGCAGACTAATCCGAGCTGAACTTGGATGTGGAAGTGGGCGAGACCCGTTAACGTGCCACATGTCACTCCCAGGAGCGATCCCGCCCAGATCGAACGACGGAGAATCGATGCGGAGAGCGGAGCGGTTATAGAGCTTTGCGGATAGCGGGTTTTGAACCTGTTAACAAACTTAAACCCACAATGCCTCTATATAACGTATTTTTAGGGTTTTTGAGGGTATTCTGGCGTATTTTGGGACTTTTGGAGCGGCTACTGTGCGTATTTCTCCAGGAAAAAATTCTGATAAATTCCAGAGGCTATTCTTCTTATTTCCAGGGAGTTTTGGGTTCTATCTTGGAGATTTGGTGACAAATTCTTGACTTTATACCCCGTATTTGGTGCTTTTTCATTGTATTTCGGTGTTTGAACGATGTATTCATCTATGAAATCTGATTTTTCTTGCACCATGCGTGGCTAATCTCCTTGTGCTATGGTTGTGATGTAATTAGGAGTATGTAATCTTGAAATTTCATGTCGTTAGCCCTATTATCAAGTCAAAATTGCTCGTAACGTTGGTTTCTACAACGTATTTGTTGGGTATTGCTTATTGTCGATATTATTTATGTTCCCTACGGCTAGGCCCTGATAAGGCTAGCTAATTCATGTTCTCTAATCTGAGCATATCATTGCGTTTATTGTCTAAGGAAATCAACGATGCTAGTGATACGTATACGGCTATTTTGATTAGTTTTTATCGTTTCATCTTCCGACGTCTTCACGCCTTGACCGGGTGAAGCGTTGTATGATATAAAAGACATGATATTTCAGCGATTATAAAATCGTAATGAAATCACAACCGTAGCACATCCATCTCATATGTGTTGGTGTTGACGTAGTTAGGGTGTCGTAATTATTGATTTCTATATCTTTTCGCCTTATTTGCATTGTATAATCACGTATTTTGTCAATATCTAGTTATATATTGTTTGGGTATGTTATACGGAGACGTGTGCATGCTTAAATCGAATCTGATCTTTGCGGACTTATTCGTGATGAGTGTTTATTTTCTTTATGAAATTGACGTTATACGTGATTAACCCTTTGGCATAGTTTATGTGCTTGATCGCCATACTTTCCGACGTTCTCGTGTCCTGACCGGACGAAACGTTGAGTTATAGAAAAGGTATTGATAATCATTGAATGCATACACCCTAACAAAATCATACCCAACACATACGCGTCATACTTGTACCCCATACCGAAGTCACCGTAAATATCGTAGGATTTTCTTTTGTTATTCTAAACTCTTCATATTTGATAGGTGAATGGTTATCATCGTATTATTACTCTTTACAAACTGAAATTCGTGGTTTTGCAGGTCAGTTGTCCCGTGGATTCGATACCTGGACTCACCAGGATATTACTTGTTCGATCTCCTGTGCTTGGGAGTAGTGCTCACATCATTTGAGACGAGGCAAGTTTTTGGTGCCGTTGCCGGGGACAACAATACTTGTAAGCTACGATTTCAGTTCGTTTAGAGGAACATTCGGTGAGATCCTTCCATCTTATAGTTTAGGATTTTTTTTAGTTTTTTTCTTTTGTTTTATTTTCATAAAAATTTCATAAAAAAGATGGAGGATATGGAGTTTATGGAACACAAGAATTTTTATCGCACAAACAATTTGTATGATGCAGAGTACGATATTGCACACAAACATATGAAGGAGAAGCTCAAGATCGTTGGTTTTAATCAGACTGATTGTGAAACTTTCTTTCAGGCCTGGAGGAGGTTCACTGACATAATATCGAGCTATCCACAGCATGGGTTTACAAAGAAAGAGCTTATAGAGTCATTCCTAGGTGGACTACGACCACAGCTGTAGGAATTCTTGGGAGTCATGACGCCGACAGAGGCGTGGAGTTACATGGAGTCTTTACAAGAGAATGAATAAATCATGAAAGAGACTTCAGAGTCCGATTCAACGGAGCCTTCAAGCCTTGATCAAGGGGAGCAAAGTGTAGACGTACCTTTGCAACACTTGAAAGAGGAAGTTCAATTGCTCATTCAGACACAGGAGGCTACTTCCCATCAATTCCAAGAGAATTTCCTCGCTCAGAGTCGGCAGATTCAGAAATCCATTGAAAATCTTACTCTGATTGCCGCTTGCGTAGAAGAAAATAATTCTTTTGAAATTCAATTTCCAGAATCTAATTTGAGTTCATCTTCTATTGCAGGTACATCGAGCGAGCCATGTCACGATGAGGACACGAATAAAAATATCTACATGGCAGGAAGTGTGTGCAAAAGCGAGGACAAGCTAGCAATTTTGGATGAACAAGAGGAGGAGAAAGCTAGGGAAACACGTTTAGAGATTATCTCTATGGAGCCCGAACCATTCCCTCCCCCAGTTTTTCCCAAAATCATTTACCCCTCTCTCTAATGACTGAGCATCATGCCGAGAGTATTGCATATCCTTCAGGGAGTAGTCATCACCAAGCTTTATTTTATTTTACTTATTTTGATGACTACATATGGAATATTTTTGTTGAAAGGAAGTTTAAACTAATTTGGACTGACATAACTCATCTCTTGCAGGACATTGGTAGCCAGCTTATAGAGATGCTTGGAGTTGTGTTGTTGGAGTCCAATTTTGCTTTTGGAGAGAGAATAATCACCGAGGAACGCAAGGAGCAAATTGAACAACTTCCTCCACCATTAAAGATTCGTGATCCGCCATTTGACCATGGTGTGTTCTTTCCAGTAGCGTAGATTTTTTATATGCTTTCTAGGCTGCTTGATTGAATAAACTCGTACCCCTTTCGACATTGAGGACAATGTCCATCTTTAGTTGGGGTGTGTGTATGAGACCTTAGGATTTTTTTTTTCAAAAAAAACAAGGCAAAAGAAAAGAATTATCCACCAATCTCATCTTTTAAAAACTCCTTCATGTTCCACAAATACGGATGATTATACATTGATTGAGTTCTAAAAATTGTTTATGGCTTGAGTTAATTATTTTTGCTTCATGGAATTACCGTTAATATGCTATTCATGAAAATTTTCAATTGCCATGATTGATATCTCGAAATAGTTTGAATTTATTTCATGCATGCTAATGTGATGAAAAAAACGTAAGTATACACGATTTATTAGAATAACCTTCAAGTTGAAGAGGAATTTGGCCATGGTTATTGATGTTTATGTTCGATTTATGGGTGTTGAGTTGCTTACAAAGAAAAAAAGAGTATAAAAAATGTAATGAATAAGTGTGTCACTTAATAAATAACTTGGTTGGCTCGAGTAGTACAGTCCGAGGGGTCCTTTTTGTCCTAATGCCCTATTATCGTCTGATTTGGGAGCCATTGACCGGATCCTCACTCATTTGATGGAGCGATCCAAGTTATACAATTTTCCGCAAATGTTGCTTGATGCGCGTTACGCGGAACTAAAAAAAAAGAAATGGTGAATACACTAAGCAACCTCAATACCTATGATGTGAACGGTTACTTTTTGAGATGCCAATTCCTTGGAAACAAGAAAACTAGTACATAATGACGTGTTATACTTTCGCTTGCGTAAAACGATGCTTGTATGTTCTTTATTCAAATTAGATTAGAGAAAATATCATGTGATTGATCTTATTCCTGGATTGTGTATATTGATAGTCTAGATCATGTTGGAAAGCGTATTATTGAGCCATGCCATAAGCGTTTGATAGAATTTATTATTTTACTAATCATCCATCTTCATCTCTCTTTTTGCTAGGGACTAGCAAATCGCTAGTTGGGGGGTGTGATTTGGAGTGAATATTGCATATTTGACCCCCTAATTAGTCTATTTTGTGCCTATATGATGCTTAATTGGTCTCTAATACATTCGTATTTTGTACATCATCATTTATTAGAGAAATCACCTTATTTGAGCACAAAACAGTAATTAACTGAGTATTTCTGCACTTTTTATATTTTTCATGGCTTGGTCTCGATCTCACGATTCCAACGACTATTTATTTGTATTTTTCTGAGATCTGTGCTAATTACTGTGTATTTTTGAATGCAGAATACCAATTAAATGGTGAAATACGGAAGAAAATACGCTTAAATACGTATATACGTTGGCGCACGATTTTTGGCGCGCCACGCGGCACAATCACGACCATCCGATTTCAATCCAACGGCGCTGCTTCAAACATCGAACGCTGGCGACGCGGCTAAAAATGGGCCGTTCGATCGAGATCGAACGGATGTCGACAGCCCATTTCGCAGTAGCTGGCACGATTCTTGGCGGCTACATGGCACGATCCCACGTGGTTGCCACTCAATCTGACGTCCCGATGCAGCGATCAGTGGAGCGGTGACGTTTCGACCGAGCGATCAAGATTGGACGGCCCAGATCCGGGCGGATTCGAATTCGAATTCGAATCAGATGAGCGGGCGATGTGGTCATCTCCTGAGCGCATAATCTCGATCCAACGGCTCCCGCTGACCCCGTAATTTGAAAGCGCAGGCGGTATTTCTTTGGCGACGTGGCACATTCCTAACCATCCGATTCCAAATCCAACGGTTGCAGACTATTCCGAGCTGAACTCGGATGCGGAAGCGGGCGAGACCCGTTAACGTGCCACGTGTCACTCCCAGGAGCGATCCCGCCCAGATCGAACGGTGGAGAATCGATGCGGACAGCGGAGCGGGTATAGAGCTTTGCGGATAGCGGGTTTTGAACCCGTTAACAAACTTAAACCCGCAATGCCTCTATATAACATATTTTTAGGGGTTTTGAGGGTATTCTGGCGTATTTTGGGACTTTTGGAGCGGCTACTGTGCGTATTTCTCCAGGAAAAAATTCTGATAAATTCCAGAGGCTATTCTTCTTATTTCCAGGGAGTTTTGGGTTCTATCTTGGAGATTTGGTGACAAATTCTTGACTTTATACCCCGTACTTGGTGCTTTTTCATTGTATTTCGGTGTTTGAACGATGTATTCATCTATGAAATCTGATTTTTCTTGCACCATGCGTGGCTAATCTCCTTGTGCTATGGTTGTGATGTAATTAGGAGTATGTAATCGTGAAATTTCATGTCTTTAGCCCTATTATCAAGTCAAAATTGCTCGTAACGTTGGTTTCTACAACGTATTTGTTGGGTATTGCTTATTGTCGATATTATTTATGTTCCCTACGGCTAGGCCCTGATAAGGCTAGCTAATTCATGTTCTCTAATTTGAACATATCATTGCGTTTATTGTCTAATTAAATCAACGATGCTAGTGATACGTATACGGCTATTTTGATTAGTTTTTATCGTTTCATCTTCCGACGTCTTCACGCCTTGACCGGGTGAAGCGTTGTGTGATATAAAAGACATGATATTTCAGCGATTATAAACTCGTAATGAAATCACAACCGTAGCACATCCATCTCATATGTGTTGGTGTTGACGTAGTTAGGGTGTCGTAATTATTGATTTCTATATCTTTTCGCCCTATTTGCATTGTATAATCACGTATTTTGTCAATTTCTAGTTATATATTGTTTGGGTATGTTATACGGAGACGTGTGCATGCTTAAATCGAATCTGATCTTTGCGGACTTATTCGTGATGAGTGTTTATTTTCTTTATGAAATTGACGTTATACGTGATTAACCCTTTGGCATAGTTTATGTGCTTGATCGCCATACTTTCCGACGTTCTCGTGCCCTAACCGGACGAAACGTTGAGTTATAGAAAAGGTATTGATAATCATTGATTGCATACACCCTAACGAAATCATACCCAGCACATACTCGTCATACTTGTACCGCATACCGAAGTCACCGTAAATATCGTAGGATTTTCTTTTGTTATTCTAAACTCTTCATACTTGATAGGTGATTGGTTATCATCGTATTATTACTCTTTACAAACTGAAATTCGTGGTTTTGTAGGTCAGTTGTCCCGTGGATTCGATACCTGGACTCACCAGGATATTACTTGTTCGATCTCCTGCGCTTGGGAGTAGTGCTCAACTGTTCCATTGAGAAGTTATACTTTTAAGATTCATTTTGATTATCATTTGCTAAAAGATTCAAGCTTGCTTTCTCTCAAGATCAAAGCTCTCAAATCCTAAAGCCCTAGAATTCCAATCTTCAAACTCTTGCTCTCCAACCTAGAACCAAAGAGAAATCTTCTAGGCATTTGGTGCAGTCAAGAGAAATGGCTTTCCTCTCTTCCAAGAGAGTCTTTCAACACACAACACTCTTCTCCTTCAAGTTCTACTTCAAGGTATAGGTGATTGTAAGTGTTTCTTATTTTCATATTTCATAACTTTCATTATTTGATTAACTCTCGGGTTGTGAGAGTGGTTTGCTTGCTCCCAAGTTGTGGGAGTCAAGGACATCGAGTGTATTTCGATTTCACTTGTAGGGTTGCTACAAGTGGGGTTTTAAGGAAACCTCAAGTTAGGGTTCTAACTTGAGTATCCGGTGGTATCCGGGTGGATGGGACGTAGGATTACCGGGAACAAGTCGGGAAGTGACTTGGGTAATTCGAACCCTTGAAACATCCTTGCGTTTGCATTGTTTCTTTTTTGGGGTTCTCTTTTATTCAGCATTAATTGTTGGTTAGGAATTTAATTTGGTGTAACTACCTTTTTAAATTGCATAAACACTATTCAACCCCCCTTCTAGTGTTTTTCCCATAGCTAGGGTCCTTACAGACAACCTTTATAAGCTTCAGGGAAAGTTGGCGATGAGTTATAGGGCTAGCATACTTGAGAGCTCTAGTGGAGGAGCAGTTGGGACTCATAGGGATACCGTGACAGGGAAGCAGGATCAGTTGTGGAATGGAATAGCTATGGTATGCAGCGAGGGATTGTCTGGTGACAGTGTTCAGGGGACATCCCATTGTGACACAACTCCATGTGCGGCTCAGATTGTCTACAGGTAGGGGTAGAAAAATGAACCCGACCCAACCTAAACCCAGCCTCCTTAACCGGGTATGGGTATGGGCCAATCCATGTCGGATAGGATACAGGTTGACCCGACCAACCCAGATAAAATCTGGGTCGGGTACGGGTTTGACTCGTCAACCCGGCTAACCCGAATTCCACCCGGTTTACTTTCTATATATATAAAAATTTATATAGTAACTTCAACATAATCACAAGGGGAGTTGTGGTTATACGGTTTGAATTGTAGTCCTCTTCTTTAAGAGGTTTTGGATACAATTCCATTTACATACAATTTTTTAGTTAATTTTATTACTTTCTTTTATAAAATGGTGAAGTCAATTATGCTTTCCTGCTGTCATTAGTGAGGTTTAAGCGACGAGCTGCTTTATGTAGCACTTAATAAATTGCCGGTGGCTGTTGATAAATAGCCGGACATCAAAAAATGAGCAGTTGCTGTAATTCAAATCTTAAATGAGATTAAATAGTTTAAATGCTCAGTTTTGTATCAAGAGCTTTCTAGCTCAATTGGTTTGTGCATGGGGTGGATGTGGTGGAGTATGGTTGGTTGCAGGATTGAGGCTTGATTTCACAGTTTAAGTAATTGAGTAATTTTTTAAACTGAAAACACTACTACAAAAAGGACCTTTAATAGCACACCTTTAACAGCGCTTGCCAAATATAAGCGCTATTAATTAGAGGCACATATAATAGACATCGCTTCTTTCTGCAAGCGCTGCTAAAAGTTGGATAATAGACAGCGCTTCTTTCTGTAAGCGCTGTTAAAGGTCAGATAATAGACATCGCTTCTTTCTACAAGCGCTGTTTATTAGAGACACATATAATAGACATCGCTTCTTTCTGCAAGCGCTGTTAAAAGTCGGATAATAGACAGCGCTTCTTTATACAAGCGCCGTTAAAGACCATCTAATAGACAGCGCTTCTTTTCAGAAAGCGCTGTTAAAGACCATGTTGAGGATCGGGTACCCGAACATGAGTGCTGTTAAATGTATTCCGCGTGCTCGCTAACAAATTTCCGCGTGCTCGCTTCTTTTCCGTCCGCGTGCCCGCTTCTTTTTCGCCGCTCGCAAGCAAATTTCTGCCGCTTGCAGAAAAGTTTTAGTTCGATCCGGCCATTTGGGGAAAAGATCTAACAAACTGCGCTGGTAATTTTTAGTTCGATCCGCCTCTTCCATTTCCCCCAAAAGTTTTCATCTCCGCTCAAAGCTTTTTTCTGCCGCGCGCTCGTAAGTTTTTGTTCGATTCTGCCGCTAACAAACCCTAGCGACTAGGAATTGATCTCTGCCGCGCGCAAATTTTCATCCAAAGTTTTCATCCCCGCCCAAAGATTTTTTTCTCCTTCATCCCCATCTAAACCCTAGCGACCATCTGCTGCTCGCAAGTTTTTTCGCCCTCCTCAAGCCCTACACTCTCTCTATATCTCTGTGCGCTCCGATATTTCTGACTCTGTGCGCTCCGATATCTCTGTGCGCTCCTCAAACCCTAGCAATTGTTACTAGAAAAGAAGAGTAAAGATTCCAGGTTATTATTCTATTTGGTTTCAATATTATCCCCTTTTCTGACTCGTCATTGCATAATTGGCATTACTGTAGGCATCTCCATTGATGGTAGTGTTTGATTTGCATGTGCTGGTTAATTTCTCAATTTTTAGCATTAGTTAACTTGAACACATGTTACACTGTCTGTAAGTTGCGATAAAGAGCAGCACAAATGTAATTGCAACTACTGTAATTTAGAGTTAGCAGTTGATTACTTTCTTGCAAAGCATAAGTCGATGTCTTAAACTAATATTTACTACTTTTGGCATGAAGCATTCTATAAGCTTCAAAATTGAGCTACTAAATTATAAAGGACTTAAAACCAAATTAAATTGGCATTCTTCCTTGGAGAGCAGAAATACACTCACCACCCCAAGTAATGAATAGATTAGGCTGCAGATAAAACAACCTTGCCCAAATGTGATGCATGTATTTATATGAATTTTATGTCTTTTCTGTGTGTGTATGCGCACGTGCGTGTGATGCTTGTTTCAATGTTGGCCACCATCTTTTGTTATGCACATGAATTTGATAAAGCCAAAATGAAATAGCATGTTTGTTATATCTGTTTGTTGAATAGGCAGTGGCAAGATTTTCATTTTTTAATATCATAACCTTCTTCTGGATTTTGTGAAATCTCAGGACACCTTTATTTTCTTATATTTCATATGCAACAATCTATTAATGATTGGAAAAACCAACACCACCCAAACTCAGTTCTCTGCTTTTATGTTATTTTTAACTGCAACATAATTACAGGGTGTGCCATAATTGAGATTTTTAGAAACATACATGCATTGATCATTATTCATTAATTTACCTTTTCAGTTTTTGTTTGAAGCATGGTCCTTAGTTCATCCTCTAGATACCAATTTGATTCCACTCAAGTCTGAACCGATGCGGCAAATTTAACATAACACATATCATATCATTGGGATGGTCTTTTATGATCCTTTTTTCAAACGTACACAATTAAAAAAGCTGTACATGTAAGTTGATTTCTTTAGTCTTGTTTGATGATTTTAAGCAGACTATCATAGACCTGGTTGACGGTTTTTTTATCAACAAACATACACGCTAAAAAAAGCTGTACATGTAAGTGGATTTCTATACTCTTGTTTGAAGGTTTTAAGTATACTATTATAGATTGAATGTGTATCCTAAGATTGTCACAGTGATTTACAAGATAATTGTGCAAGAAAATATTTTTGAAGAAAGAGCCTCGAATGTGTCCGTTACGTATGAGTACCTCTGACTTCAGAGGATGACTTCGTCAATGAATGTGATTAGTTTCAAATAAAATTGATCTCATTGTTCTTCGTTTTTGTTGTTGTTGATCTTTTCTTTTTTTATTTGTTTCATGTCAGAGAATGATAGGTAACTGAGGGTCCAGCTATTGATTATATTTCTGTCCCTATCAATGGTTTGTAAAGTCATGGACTCAACAACGATCAAAGCTTAAACACTCTGGAATTAAGAATTACACATGTGATTCGTTTAAGGAGAGGTCAAGAAGACATACATGTAAAAAGCTAAGTCAATTTCGTGGAATTAGGAGTGATCGGCAGAAAATTATGAAGCATCTTTGTAGTTGTTCCAAACCCGAATCCGAACCCGATTCTGATTCGAACATTGGGACAATTCGGAATCGGATTCTGGTATAAAAATGTCGACCAATTTGTTTCGGAATTGCAATGAGTTACTGGTTTCATGCATGTAAATCTCGAGACATGTGTCGTAAATTGATATCAATTGTTGGACACTGATACTTTGTTCACTCATACCTATAATCTGTTTTGTTTATTTACATGTTGAATCATGTTCTAGATAACAGTTGTTTGGGTTGATTTGTTTTCATGTGTGCACGCCTGAAATTTTAGAAACATCCCAGTTTATTGTATTTATCTGCATAATCCACAGAATTTCTTCTACATTCTGGTTTACACCATTTCTAGCTTACATTTCCCATATCCCACAAATGCATACACGCACATACATGCACATACATTCAGATACACACACTCATACACACACATTCGTATATGACGTACAGTTTAACTAGAGGAACACATCTCACTTGTTATAACATTGCAAGCACAATTAATGTGCTTACTAATTTTTTCAATACCTTTCACATTATTACCAGTCAGGATAATATTACCCATATTTATCGCATGTTTTAGTTATATTTGCTAATATTTGATTATAACATCTATTTTCTATTTGCTATGATATTCTATTTTGTGGTACTTCCCTGACTACAAATGTGCTACTTACTCTCCTGATCAACTAGCTGAAGTCAAGGAAGATTTGTTGCGTTATGTGGTCCAGGAATATGTCATTTAGTATAGATGTCAAACCTAAAGGTCGGTATTCAGTGAAACTTTGTTTTTTACCCTTTGATAAAGTTGTGATCTTTGGTAAATTTGCATTAATAATGCTTTCTTTTTGTAGCATTATAATGTAAGCGCTAATTGTTGAGTCCTTGAACGTTTATGATTTTTTAGGAGGACCAGGCAAAAGATCAGGAAGCTTGTGAAGAAAGTCAATGTAAGCGCTAATTGTTGAGCCTGGCCTTGAACGTCTCTCTTTTAATAATAAACTTTTTTTGCATGTTTGATTTCCACTGGTCCGGTTCTTTTGGATGGTTTCTGCATATTTTGTATCTTGAAATGAAGACAATTCATCCTTATTGCAGTATATATGTTTCTTCAAAGTAAATATTCCATCCTCACTAATTCTATTCTTTTGTTTGTTTGTTTGTTTCGTTTATTTTGATTAAGGAGCAATGGATGAAGTATCATGTCCTTAATACTATTTTATCTATACCTATGCAGTAATTTGATATCTTATCGACATTGGAATCTAATATCGCAAGTAACTGTTCTGCTCCATTCATTAAACCACTTCTTTCATTAGATACAAAATAAGCATATATATTAATATGAACATGAGTCTAATTATTTTCCAATTAATCCAATTCATCATCTTTAATAAAACTTGGATTCTAATAATCGAATATCATCCCACCAATTGCTGCATTGTTGACCTGTAACAAAGCAAGCATGCTCTTGCTAATTATGTTCAATATATTCAAGGAGCAATAAAAAACTACAGAATCTCTTGCCAAAATATCAAGATTCCCAAGCTGGGTCTTGATGAAATTTGCTAACGAAGCAACACTAGAAGGGTTAACAACATCCAGCTGATTAAACAAAATGTCAGAAACTCCAGAGCTTTTGAGCTTCTCAATGGCTTGTGCCTCTTCCTTCATATCTGGCTGTTAATGTGACCAGAACCCCATCTCCATATTCCAGCTCCTCTCAGTTTTTTGCCATAATTGTTTTAAATTTATATATTTAATTTTTTTGAGTAAAAGGTTGAAACATTTCATGGGTTCCATTATTTCTTTCATTATTTCTGGTTTAAATCTCTTCATTGTTTCATGGTTTCTTTATTGTATCTTTCATTGTAACTTCATCATTTATAGAACACAATGAGTTTCAGTATTTTAACTATAATCAAAAACTTGTTTCAATATAATTCAGTAATCATGTTATAATTTTACTTATCTTATATACATGGAGAATATGAATACAATACTCATTATTACATATTTGCTTGACATGATACATGATGTAAGAAGGCAGTCTTGCTCAAACAAAAATTTGTGGATCAACTAGAAGAGAGATGTCCGTGCTTCTTTACTCTCAAATGCAATAAACTTGTTATGCAGATCTATTGCAGGCGGGGCATAAAATATTTTTCATTATTTTTTGTTGTAATCTTACAATAATGATGTGAATGGATCAGGATATGCATATGTTATAACACATCTGATTGGATACAAATATGGAAATAGCTCTTAATGCTCTGACCGTATCTGAATGGTATTTTCTCCCTTTCTGGTAGATTTACATTAAGATGTAGAGTTTAAGAGAAATTATTCACTTGTTTATTTCCATATCATTTAAATAGAAATATCCCAACAATGCACTGCAATCATCCAAGTTTAAAACAAAAGCCATGTTGTTTTAATATTATAATATTGGTTTATGTATATAACTTTCCGTATGAGTGCATGATTATGACTCCATTTTCAGATTCTAAACAACTTGGTGAGGATCCTTAGACGGCAAAGGTGATTTATGTCATGGTTATTTTTTATGATCCTATGAAACTTACAGAATAAGCAGATTGATGAAAAAAATCTGATGATATTTGATCAATGTCATAATCCTAGTTTAGACAGCCCTCGGTGGGCTCCTGTGGGCTTCCTGTTGGCAAACTCACTCTTTACACAGCCCTTGTGTAATGCCCTACCAGCTACTGCACAAGTACTAGAGGGGGGGGTGAATAGTACTTTAAAATAATAAGGCGTATTATTCCAAATTAAATTGCACACAACTACCAAGTCAATTTGCGGAAGCTTAAATTGAATGACAACAATGAAATTAACAATGCTAACAAATGAAGTTAATGGGTTCGGATCCACCCAAGTCTCCCCGACTTGTTCCCGGTGATCCTACGTCCCAACCACCCGGATCCCTTCCGGATACTTGAGTTAGAAACCCTAACTCAAGATTTCCACTATGAATATCTTGTGAAAAACCTTCACAAGATCAAATCATACATGCAATGGCAAAGTGAATCCCACAACCCGGGATCACAAACTTCTCTCACAACCGAGAGAGCCAATAAGCAATATAAAAGAGTTTAATATGAAATAAATACTCTTACCACAAAATCCTATACCTTGAGTTTTTCTTACCCAAAAGGTGGAATGAAGGATTTGAGGAAGATGAAGTTACCAAACCCTAGCACCAAGGAAATGAGCAGCAATGGGTGCCTAGGGAAGATTTGGAAACTTGAATCAAGCAATAGCTTGAAGAGCTCACCAAGAACAAGCTTCTCTCTAGATCTAGAAATGAGAGAGAATGGGTTTCTTGTGAGGAAGAGAGCTTTAGATTTGAGGGAGAATAGCTATCTCTTTAGAACTCAATGAATCTCTTAATGGCAGCTCTATTGAAGATAGAAATGACCTAGGTTCGTATTTATAGGGTCCCATAAAAACAAGTTAGGTCAATCTCCAACGGAAAGAAATCTGTGAGATCTAGTCGGTCAAAGAACACTCACTGACCGACTAGTTCATCAACTAGTCGGTCAGTCACAGAGCATGGACCGACTAAGAGCAGATCTGAGAAGAGATAGAATTTCAGACCTAGAAAACTAGTCGGTCCAAGAACACTGTCTGACCGACTAGTTTCACAACTAGTCGGTCATCCAATGAACGTAGACCGACTAAGAGGCAAAACAACATAGTCTGAAGGCAAGTTGACTTATTCGGTCCAAGAACAAAAGTTGACCGACTAGATTGTCAACTAGTCGGTCATCAAACGTTCTTAGACCGACTAACGGTAAACAGTAGCTTAGGAGAATTTTAGAGTGAACAGTCAGTCTCAACTAGTCGGTCAAAGAAGCATCACTGACCGACTAGTTCACAAACTAGTCGGTCGGTGAGTCAACATAGACCGACTAACTGTAAACAGTAAAGAGCTAAGAATTAACTGACAGAAACTAGTCGGTCCAAGAACAGTGGCCGACCGACTAGATCACCATCTAGTCGGTCAGTACTTGTTCTTGTACCAACTAACATGCACAACAAAGTCCGAATCGAAGCACGACGCTTCGAGGAAGTTAGAGTGAACTTGTGCAAGAATCCTAGAGCTACGAAATGAGCGTAATGAAGATAGAAACGTAAGATATACTCAAGGCTTAACATTCTATCAATCGAAACTAAAAGACTATAAATAAAACCTTAATAAACGGTCTTTGAGAGCTTCGATTGAATCTTCATTACTTCCAAAGCGTCGCAAGAGCTTCAACGAAGCTTTAGGCTTGAATACGAGCTTTTGGAAGTGTTGAGATGTCGCTTTGAATATTCTCGTGAAATTGGCGACGATCTCCAATACTGCGCTCACAAATTGTTAGTTCATGAAGTATTTATGTTTGCTCATCATCCAAAACCAAATCCGGGGAGTCCAATATTCAACACCTTGGTGGGCTTCGTCCATCTGCTGTATGGATATATCTTATTTTGATATGTGGTGTTTTGATAGTTCTATATGTTCTGATGTATTTCAATCGAAATACAAACAAAGCACATGCACACGGTGACTCTGGTGAAAATGGTTAATGAAGCAACAACCAACATTTCTGAGTGTGAAGCATATGGCAAAGGCTCTGATTCTAAATGAGGATTACATGAGTGTCGATGTTTCTGTTATTGGTTTTTTTAAATGTATATCATCATTATTGACCGCTAGATGCATGATGGGTTAAGATGGAGAATAGGTACTGGCTGCTTACTGTGGTTCTGATATGCTACCTCTCTTCATTTTTCGGTATGGTATGATGTATAAATTTTAGAATTACTGTCTGATCATTTGAATTATAATTAATTTTACTACAGCCTCCTGCATCATTCCTCGCAGCCATTGAGGAGTATGTGAAAGATGTTCCAAGAGCTTCAATTGTTCCCAATGATCAGGTCTGAAAGCTATCCCTATTGATTAGTTCTGTTAATTGTCATAGAATCTGTATGCTCTGTATGTTAGTTGTCCCATGTTTTATTGACCTCTGTGGGTCTACTCTTTGATAAGTATGTTTGGTAAGAAAATATTCTCATATCGAAAGAAATTAGAAAGTCTTGACAATCTTAATCTTGATACTCTAGGAACTAGTAATTTATCTTGGCAATCTTAAACATTACTGGAAATAAGAACATCCAATGACCATGATTTATTATTTTTTGTCTGTGCCCTTGTATATGGTGGAATTACTGGGTTTTTTGTCTGTGCCCTTGTATAAGAACATTATTGGGAACTTCAGCTTCTTACTTCTATTCTGTATGTGCCCTTGTATATGGTGGAATTACTGGGTTTTCATCTCCGACTTATTTTGAGATGAGTTCCTTGTTAATCACATTTGTTTTGTTTGGGAAGTATCTGGAAGTTGTTGCAAAAGGGAAGACATCTGATGCCATTATGAAGCTAGTGGAACTTGCCCCTGCAACTGCTCTTTTGGTGGTGAAAGATGCAGGTATATTTCCTTGTTGTAGCTGCAAGCATTTATCTAAATATTGCTTGCTGAGTGTATTTGAGCCAAGAAGCTGGTACTAGAAGATAAATAGTTGGCAACCCAAATTTATTAGTATCCCTTTGCCAGTAGAACATCGGTGGTTGCAGCAATTTACCGTTACAATTAAATACTCCAAGCATTTACAACTTCAACTGACAGCAAACAATATCTATCTATATAGTTAGCCAGCCACCATAAGTAAACAAGCATTTTGCAGCTTGCTTGTCTTAGCTTTGCTTGGTTTAATCCAACCTATCACTAGCATTGCCAAGCCTGTCAACATTGTGGGCTTTGCTTCGGCCAGAGGGACCCGTTTCGTGAAGAACGGCCGTCCGTTCTATGCCAACGGGTTCAACGCGTACTGGCTGATGTATATGGCTGTCGACCCATCAACCGATACCAAGTGTCCACTGCCTTCCAACAAGCATCTAGTTATGGACTGAATATTGTTAGGACATGGGCCTTCAGTGATGGTGGGTACAGGGCCCTTCAGTCCTCCCCTGGCACTTACAATGAGGCCATGATCAAGGTATTGATATCTATTTCTAGTGATCACAATATTTCTGACAGGTTACAAATATGTATATTCAGAATTTTAAATTTTCATGTACAAAGAAAGACGAATGTGTTTTGGTTTTGTGTCAACAGGGTTTGGACTTCGTGATATCCGAGGCCAGGAAGCATGGTGTCTATCTGATACTGAGTTTGGTGAATAACTGGGAGGGATACGGAGGGAAGAAGCAATATGTGCTGGGCTGACTTGGTTCATGGGTCCTTTGCAAATGCTCAAGCTATATTTTGTTCCATACTGGGTGAGTTTATCTTTGCTTTTATTCTATTTTCGATAGTTTTCTTATAATGATCTGTCCCCCACAATCTAAGACATTTGATGTGTCTGATGCAAGGGGGCAGCAGCCAATTTTGATAGAAGCATGTTGAATTGCCTTCCCCAATTACCAGGGAAGTGCTCCACGTTTACTGTATTTTCTTTCTTGGCAAATTAAATATGAAAAGCAAAGTATTATAGAATTGGCCTTCATCGATGTGTGGGTGTATACGGAGCAAATACATGTCAGACATTGTGTGATTGTATCTGGATTTGATGTTTGAGCCTACCATCCAGATCCGTCTGATTTCTGCACAGATATTTTTGCTCTACTCACCATATTCAGATCCGTCTAATTTTCTTTGAGAAGCTAGAATGTTGTCCGAATTTATGTATTATGGCATCTACTTATCCAAAATATCCCTTGTTAACTTTCTTATAGATATGCGGTGTTCGTTTCATGCATGTCTTTCAAAAATAGGGCTTTCGACTTTCAGTTGCATGTGTCGCTATGGATATAAAAGCTCAGAAATGTGCCTGGACTAGGAATTCAGATATGAAATTAAACATGGCGCTTAGTTGAGGCACTTGAAATGATGTATGTAATTGGTGCTTGGACATCCTATTTGGTCATGGCATCACTACTACATAAGCAGTAGATAAATGTTTTTAAGCTTTGTATCATAATATCTGAATGAAGACTCATGTGATCTTCAACTAGCTATGTTTCTTCTTGGTAAACGAATGTGTGATAGGATTATTCATATGGGCTAATGTTTTTGTTTTTCATATTATCAGGAATGGAGTTACCTTAGAGGAGGGCTAACAACCCTCGATCGAGATTATGGTTGGATTAACCACCATGATATCGGGACTCATGTCATCCATCATCTCTTCCCTCAGATACCTCATTACCATCTAGTAGAAGCGGTGAGTATCATCAATCCTAGTTTGCATGATGCTCAGTTATCTTCATAAAAATATCAGACGCATTCCTGATACTTATGATTCTAAGTTTGTGTTTCAGACTCCTGCAAACAAGTGTGGTGGCTTGCCACTTGCAGTTGTGGTTATTGCTCATGCCATGTCGGCCAGCAAAACATGGCAAGAATGGGAGGACACCATCAATTCCCTGGATGTGATTGGAGTTCCGGAGATGTGGAGCAGAGAAACAGATCATTTCCCCCTCCTAAAAGTAAGCTATGATCGTCTGCCAAATGACAACATGAAGAAATGCTTCTTGTGCTGCGCCCTGTGGCCGAAGGATCATAACATTTGGAAAACTGACCTCATTAATTGTTGGCTAGGCATGAACCTAATAAGTGACTGTTGCGACATTGGTGCAGCCTACAGTGATAGGAGATGGACAGTTCTAAACGGAGCTGTACCTCTATCAAATACAAGTATCGTTGAGATTCCACCGGATATCGGTACTCTCCTTCAGCTACAATTCCTAAATGTAAGCTGTACCTCTATCAAATCGTTGCTAATGGAGCTGGCAAGCCTGGGGAAACTGGTATATTTTGTTGCTAGTTATTTGGGTATACCCAATAGGAAACGATTCTTGTTACAATGTAAACACCAATATGTATCTATCATGCAGAGTGCAAACTCCTGTAAACCACACTTATTATTCAAATTTTTTGCTTAAAGCTTCAATGAATGAACAGAGAATGAAAGAAAATTCTTTGATGGCATCATGCTTTTTCTTATCATCCAATGGTTTTCAAGATTTGGGTTGGCACTTGGCAATAATGATTTCGGAGATCTGGGAATTTTCGTTGCAGACAGAATTTTCGTTGCAGACAAACCGTTCAATCCACATGTTTTTCTTATGTAAAGGCAAAATTTGTGATAGTGATATTGGCATGATGCATGTTGAATATTAAAAGCAATTTAATTTGATTGTTTCTTGCAATGATTGTTTTTAGTAATTTAATGTTATTGGTGGTTTATTGAAGAATTTTGAACATTACATGGATTTATTTAAATATAAAACGTAATTGAAACAAGCGCTGTTAAAAGTCCCAATAGACAGCGCTTCTTTAGTACAAGCGCTGTTAAAGGTCTACCATAGACAGCGCTTGTACTAAAGAAGCGCTGTCTATTGGACCCTTTAACAGCGCTTGGTTAGTACAAGCGATGTTAAAGGGGGGCCTTTAACAGCGCTTGGTTAGTACAAGCGCTGTAAAAGGGGGGCCTTTAACAGCGCTTGTAATAACAAGCGCTGTTAAAGGCCCACCCTTTACCAACGCTTGTACTAACAAGCGCTGTTAAAGGGGGGTCTTTAACAGCGCTTTACAAGCGCGGTTAAAGCCCCCCCCTTTAGCAGCGGCGACATAAACATCGCAAATAAGCGCTATTAAAGACCTTATTTAAGCGCTGTTAAAGATCCCTTTTATAGTAGTGAAATTTTAAATAAATCCGAGTTAACTCGAACCAGACCCGAGTATATTTCGGGTCACCTGAACCCAACCCGAATTCAATCCAGGTCGACTTAGGGTTTTAACCCCTATCTGAGTCGGGTCAAATCTGACCCGACCCGAACCCGACCAGACTTAACCCGTTTGCCACCCATATCTATTTGGAAGCAGTTGGCTTCAAAGTAGAGTTGCAATCCTTATCATGATCCATTACTGAGCACAAAGAGGAGTTGGCAATTAGGATAGAGTGACCATAACACATTAGTGAGGACCCACGAAGATGTCACGGGTGGCATGACTCACAATTAGCGAGAGGTAGTAAGTCCAAGGCATCATCTAGAGTACAACCATTGGTTTAGAGGTGAATAGGAGCAAAGGATCTCATAGGGAATGTAAGGTTGCTGTGGTGAAGACCTGTTGGAAAGTTAAATCTAAATGTATTGAGTTGAGGATGTCAAAGTTGCGTGAAGAAGGTGCTTTCAATTCATGCCTAGGGAAGACAATGCCCGGTGCTTCCTCAGAGGGTAGATACAGATCAACTCAGGTGACTATTGCGGAAGCTGGCCATGGATCGCCTTCAGGCATATAAGGTGACACATGTGTGGTGTCAGTTCAGTCGATGTTAGAGACCAATGTCGCGAAGTGAACCTCTCTCTCTCTCTCTCTCTCTCTCTCTCTCTCTCTCTCTCTCTCTCTCTCTCTCTCTCTCTCTCTCTCTCTCAGAGAGAGAGAGAGAGAGAGAGAGAGAGAGAGAGAGAGAGAGAGAGGTGGCGAGGATGGTAAAGCTCTTTGAGTTCAAAGAGGTGTTTGAGATTGGAGAATCTCATTGAGCGTTGATGCGCTAAGGGGCACGGTTCCCGATGACAGGTAGATGGTTTCATGATCAGGCTAGAGATGGCTGGAATTAGGGTAGAGCCATTGTGGAGAGTTTGAAGGTGTCATGTTGATAGTTGGAGTATTGCTTGTGTGTTAGAGGAGGTTTGAAGTCGGGTAGAGTGTTGAAGTTTATGCTTCAAAACTTTCCCGAGTTCTGCTGTCATTAGACGTCTGATGGTATACCATCAGCCATCTCATTTTACCGTTCCAAGCATTGAATTAGTAAGACACGTCAGACGTCTCATTCTATATAATCAGACATCTGACTGGGGATCAGATGCCTGACTGGATGTCTTCAGACGGCTGGATGGCATGCGGGCGTAATTTCCCAGAACTCTTTGGAATTTTGTAGTGATTTTAACAGACGTCTTACCACACTGGGTCAGACACCTAATTGTGTAAGTCTTTAGCCGTCGAATTTCATCAGACGTCTAACCGCATTGGGTCAGACGTTTGACTGAATAATTCTCAGCTGATGCGGAATTGTATTTGGACCATTGATTTGACCATTAATCAAATCGGATGGCCATAGCTTGATATGGCTCCCATAACCCTGATTATTGGTTTATAAGCCCAAAACACATCTCGGCGCGGTACGGAATCACGTGTGAGAGTCGTCAAAGTTCTTCTTATTCCTCGTGTGTCTTGGGGATTCGGGTGCATGATTTGGTTAGTGAAAATCTTTGTAATCTTCTTATTGGGATCTTTCTTTTCGGATTGAAAGATTTTTTGTGAGAGCTTTGGAGTTTTCTTCTTGTGAGAAGAGTTTGAACTCCGGGTTTGGAGTTGTTTGGTGCTCTCGTGTGTTGGGGAAGATTAAAGGAGTCGGGTGTATTCTCTTTGACTTTATTAGTGGAAACCGTCCTCGGGGAGCTGGACGCAGGTGCCGTTAGTGAGCCGAACCAGGGTAAATTCAGTGTCGTTCTATGCTTGTTTTGATGCTTTCTTGTTTAATTAATTTTATCTATTTGGATTGGTTGGATATCTGTTATTATCGTTCTCTCTATAAGATCATGACGCAGTGATTGGTTGGGTCATTGTCTGTCGGCTTCCGCTGCGCCGGGGAATCACAACATATTGCTTATCCAAAGTAAATGAATACATGGAGTTTAAGATTAAAAAGTATCTAAGAATTTGTATCTTAGTGTTAGGTTTTGATACCCCTGTAACAAGAGCACATAAATTTTATGACGGTAATAAACAAAATTTTAATAAAGTTTGATTAATGCCGGCGCCAGTCTGCGATCCCTCATCTGATGCTTTCTTCGCCAAATACACAAAAGCCACACTTGAGTTCATTTTTTCTATGCTAATGTCCCTTTCTAAGCCTCCAATGACTAAAGGATCATCGATATAATTTTATTCACGAAGTAGTTTTCCACAAGTTTGCACCTAATCCAACGACCTATTCTTCTTGAACTCAGTCCATTGTGTACCTTCAAAAAACATTAAATAAAAACCATCCAAAAAAAAAAACTCAAACTACTGTAATTTTCTCATCCTCTCCATTTCATCTACGCAAGCAAATGGTCCCGCAATGGAGCGAGTGAAATTGACTTACATATCAGTAAACTAATAACAAGTAGTTTGTGTTTAGATAATGTTATTAAGGCTTGCGATATATACAAGCTATTCGATGAAGACATGTTCTACCATAGGAAATTGCTTGCAATGTTCCTGAAAGATCAAGTCAGTTAGTAGACTTTTTCTTGAAGCCAATATATTCACCCTTCTCATTGCCTGAAAAAATTGGAGTAGATTTGAGTAACACCTAAACATAGCAATGTCCACCACAAGCAAGCCCCTAAGCACCTACGATATCCTCCGAGAATCCATCAAACTTCCCACCAAGAATCACGCCTTCATCCTTCCGATCTTCCTTCTTTATTTCTTTTCATCTTGTCTCCTCTACTTCATCAACCACCTTTCGATCACCCCTCTCCTCACAGACCTCGTGCGCCAGACTTTCGCCGTATCCTTCCTCATCAACTCCCATAAGCCCAACTTTTCGGTACCCCTATATTCAGTCCGAAAGGACATAAGAGAGATTGTCATCATCGAATTCGCCTTCTACATCACCGCCTTTGCTATCTCATGCGTTTTCAAAATCGCCATCATCCATGTGCTCTCATGCACATACGCGTATCCTCACAATCTCTTGACACCTATGGGGTTTGTCTCTAAACTCAGGCAATCATTACGAGGCCCTATGATCACTCAACTATATGTTAGAATCTTCCATTTGGGCTCTCTCTTTTTAACACTGGCATGTGTTGGCCTTCTCATGCTATTCTACATGCCTAACTCACTGTTGTTTCTTTTTTCAAATGTAATTCTGGTTATCATCATTCTGCTGATTTTGTCATACTTGGCTATAGTTTGGTTCATCAGCATAGTGATTTCTGTAGTAGAAGATGGCTGTTATGGCCTTGTAGCAATTGGGAAGTCCGCAAAGCTCATCAGAGGGAAGAGGATGCAAGGAACTTCTATTATATTTATCGAAATGGCAGTGGAAACTATCATATATGCATCTCACTACCATTTTTTGGTGCACCTTCATCACTCTCCAACAACCCGGTTAGTTGTCGGGTTTGTTTATCTAGGTATCTATTTTGTGATAAACATGATTGTGTGGTCGACAAGCGTCGTATTCTACTACGAGTGTGTAAGGATTTATAGCGAAATTGGAGAGATTGCGATGAATAATGGCTATGAATATTCTTCATTGAAAGCTTGCCACATTGATGAAGCTTCCCTAAAACAACTTTCAGAAGTCTAAGGAGGGATTTATCATATATTGTTGTGGATGCAGCAAGTCATTGTGATCTATGTGTTTAGCATGTAACAGTGGGTATAAACAAATTACATGAATTATTCTCTCTCTGTTGAAAGCATGCATATAAACTGGGCCATGTTCCACAGCAAGGAAGAATGCCAAAATGCATATAAATTTCATATAGTCTGTGGCAATCCATACAGTTCATAGAGTCGTAACTGGTTCCAGATTATTGATTTTGCATGCTGTTTGAGTTTCCGGCAAGAAGAACATTAGCAGCAAAATTTGTAAGTGGCATTTGCCTTTCTGAAGACAAGTTACAGAAAACAGCTGCTCTGTAGGTTGCTTTGGAGCTGATTATCAGATATAAACATAGGAAAAATTTACATGTTAAGCTGCTTCCCAAATAGATCTTTCTTGGAATCTAGTCCAAACTCAAACAAGTATGTTGACAGTATCTGTAACTGGAAGTAAGACAGCCATTTTAACATAGGCCATCCTCATGATAAACTTATTATACTAAAACATACAATTTGTCAAACAGAGGCAGAATGTTCATTTCCAGCAAAATAAGGAAAGTAGACAACATAAATTTCCAGAAGGTGTACCTAGGGGCCTATTGATAACTTGAATAAATCGATAATGAAAAACATAGTCCTGTTTAATGAAATATCGTGTAAATAGACAGATGGTAACTGATATATAAATATAATCCAGTTGCCGATAGTGAAGTTTTAACCTGTAATATTTGATTACCAACCAGCAATGTGCATAATTAGATGGAATTTCACCTTATGTTTGCTTCAAATTAATAAGCATGATATCTTGGATATTCAACATTAGGATTAATTCTATTTATTTGTTTACTTAGCTATTTTTTCCCTTCTTGGAGTATGGTCTGGATGACTGCCACTCTCGCTTTTGTTTACGGGAGAAAAAAAATCAACGGCATGATGCTGAAGTGCCTTGCGTTTGACAGCATCGCCACAATCGACCGATCAAGTGTTTATTTACCAGGCCGGCAAGTCCTCTAATCACTTTCAAATGGTCGGCAGATTAGATGGAAAAATTAGTAAAATGGAAGACTTATTCAACTTGTTGAGTAACAATCCAGATAAAGAAAATTTGGAGAGAAAAGGTCTAAGCTGACAACAAAATGTATTTACCAAGTAAATCATATGCATTGTATATTTACTCGGGTGATTTATCATTTGAATGTTTCACCGCCCACAACTTCGTCCACATTATTGATGCATAATCCCATGATATAGACTTTAATTATAAAGATGTAGCACCCCGTATACACTTGTAGTACACCCAAAAGAATTTGTACAGTGGGGATGATATTGACTTTCATGCTCGATGGTTGAATAAGAGAGATGCTCATCTGCAAGCCGCCGCTAAGGGTGTCTGTACGGATGAACAACACGTCAAGAGAGGTTGGGATGGCTATTAAGCTAAAATAATCCAAAGCTCAAATCAGATATTTATTCAAGGTGGCTAGAAGACTTTAGGATAGATTGTATTGCATACATGCATGAGGACCACGAGGGTCTCGGCTTTAAAATGTTGTATGAGGGTTAGATCGGCTATCCCTTTGATGAAACCCTAGCTTGAGGAACAAATACGATTATGTTATGAATAGGCCCATGAGGCCCATTGAGTATCCACCCATTCATTGAAAGCTATATATATATGAGGGTAGGGGGCTCCTAACCCCTTACACCTATTACTCTACTTTTCCATTCACAACACGTTATCAGCACGATCACGCTCGTAGGAAAAGGCGACGACGCTCAGGGAAGGAGATCCATCCAACGCTCAGTTTTAAGAAGATCGTATTCTTCTCAACGGGAAGCATAAAGGGCATCCTTCATCAACCGTCGTCTAGATTCCTTTGTCGAATCTAGAGATAAATCCTCAAAATTTTTAGATCAAAACTTGCAATTTTTCCAGTAGAGCTGCATGTTTTAAGATCAAATAGTTTAAAAACACGGTAAAAATCATTTTTTATTTAGATCTGCATGTCTATAAACAATAAAAATCTATTCTTTTTAGATCTGAATGTCTAGAAAAAATTCGTTTGTACCTCCCTTTGATACATATATCGTACGCCCAAAGGGCACGACGGCGGTGCTTTTTTTTCAGCGCCGCCGACGGCAAACAAGCTGCGACCAGAAGCCGGGCCTGCAGCCGCGGCCTGCAGCCACGGTGGCCGCGCCCTCTTGGCGCGGCCAATCGCCGCGGCGACCGCAGCAGGCCCCCCTAGGGTTTTTCGAAACCCTAGCCCTAACGGGCTATTTTTTTGGGGAGGCCCAATTAAGCCTATTGGGTTGTTTTAATGGCCCAAAGCCTGGAAATTAGCCCACGTACACATAATTTTTCTTTTATTATTTTGGCCCCAAAAGCCCAATAATTAAAGAAATTTTAATTTTGTGATAGGGTTAAGTGGAAAGATAAATAAAATGAAATGGATCAGGATTAAAAATTTTTAAAACCATTTTAGCACGTACTTTATTTCTAGATTATTTATTAATCTTTCATATACATGTGACATATAGTATCTGCGTGGTTGTATAAACATATAGTATCTGCGTGGATGTGAATTTAGGCTATGTTTTTAGGGATCAGCCAGTTTGCCGATCCTCTTACTTTTCTGCAATTTTTTTTCTTTTTGAGAGAAATTTGTAAGAGAGGTTGTACATGTAAAAAGTCGAAGCTGAAGGACCACCTCATCGAGATGAAGGCGCTAGCTTAAAGAAAAAAAGGGGGGTTTCCTTAAAAGTTCCCGAGTTGTCTTTAATTTTATGCACTTTTTATGGGATGTAACTTCTTGGACTTTATTTTTTTGTATTGACCGGCTGATCCCTATAGCTTTAAATTATTTTTCTTGCTTATACATTAAATGCATGGATATTTTTACTTTAAATAGTTAAATAATTCATGCTATCTTAATGTTGCAAGATCATATACGTGGATGTTTTACTTTAAATCGTTAAATAATTCATGATATATTAATGTTGCAAGATCATATGAGTGGATGTTTTACTTTAAATAGTTAAATAATCCATGATGTCTTTCGTTTATGTTGCTAGATTGCACAAATGGCCAGACTTGCGAATGTCGATTTCTCGGTCCTGAAGGCCGATGGGTCGAACTACTTGAGTAGGCAGTTGGACCTGAAGTTCCACCTGCACTCTCATGGATTCAGTCTAACACCCACAGAAAAGGTAACAATAAGTACTGCCGCAGCTGAAAAGGATGCTTCTAAAGAAGCACCTAATACAGAAGAAGTTTCCGATATACTTAAGGCGAAAGCCATTATTTATATCAGGAAACACTTAGACTCGACCATGAAGGACGAGTATCTTACTGTAGAGGATCCTTATGAACTGTGGGATGCACTTGAGAAGAGGTACAAACATCAAAGGGATGTCATACTCCCTCGTGGACAGTACGAGTGGACTCACCTCCTCATACAGGATTACAAAATCGTGGCGGAGTACAACTCAGCACTATTCCGAATCATCTCACGCCTGAAGTTGTGTGGTAAGAATGTGTCCGAGAAAATGTTGCTAGAGAAGACGTTTACATCTTTTCATGAGAAGGACATGATCCTCATGCAACAGTACCGTGAGAGAAAGTTCACTAAATACTCTGATCTGCTCTCATGCCTCCTAATGGCTGAACAGAACAGAGATTTGTTGGTTGCCACTCACAACCTGCGCCCTCTTGGCTCAGCTCCACCTCTACCTCCTGCAAAGGCACATTTCCAATCTTCCCAGAAGAAGAAGATGGATAAGAAGGCAAAGTTCCAGAAATGGAAAGAACAGAAGCAGCGGAAAAAGGCTACTCCTCAGGCTCCTCACCAGAACCAGAAGTTCGAGGCAAAGAAGCAAAAGTGTACGCCCAACAAAGGTGGTCCCCCAAGAAAGACTGGGAGTAAATGTTCTAAATGCGGAATGACTGGCCACTGGTCCAGAATCTGCCGCACTTCTAAACACCGACAGGATCTCTACCAGGTAAGTCTCAAACCCCACGCTGAGACAAACCTGATAGTTAGGGCAGAGTTACCAGAAACTACATAGAAGACAGAAGACTTCATGGAAGATGACATTCTGTAGTCATGGACCATATGCATTTTAGCACAGTATCTTATTTCCCTGCAATGTATCTTGTTTTTATGTCTTTTCAAAATTCCATGTCAAACTATTCATCATCTTAATATAAATGAAAGTAGTTTCTTTTCATATTATTTATTGCTTGAATGTCTTTTTATATATAGATATGGAATCCATATGCTTAGTGGACAGTGCATCAACGCACTCAATCCTTCAAAATACAGACTACTTTACGAGCATTGGTAACTATTCTGGTCCATTGAGAATAATCTCAGGACCAGCTGATATAATAGAAGGATCAGGGGAAGCAATCATATTGCTTCCTAATAACACACTCATCAAAATTAGAGATGCAAAACCTCCTAAGCTTTAAAGATATCCGTTTAAACAGGTATCACTTAGAGACGGTCGAGGATAATAAAAAGGAATACTTGCACGCAACACATCTTACAAATGGTACAAAAACCATTGTGGAACGTTTCAAGGGACTCCCATCGTGACTCTACCAAACAAGTATTCACTCTCCAGAAGCATTATTAACGGAGCACCTGCAGTGCCCCCAAACACTAGAATTTCAACTCTGGCATAGTAGACTGGGACACCCTAGATCTGTTATAATGTATAGCATCATAAAAAGCTCAAGGGGTATAAATTTGAAGAGCCTGAAGATTCTTCAAAAAGGTAAATTGCCATGTCAATCCTGTTACAAGGGTAAACTAATTACGAGACCCTCTCCACTTAAAGTGGACTTGGAGTCTCCAAGATTTCTGGAAAGAATCAATGGAGACATTTGTGGGCATATATGTAATGCCCTGATAGCTACTGTACAAGTACTAGAGGGGGGTGAATAGTACTTTTAAAATAATCAAGAGAATAATTCCTAATTATCTTGCAAACTCAACCAACAATGCGGAAATGAAAATAGACAACACTAGAAGACAAGCGCAAACAAGCGATGTAACGGGTTCGGATCCACCCAAGTCTCCCTGACTTGTTCCCGGTGATCCTACGTCCCAAACACCCGGATCCCCTCTGGCTACTTGAGTTAGAATCCTCTAACCCAAGTTTGCACTATGAAATTCTTGTAGAAAACATCTACAAGATCAAATCATACACAAATGAAAATGTGACTCCCACAAACCAGGATCACACACAACTCTCACAACCGAGAGAAAAACTTAATAACAAAGTAAATATGAAACAATAAAATGCTTACCAACAAAATCCTATGCCTTGAGTAAACTTACAATTTTAGGGCAAGGAGGATTTTGAGGAAGAAGAAGTCACCAAACCCTAGCTCCACGAAGATGAACAACAATAGGTGGCTAGGGAGAAGTTGGAGACTTGGATTCAAGCTCCTAGCTTGAGTAGCACACAATCAATGAGAATCTCTCTTGAGGAATAAGAGTGAGGGAGAGATTCTTGTGAAGAGAGGGAGCTTGGAAATAGGAATTAAATGCTCTCTCTTTAATTCTCAAAGTCTCAATAATATCAGCCTTGAATGCAATGAAGAAGCATCACAAGATTATATAGGGTTGAGAGAAGAGAGAGGGAAATTTCGTGCATTTAATGCTCCAACGGATCTATTTCTGAAGCAGTCTAATCGGTCTAAGAAGGATCACTGACCGATTAGTTTTGCAACTAGTCGGTCGGTGATTCCTCTTGGACCGACTAAGAGGTGAACATCCAAGAAATAGTTCAGGAGATATAGAACTAGTCGGTCTAAGAAGACTTGACAACCGACTAGTTTGACAACTAGTCGGTCGGTGGGTGTTCTTTGACCGACTAAGAGTTGAAAAACAATAAGCTGAACACAAGAGAACTAGTCGGTCTAAGAACAAATTCCAACCGACTAGTTTCACAACTAGTCGGTCGATAGTTGTTCTTGGACCGACTAAGAGTAAACAGTAGCTCAGGCTGTGAAAATAAATATATAACTAGTCGGTCTAAGAAGGATTCCAAACCGACTAGTTTGACAACTAGTCGGTCGGTGAACCTTCTTGGACCGACTAATTGGTCAACAGTGAAGATGCTGAATTGAAGTAGGAAATCTAGTCGGTTCAAGAAGGATTCTCAACCGACTAGATGACAATCTAGTCGGTTGGTTCTTCTTCTTGAACCAACTAACATGCACTAGAAGCCGCGAAATGAAGCGTGAAGCTTCGGGAAAGTTTCTATGGGCTTCTAAGATAATCCTAGCTCTAAGATATGAGCATTATGAAGTTTATAATGTAAGACATACTCAAGGCTTAACATTCTACGAAAAGAAGCTAGAAGACTATGAAATAAACTTGACGAACCTTCTTCAAAGCTTCAATCCGAATCTCTTGACTTCAATAATGCTCCTTGAGCTTCAACTAAGCTTCAGGCACACGATCACGCGCTTTGAGAAGTCTTGAGACGTCGCTTTTGATGTTCATAGAATTTTGGCGACGATCTCCATAACTGCGTTCACAAAGAGTTAGTTCACGATATTTATGTTTTTTCATCATCAAAACCAAATCCAGGGAATCAATACTCAACATTCTCCCCCTTTTTGGTGATGACAAACCAACATAAATAATAATCAATAATAATGAGTCGAAAGAAATTTACTTACTCCCCATGCATTGATGACACGTTAATTCCATATTAAATAATAATCATACGCATCAAGCAGACGAGGAAAGTATAAAATATGAACCCAATTATTGAAATATAGGATTTGAAATCCATTTTTATATCTTAACTCCCCCTGAATATAACATATCAAATTAGATTCACGATAAATTGCTTTGAATTATCATTTAGCACATCGTCATTATTAATTCTCTCCCCCTTTGGCATAAGCAAAAAGAGCGGGAGGAGATCAACGACAACAACAATGGCTAAAAAATAAAAGCACGAGAGTCGTAGAATACGACCACGGCCCAAATGACACCAAAGTAAATTCACGAAGAAAATTAAAGCGTGCCAACGAGACCATAGTCGAAAATCGAAAAATGAAATCATCAAAACTCAAATTAATTTCATATATTGAGTTATGGAACATACTCTCCAATATCAACATTCTTAGTGAATTTAGTGCATGGAAAACAATTCTATGTTTTCATAGAAAGAATTCTATTTAATCAATATAATCGTCGAACGACGAAATCAACATCAGAGACAAAAATATATTGTGCACACTGAAGTAAATGGCAACACGATGTGTGTGTGTGTGTGTGTGTGTGTGTGTATAATATGATACATCAAAAAGTATACATCCGCCAACACTAATATAAACGATCCTCAGATCGGAGCACATCATACAACATATGTCTCACCAGACATCAAAACAAATATACATCAAAATGTATCGACAGAACATCCAAAAATACATCAAAAAAAAATCCATAACCACCAACTATCCTACCCCACTCTCTCACGACTAAATATATCATCCAAGTGCACAAGGGAGAGTCCTCCAACGCAAGCTCAGAAGGTGGAGGCAGGATCAGTAGCAGGAGCATGCTTTACAGAAGGGGTGGTGGTAACTGGGTCGACTGGAGTGTCCACCGAAGGGAGAGTGGCAGCAGGAGTGGTCTCGGGAGCACCAGCAGAAGTATCCACCGAAGGAATGGTGGCAGCAGGTGTGCTCTTGAGAGCACCAGCAGAAGTAGCAGCAGCAGACGTACCCTCGGGGGCACGAGCAGGAGAAACAATATGCTCCATATCCTCATCAACATCCATAATCTCCTCGTCAGAAATCGTAGGAGGGACCTCAATTTCCAGATGCTCGCAGATGTGAGTCAGCATCTCCTCACAACGAGAAATACGAGACTCCTGACGTCTCAGGGAAACTGAAAACTCAGAGAGAGAAGGAGAAGGAGGAGCAGCATGAGCAGCAGCAGGGGTAGTCCTCTAAACGTGACGAAGCGCCGCAAGAGACTTCTTGACGGCAGTCGCGTTTAGGGGAGGACCCAAAGGACACTGATCATCAGGAGGGAGAGGGACGCCGAAGTGACGGAAAACGAGAGTCAATAGGCACGGATAAGGAATATGAGCAGACTTGGTAGATTTCTTTATGCACTCAAAGGAATCCATCTTGTCAAGGATAAGACGAGCCCAATTGATCTCGCTCCCCATGAAAAGAGCGTAGATAAGCTTGAGAAATGGCTGGGAGGGCAAGCTAGAGGAGCCGTACTTCAGTAGAAGACACGACTTCAGGATGAGATTGAGGACCCAAGCATTAGGCTTAAATGATTTCGAAGGGACGCCAATCATGGCGGGAGGGATGACATGGAACATCTCAGCAAGCATCGCCTGGTCAAGATCGTGGATATTATCCACGGAGATATCAGAAGGGAGCAGGCCTGAGGATGAGACACCGATCAACTGCCTTAAAATCTCTGCCGTGAGGACAATAGGTGTCCTCAAGACAGTGGTCTCAATATAGTGAGTGTCATCATACTCACCCCAGACTCGATTGGCATAGAACAATTTGACGAGTCGGGGATACAGATGAGGGTTTGCCTTGGTGTCACGCCCCGCTTCCCAAAAATGTGGAGGCGAGACGTGAGAATGTCCGCTCAGACTTGAAGCTGAAAAGCCGCAAGTCCGATAAGCGTCAAATAAAAATACAAATGGCAAGTCCTTGCAATGCAATACGGAACAACAATAATAACAAGAAGGAGAGACAGATAAAATGTTCAATCTCAGATTATCCATTAATTAAATTACAATATCACAGAAAAGCCACCAGGCTAAAAGGAAAAGAGTCTAAGGCCCAAACATGGCCAACAAGGTATAACATACATACAAAGGTGCCACGCACCAACAACTAACAGCAAACCTAAACAAAGAAGTGAACACGAGCGGTCTTCAAGACAGGCCCCTGGTGTCCACTCACCTCCACAGCAAACATCAGCATCAGCAACACCATATCCCCTGCAACAAAGCTCTGGCTCTGGGTCTAACATGTGACACCCAAAAGAGAGAGGGGCACATGTCAGCAAGTCTGGAAAGACTTGTGCAAGGAAACTGAAAGAAATGTAAACTAACAACCTAGCAGTTATAGTATGATGCATGACATGGCAAGTATAGTATGGAAGTGACAAGTAAAGTACAAGTAGCAAGTAACAAGTATGTCATGGATAACAAGTTTTACAAGTAAAACACGGACAAGTACAAGTGGTAAGTGTGACAAGTATAGTCAAGTAACAAGTACAAGTACAAGGGATCACCCACACATGGATGCCCTATTGCCCGCAGGCTGTGTTCACGCATCAAGTACAAGGGATCACTCAACGAGTGCCCTATTGCCTGTAGGCTGTGTTCAAGTATCAAGTACAAGGGATCACTCAACGAGTGCCCTATTGCCCGCAGGCTGTGTTGAGTTCGTCTTCTGGAACACGCGCCAGAAAGTGTATTTAACAAATATGGCATAGGGGTGCACCTAGCCAGAACAAGTAGCACTAGTATGTAGCGATGCTACGCAATCACGCTGAGTATTCGAGTATGCAATGACATGAGCAGATATTCGCGTACCGTTAATAGAAATTAAACATGACAGGCAAGGATGCATGGATGACATGAACAGATATTCGCGTACCGTTAATTGAAATTAGACATGACAAGCAAAATGCAATGACATGAACAATATTCGCGTACCGTTAATTGTATTTAAACATGACAGTTTAAAGATGCATGGATGACATGGCAAGTTATAATGCATTACGTACCGTTAATAGAAATTAAGACATGACAGATAATCGTGTACCGTTAATTGTAAGTAAACATGGCAGTTTAGTATACATGAACAACAAGTTAAAAGGGTTGGATCTCGCTTCGTTGTCAAGCTAGATCATTTGAGGTGACAGATCTAGTTTCGTTGTCAAACTAGATCAAATAGGCGTCTAGGCAGCTATCATTTCCCTGTCTAGTCTCTTTTACGCTACAACAAACAATTGGCCTAAGGCATGGCCTAAAACCCTAAGTGGCAAGTTTCACTTGCCTCACACCAAGGAAGATGATCAACGAGGCACGCCACAAAAGTCATCTACGGAGAGGAAATCGCTGCCACGGAGAAACAATCATCAAATAACATCCACCTAGTTTATTATTAGGGTTTCAATAAAATCACAAGGAGAGTTATAAGAAAACCAAAGGATCGAACCCTACCGTATAGAAGCGGAAGATCGATGCCGAGCAAGCACGGCAACGGAAGAACGATCTGGGGAAACTTAGGGTTCAGATCTGGAAATGGATGGAGAAGTTTGGAGAAATAGGGTTTTGGGGGATTTTGGGGGTTTGATGAGATTTTGAGGAAGATGAGAGGTAGAATGTGTTAAGGGAGAGTTTGGATGATGGATTTTGGGCTTGGGATGAAGGAATAAGGGTTTGAGGTAGTAGGGGGCTCAATGGGGGAGAAACTAGGGTTTTGGGTCGTGAGGAAGGAGAAGAAAATGTTTGGGAGGGGTTTAAATAGGAAGGGCTGACGGCTGCCCAAAAATTAGGGTTTTGGCACTGATTAGTCGGTCAGAGAACAACCACTGACCGACTAGTTTGGGAACTAGTCGGTCGGTTGACCCACGCAGACCGACTAAGTCCAAACAATAACTCATGTACAGAAATAGGATTTAGATTTAGTCGGTCAAAGAACAACCACTGACCGACTAGTTTGTCATCTAGTCGGTCGACGAACGTTCTTAGACCGTCTAAGAATGAACAGTACTCGACTGCACAGAAGAACTAAGAATTAGTCGGTCTGAGTACAAAACTTAACCGACTAGTTTAACAACTAGTCGGTCGAAAGATGAACTTAGACCGACTAAACAGAAACAGTAACTTAAGTAAAATTAATCCAATGAACTAGTCAGTTTGAGTAGAGTTGCCGACCGACTAGATCTCAATCTAGTCGGTTGGATCCCCTTCTCGAACCAACTAAGATGCACTAAAAGTGCCGATTCGAATCGCAGAGCTTCGGGAAGATTTCTATGGCTTCTAAGATCACTCTAACTCTAAGATATGAGCGATTTGAAGCTCGTCACGAATGACTTACTCCGAAATCGACGATCGAAGGAAGAAGCTAGAAAATCACGACGAAACGATCGAAAGTGAAAGCTATGGCGACGAAAACCACACATCCAAGGAGAAAATCCACCAAGCATATATTTTAATATAGATAATCCAATTACACGAAAACCAGTAGTTACACTTGGGGTCATGGCGAAGATAGTCTAATAGGCCGCTATAGGAGAGGAGATCTGCAAGCTGAGGAAAATCAGAGAACTGAACGAAGTGCTCCAGAATCAAAGGACAATGCTCAATATGATTGTATGCCGCGAGACACATCGGGTCATCACGACATAACGAAATATCTACACCACCCAAAGGCATGGGGGCCTTCCCCTTAGACAGACGAGACGAAGTGCGAGGAGGAGGAGTAGGAGCCTTGTCGGTAGGCTCAGACTCAGGAATATACTCTTTGTCGGAGTCAGAAGCGGGAGGAGTGGGTGCACGAAAGGAGCTAGGCTTGGGTTGAGCTTGAGACTTGGGCTGTGAAGACGATCGGGCTCTCGGCTTAGAAGTAGCCGTCCTCTTCTTCTTAAGAGGAGGCGAAGAGGAGGATGGACGAGTCGATTTGGCGCGGCGTTTGGGTTGAGGAGGGTCGGTAGGAGGAGACTCTACGGTCATGGGAGATGGAGTGGTAGGACGGACGGGGATGCGAGTATTAACCATGATCGAGACAACACAAACGCACGAGATCGAACGAAATCGAAAAGAGAAACCCTAATACAAACCCGAAAGCAAACGATCGAAAAACTAGAGAAAATCAAGCCCTTAAACAGAGAGGAGATAGAGGAGATATACCAAGCAAGGAGGGAGAAGGTCGGTGACGATCGGAGATGGCCGGAAATGGCCGGAAAAGGCGACACACGGCGGAGGGAGGAGAGGAGTCGCGGGGGTTTAGGGCTGAGGAGAAATATCGCACCGATTAGAATGGATTCTAATTGGTGCGGGGAGATTATAAATCGATCGGAATGCCAAAAGACACAACAGCCCCTGCGCAACTAGTCGGTCTAAGTTCAAGTGCTGACCGATTAGAATGCAATCTAGTCGGTCGGCCAATGAGCTTGGACCGACTAACTGCAAACAGCAGCTGAAGACAAAAAATAGGGCAAAATCTAGTCGGTCAGAGTTCAAACACCAACCGACTAGAATGCAAACTAGTCGGTCGGCCAGTGAGCTTGGACCGACTACATGCAAACAGTAAGAGAGGCCAAATAAAGAGCATGATCTAGTCGGCCTGAGTTCAATAACTGACCGACTAGAACTCAATTTAGTCGGTCGGCTAATGAACTGGGACCGACTAAAAGAGTCCAAAAATTTGATAATTCGAAATTTTGAGTTCTCTCCTAAGCGCACTTGGACGAAACATCGAAATACTCTCATACATCATTAATCTACCCCATAAACATCGAAAATCATAAATACGACGCGAATGAATATATCTAGCATAAATTCCGAAAATCCAACCAAAAATCCAGAAAATCCAACAAATCTAGCATGAGCATATATATAAAAAAATCATTATCATGCAAGATTATTGAAAATATGAATCCTAAATCTCGGATTCACCCATAATCCCCAATTCTCGACGTAACCGCACAAAGGAGTCTTCCTTGAGTGGTTTCGTGAAAATATCGACGATTTGCTTCTGGGTTTCAACGTACACTAAAATGATGTCCTTTTTAGCAACATGATCATCTAGGAAATGGTGACGGACATCTATGTGTTTAGAACGGGAATGGTGTACCGGATTCTTAGAGAGACATATTGCACTTTGGTTTTCCACCATGATAGGACAAGTATCACAGTTTATACCGAAGTCTTTAAGAGTGTGTCTCATCTAAAGAACCTGAGCACACGCAGCACCGGCGACAATATATTCCTCCTCGGTGGTTGAAAGTGATACAGAATTCTGCTTCTTGGAAAACCAAGAGACAAGAGAATTTCCTATAAAATGGCAAGTGCCACTAGTACTTTTCCTGTCGGATTTGCATCCAGCATAATCTGCGTCACTATATGAGATTAACTCATATGTGCTAGACTTTGGATAATATAATCTGTAGTCGAGGGTGTAACTTAAATAACGGAAAATACGTTTTACCGTTACTAAGTGAGATTACTTGGTTGAGATTGATAACGAGCACATACACATACATCAAATATAATATCAGGCCAACTGGCAGTAAGATATAATAAACTACCTATCATACCTCGATATGGACGAATGTCTATATCTTTGCCGGTCGTATCTTTATCAAGATGTGTAGTAGTGCTCATTGGAGTCTTCTTGCCAGAAGCATTCTCCATTCCAAATCGCTTTAGCAACTCCACCGTGTACTTGGTTTGGTGGATGAAGATTCCATCATTCATTTGGCGAATTTGGAGACCTAAGAAATATTTGAGCTCACCCATGTGGCTCATCTCAAATTGGTCCTTCATGAAATTAGAAAACTCTTCGCAAAGAGTGAAGTTAGTAGCACCAAAAATGATATCATCAACATAAATTTGAACTAAAATAATATCATGATTCGAATACTTAACAAATAGTGTAGAATCAACTTCACCCATTTTAAAACCCAAATCCAAAAGAAAATTCTTTAGGCGATCATACCAAGCTCGTGGAGCTTGTCTCAAACCATAAAGTGCTTTCTTAAGTTTGAAAACGTGATTTGGAAATTTTTCATTTATAAAACCTGGAGGTTGAGAAACATAAACTTCCTCAACGACATCTCCATTTAAAAACGCACTTTTTACATCCATTTGAAAGAGTTTAAAATCTTTATGGCATGCAAAAGATAACAGCAACCTAATAGATTCTAATCTAGCTACCGGAGCAAAGGATTCTTCGAAATCTATACCTTCCTCTTGCCGGTAGCCTTGGGCAACTAACCGAGCTTTGTTTCGGACGACGTTTTGGTTCTCGTCGGTCTTATTCTTGAAGATCCACTTCGTTCCTATAACGGTGTGGTTCTTCGAAGGCAATGGAACTAGCTCTCAAACCTCATTCCTCTCAAACTGAATGAGTTCCTCTTTCATGGCTAGGATCCAAGCACTATATTCGCACGCTTCGTTAATATTCTTTGGCTCTATTGAGGAGGCAAAGGCACAATGAGCAAAGTAGTTGACTTGAGATCTCGTCTTGATACTATCAAGTATGTTGCCAATGACTTGCTCATGGGGATGGTCACGAACTGTATGAAGCCGTTTGGAAATTCCCTGATCACTAGGAACATTCTCAAAAGAATCAACAGTAGGGTTAGTAACATTAGAATTAATAGAATTAGAATTACCAATAGAATCACATAAAACATCCATGGAGTCATCATCATTGGTAATTCTAGACGGGACAAAATTTTCATTGAATGAAACCTGAAGTGATTCCTCGATCGTTGAGGTTCTTTTGTTGTATATCCGGTAGGCTTTGCTACGGGAAGAATATCCAACAAATATCCCCTCATCGGATCTTGGATCAAATTTGTCCAAACTAATATACGTGTTTTTAATAAAACATTTTGCGCCAAAAACTCGAAAATGTTTAACTTGAGGCAATCTACCAAACAGCAATTCATAACAAGTTTGTTTGGTGCCGGGCCTCAAGAGTATTCTATTAAACACGTAGCAAGTGGTATGTACCGCTTTCGCCCAAAATTGATGGCCAAGTTGGCTATCATCAAGCATTGTGCGAGCACATTCCACTAGCGTCCTATTCTTCCTCTCAACAACACCATTTGAGGGGGTGCGCGAGGGAAAGAAAAGGTGTGAGTAATACCAACTTCATCACAAAAATTTGAGAAAGACTCATTCTCAAATTCCCCTCCATGATCACTACGAATAATGACAATGGTGGTTCCAATGAGATTTTGTACTTTCTTCACAAATGTTGTGAAGTTTTCAAAAGCATCATTTTTATTACTTAATGAAAATATCCAAGTAAATCTAGAAAAGTCATCAACGATGACAAGTCCATATCGAGCATTTCCTAATGAATCAACTCTAGTTGGCCCAAAAAGATCTAGATGTAAAAGCTCTAGAGGCCGCTTAGAGGAAATGCTTTTCTTAGGTTTAAATGACGATTTTGGAAGTTTGCCTCATTGACACGAGTCACAAAATCTTTTCTTTTGGAAAGAAAGCTTTGGAAATCCTTTAATAGAATTTAACTTGGAAAGCTTAAAAAGTGTTCCAAAGTTCACATGACCAAAACGTCGATGCCATAAGTGTTGTTCACTTGTGTTGGCAATGAGACATTGTTCATGTGACTTGGGGATATCTAGGATATATATATCCTTATCGCGTGTGCCAGAAAATAACAAATCATTATTATCTTTTCTTAAAATATGACACATTCCTTTCGCAAAGCTAACTTTGTAACCCTTGTCACAAAGTTGGCTTATTGAAATGAGATTGTGATTTAATCCTTTAACAATGTAAACATCACTTATTAGTGGTTTAGAAGGATTACCAACTTTACCAACACCAATGATGGTTCCGCTCTCGTTGCCTCCAAAGACTACTCGGTTCCCATTTGCAATGGGCACCACTCCGGAGAGCAATTGAGTTTCACCCGTCATGTGTTTTGAACACCCACTATCGAGTATCCAATTATTCTTGGAGCTAAATTTTGATTTGTTGCTCCTTTTCTTTTTCTTTAGTACCTAATGATAAGAAATATCATTCCATGGTACCCAAGGTCATTGGGTCCTAAGAGATTAGACCTTTGGAAGCAAAGTCCAATTGGACTTAGACTTCCTAACATAATCATCTTATGCACGACATTCATAAAATAGGAATTCATGTATGCTTGTTTTTCATGCATGTTAATGTTCTTTGGGCCCCAAATAGTGAATATTTTGGGAGCCCTATTCCTATTTGGAGCATGCATACGTTGTTGATTTCTATGTGATGCATGTGGCCTACGAGGAGGTGGCCTAGGAAATGGCACATGATTAAATGCATGTCGTGGATAAGCATATGGCACATGATGAAATGGTGGTGGTATCATATGATATGGTGTATGATGTTAATTGTTCATATGATAGTGATGTGGATGAACATATGCATGTGGAGGAACACGTGTGTGAGGGTGTCTCACTTAGTGTGCACGTGCTCGTGGATGTGGAGCATAAAAATCATCATATGTGTGAACCGGTGGAGTAGGATGTGTGTTCCTACGTGGCATAGTATTGGTGTACATAAATGCATGACCCTTCTTTGGAGGTCCACCCAAAGTGGGTTTCTTTCCAAACGCGGGTGTGTACGAAGTGGAAGCACCATTGGTAGATGAACTACCAATGGAGTGTTTGCTCCCACTCGTTGAGGCTTTGGAAGATGGCCTAACAAAGGTGGTGGACGATTTGGATGAATTTCCCATTTTATACCCCAAGCCAATATGATGATTGGCCGGAAATAATTCATTTAGGATATTATCCAAATGGTCCTTACCTTTATTGAATTTATTAATTCGGCCTAATGTGGACTCATACTTCTCGGTGAGAGAAAGTATAGACGCATCCAAAATGGACACTTGAGTTGTGAGTACACAAACACGTGACTTGAGATTCTCATTCTCAATACTCAAAGTTGAGTTTCGAGAAATCAAATCCGCCATCTCGTGTTCATCCGAATCCTCAATATGAACATGCTCAAGTTGAGATTTGAGATTTACAATCTCATTTCTCAAACCTTCAACAACGGTGTCGTTGTTGATGATGATAGGCTTAGGTGAGGTTTGGAGACTAGTTAGCTCATCTTTAGTCTTAGTATATCTATTTACTAGTTTAGAATATTTAGACCAAATTTGCTCATTAGCTAATCTAAGGTTATCCATTGTTACCTCATCGCCTTCATCCTCGCTTTCATCGGAGGAGGACTCTTGATCATGTTCCTCTCTAGCCATGAAGCACATGTGTGCTTGCTACACTTGTTCATCGTTCGACTCTCCACTTGAGGAGTCCTCGTCGGAGTCGGTGAATGTGTCAACAAGTCCTTTCTTGTACCCTTTCTTGTACTTTCGAGACTTGTCAAACTTTGGCGCCTTCCATTTCTCCTTGTGTTTGTTTTGAGGACACTCCGCTTTGATGTGTACTGACTTGTTGCATTTAAAACACAAAGGAGCAGAGGCGTTAGTAGAACTAAATTTAGATTTGTTCTTGAAATTACCTTTCCGGAAGAATCGGTTGAACTTTTTTGCCATGAGGGCAATGGATTCTAAGTCCAACTCGTCTTCCGATTCTTCATCATCGGTAGATGTAGATGGAGCGGCCTTGAACGTAGTCGCCTTTTTCTTTGGCTCGTCTTGCTTCAAGTAAGACTTCATCTTGTCTTGCATCTTTATTTTACTATCTTGCGTACCTCATAAGACATCAAGGTACCCATTAGTTGAACGACGGTATATTTATTCATATCGTTACCTTCCTCGATGGCGAAGGTACGCTTTTCCCAACAAGAAGGAAGTCCGTCGATGATCTTTGAGACTTTCTACTTTTGGGTGTAGGTCTTTCCAAGAGCCTCCAACTCATTGGTAATGTAAACGAAGCGAGCATAGTACTCCTTCATCTTCTCACCCTATTGCATATGAAATAATTCGTAATCTTTATTTACAACAGTGAGTTTGGAGTCTCTTACCCTACTCGTTCCTTCATGCAAGATGAGGAGTGAGTTCCAGATTTGAAATGCACTCTTACATGTGCATATCTTGTTGAAGTCTTCGGGCTCCAATGCACATTGCATTGCATTCATTGCCTTGGCATTGTTTACCTCCGCGATGACCTCCGCGATAGTCCACTTCGTGAAGTCAGGTTCGGTGGGCTCGACATACACCGTCAACGTAGGTCTCCATAGTGAAGTGCTCCAGAGGAACGTTTCCATCAGGTATTTCCAGTACCCATAATTGGTACCATTGAAGAAGGGAGGCCTAGTTGAGGAGTGTCCTTCCATCACCGAAGAAGCTCCTTCACGGTTCCTGAAGGTGCTATAGTCTGAAGGTGGACGAACGGTCTTGCTGTCGTTGGTAGACATAGCTATGAACTTGGCTCTGATACCAAATGTAATGCCCTGATAGCTACTGCACAAGTACTAGAGGGGGGTGAATAGTACTTTTAAAATAATCAAGAGAATAATTTCTAATTATCTTGCAAACTCAACCAACAATGCGGAAATGAAAATAGACAACAATAGAAGACAAGCACAAACAAGCGATGTAACGGGTTCGGATCCACCCAAGCCTCCCCGACTTGTTCCCGGTGATCCTACGTCCCAAACACCCGGATCCCTTCCGGCTACTTGAGTTAGAATCCTCTAACCCAAGTTTGCACTATGAAATTCTTGTAGAAAACCTCTACAAGATCAAATCATGCACATACTCCCACAAACCGGGATCACACACAACTCTCACAACCGAGAGAAAAAATTAATAACAAAGTAAATATGAAACAATAAAATGCTTACCAACAAAATCCTATGCCTTGAGTAAACTTACGATTTTAGGGCAAGGAGGATTTTGAGGAAGAAGAAGTCACCAAACCCTAGCTCCACCAAGATGAACAGCAATAGGTGGCTAGGGAGAAGTTGGAGACTTGGATTCAAGCTCCTAGCTTGAGTAGCACACAATCAATGAGAATCTCTCTTGAGGAATAAGAGTGAGGGAGAGATTCTTGTGAAGAGAGGGAGCTTGGAAATAGGAATTAAATGCTCTCTCTTTAATTCTCAAAGCCTGGAATGCAATGAAGAAGCATCACAAGATTATATAGGGTTGAGAGAAGAGAGAGGGAAATTTCGTGCATTTAATGCTCCAACGGATCTATTTCTGAAGCAGTCTAATCGGTCTAAGAAGGATCATTGACCGATTAGTTTTGCAACTAGTCGGTCGGTGATTCCTCTTGGACCGACTAAAAGGTTCACAGCCAATAAGATGAATTTCAGGAGTTAGAACTAGTCGGTCTAAGAAGACTTGCCAACCGACTAGTTTGACAACTAGTCGGTCGGTGAGTGTTTTTTGACCGACTAAGAGTTGAAAAACAATAAGCTGAACACAAGAGAACTAGTCGATCTAAGAACAGATTCCAACCGACTAGTTTCACAACTAGTCGGTCGATAGTTGTTCTTGGACCGACTAAGAGTAAACAGTAGCTCAGGCTGTGAAACTGAATATATAACTAGTCGGTCTAAGAAGGATTCCAAACTGACTAGTTTGACAACTAGTCGGTCGGTGAACCTTCTTGGACCGACTAATTGGTCAACAGTGAAGATGCTGAATTGAAGTAGGAAATCTCGTCGGTTCAAGAAGGATTCTTAACCGACTAGATGACAATCTAGTCGGTTGGTTCTTCTTCTTGAACCAACTAACATGCACTAGAAGCCGCGAAATGAAGCGTGAAGCTTCGAAAAGTTTCTATGGGCTTCTAAGATAATCCTAGCTCTAAGATATGAGCGTTATGAAGTTTATAATGTAAGACATACTCAAGGCTTAACATTCTACGAAAAGAAGCTAGAAGACTATGAAATAAACTTGACGAACCGTCTTCAAAGCTTCAATCCGAATCTCTTGACTTCAATAATGCTCCTTGAGCTTCAACTAATCTTCAGGCACATGATCACGTGCTTTGAGAAGTCTTGAGAAGTCGCTTTTGATGTTCATATAATTTTGGCGACGATCTCCTTAACTGCGCTCATAAAGAGTTAGTTCACGATATTTATGTTTGTTCATCATCAAAACCAAATCAGGAGAATCAATACTCAACAATATACACCCATCAAATGGTCCTTTCAGGTACTTTTGGTCCTGATAGGCGCATCTACTAAGTGGTCACATGTGTGTCTACTGTCCACCCGTAATTTAGCACTGTTTAAGCTTTTTGCTCAGATAATCAGGTTGCGGGCCCACTTTCCTGACTACCAGATAAAGAAACTTCGTCTGGACAATGCGGGTGAGTTTACATCACAAGTCTTTCTAGACTATAGCCAATCACATGTCATTGAAGTCGAACATCCTGTAGCACATATTCACACCCAAAATGGGTTAGCAGAATCTCTAATTAAGAGACTGCAATGAATTGCTCGTCCATTATTACTTGAATTCTAGTTGCCAGTGAATGCATGGGGTCATGCAATATTGCATGCTGCATCCTTAATAACATTAAGACCTTCTGGAGGTCAGTCATCTTCTCCTATGCAATTAGCACTTGGAGTTCCACCAATTGTCTCACACTTGAGAATATTTGGTTGTGCAGTATATGTCCCCATAGCACCACCAAAAAGGACAAAGATGGGTCCACAACTTCGTCTAGGCATTTATGTTGGGTTTGACACACCCTCCATAATAAGATTCCTAGAACACCTTATAGGAGACGTTTTTAAGGTACGTCTAGAAGACTGTAAATTTGATGAAACATCATTTTCAAAACTAGGCTTACAAACCTAGAAGCCTGAAGCTTTAGAGAGTATCACTTGTAATACAAAGACACTAGTCACTTTGATCCGCCCACAAGCCAGTGTGAGGAGGAGGTCCTGAAGATTCTCCTAATCCAAAACACTGTCCATCTCTTGCCGGACAAATTTACTGACAACCAGAATATTGTTAGATCACACGTCCCTGCTGCTAACACTGCATCTAGGATTGACATACCATAAAATGGATGCAATCCGCCTGCAACAGAGATGGTTGGACCCCTTAAAAAAAGAGGACGACCACCGGGATCCAAGGACCAAGTCCCTCGAAAGAGTATGACCCTTGGCAATGGTAAAAGAATACCACCACAAGATGGTACTATAAGCCATGCTCCCCCATCTCTCCCAAACTCTCAAACGGAGGAAATATAGGGAGAAAATGAAGTTTCGATACATTATGTACTAACTGGGGATTATTGGGACAGAAAGAGCACAATTATAGATGTCACATTTGCGTGTAATATTGCCATCAATGTCACATACTGCGACGATGATATTGAACCACACTCTCTGACAGAATGTCAAAGCAGAGATGATTGGCCAAACTAGAAAGCGGCAATAGGAGTGGAGTTGGATTCACTCACAAAACACAAGGTCTTCGGACCTATCGTCCAGACACCAAAAGGTATAAAACCTGTGGGTTATAAATGAGTATTTGTTAGAAAAAGAAATGAACAGAATGAGATCGTTCATAACAAAGCAAGGCTCATAGCGCATGGTTTTACCCAACGTCCAGGGGTGGATTTTGAAGCCACATACTCCCCGATCATGGATGCGATCACCTTCCGATTCCTCATTGGCTTGAAAACTCAAGAGGGTTTAGATATGCAGCTTATAGACGTCGTGACTGCATACCTATATGGAAATTTAGACCGAGACATATATATGAGATTGCCTGACAGTTATTCTTTGCCTGCAGCACTAAAAGAGAGATAACGTGACATCTGCTCAGTGAAATTGCAAAGATCATTATATGGTCTAAAACAATCTAGAAGGATGTGGTATAACAGACTGAGTGATTTCCTTGCAAAACAAGGATTTAAAAATGACCCAGTCTGGCCTTGCATCTTTATAAGAGCATATGCAACAAGATTTGTCATTATAGTCGTCTATGTGGATGACTTGAACCTCATCGGATCTCTTGGAGAGATCACTGAGATTTCTAGAAGCCTAACAGAAACTTTCGAGATGAAAGACCTCGGAAAGTCGAAATTATGTTTAGGTTTTCAAATAGAGCATCTTAACGATGGAATCCTGTTACATCTGTCAACTTATCCATCGAACTTGTTGAAAAAGTTCCAAATGGATAAGTGCCACCCCCTCAGTACCCCAATAATCGTTAGATCATTGGATGTGCATAAAGACCCCTTCCGGTCGCTGGAAGAGGGGGAGGAAGTACTAAGCCCTGAAGTGCCTTATCTAAGTGCTATCGGTGCACTCCTTTACCTGGCTAACTGCACTCGCCTTGACATATCATTTGCAGTCAACCTACTAGCCAGATATAATACTGCACCTACATAGTGGCACTGGGCCAGAGTTAAGCATCTTCTGTGCTATCTCCAGGGGTCCATAGACTTAGGTCTATTCTACAGAAAAGGGGCAACAACAGGTTTAGTTAGTTATGATGATGTAGGTTACAGCTCCGATCCTTACACAGAGAAGTCTCGGACCGGATACATGTTCACCTATGGCGGCACTGCCATATCTTGGAGATCTGTGAAGCAGACCATGACGGCTGTCTCATCCACACATTCAGAACTTCTAGAAATCCACGAAGCATGGAAAGAGAGCTTCTGGCTACGTTCTATGATCCAGCACATCCTCACCTCTACCGGCCTGATGACCGGCGTTCTTGAGCCTACTCCACTCCATGAAGACAATGCAGCATGTATAGCCAGCTACAGGACGGCTACATCAAAGGCGACAAGTCGAAGCATATCTCTCCCAAGTTCTTCTGGACGCATGACCTTCAGAAGCAAAAACAGATCGAGGTATAGAAGATCCAATCATGTAATAACTTGGCGGATTTGCTTACCAAATCACTGCCTACCAGTACTAGTATCTTTGAGAAACTTGTAAATGGGATTGGGACGAGGAGAGTGAGAAAATATAAACTGGGTCAGGATGAGAGGACTATGCAGTATAGATACATAGGAGACTGATGTATAGTTTCATAAGAAATCTGCAAGCCTGGAGCTTGGTCAGATGAGGGGGAGTCAACTGCAGAGTTGTACTCTTTTCCCTTGGCTATTGGTTTTTTCCACATGGTTTTCCATAGTCAAGGTTTTGACGAGGCAATCTCGTTGACTCTGGATCCTGAAGTATCCACCCCTAGACACATCCCTAAAACATGGGAAGTTATGAATAAACTGTTCTTTATTTAACAAGACAGTTATCCTAACTTAGATCCTGAAGAATCGACCTCTTATTCAATGTTGGTTGGATAAGGGAAAGTGTTATGAATAGGCCCATGAGGCCCATTGGGTATCCACCCATTCATTGAAAGCAATATATATGAGGGTAGGGGGGCTCTTAACCCCTTACACCTATTACTCTACTTTTCCCTTCACAACAGATTAGAATTATTTCTGACGGTAGAATACTTATATGCTTAGGATTATGTTTACATGGAATGCCCTTTTATGTATTCTAGAAGTCAAGCTGTACATTTTGCGGGCTCCTTTGTGACATCAGCCTCATATGCTAAAAGGTTGGTTTAGGTCCTAGTACTCTTCAAAATGCAGTTGCTTGGGTTGAAATTTTGGGCTCTTTGTTGGTTATATTTTGAGGTGTAACAGTTGCTTCATACTCTTGAGTTTGATGCATCAAGCTTGAGAGTGTAATCGATCTGGTTATGTGTATACCATCAACCAGATGAATGGGTCAAAGTGATCATCTGTTAGAGAATGCAACAGTATCATTGCCAAATGTTCGTCCTCGATGTTAACCCCCATATTTCATAAGTCTACCATGATTTTTGTGAACACATCAATGTGATCCTTGACATGAGTGCACTCCTTCATCTTCAGCACGTACATCTATTGCATGAACTACAACCAGCCTGTCAGATTCTTATTCGCATATAGTGCCTCCAGATTCTTCTAGAGCATATCTGTAGTTCTTTCTTCAGACACCTTCCTGAGTACTTCATTAGATAATGACAACAACATCGCACTCAATACTTTTCTTTTCATATTTGATTACTGAGCTTCCGTGACGTCCTTATCAACTTGTCTTTATCAAAGACAATCTTGTCTTTATAAAGACAATCTGATAGCACCCATCTTGCATCAGGAACACCTTCATCTTCAGTCGCCACAGACTGAAGTGGTTCCTTCCAGTAAACTTATCCAGCTTGAACGATGTGGTAAAGAACAACATAACGATGTGGTAGAGAACAACATCTTGACTTTCTATTTTCTTCGCACCAAAACTCTAATACCATTTGTTAGGGTTGGATGCAGCAGAATAATTTTGATAATAATAATCTATTTCCAACTTAACAAACAGAGTAGGATCTGAATAAAGATAAAACACGACATGCAAGATCAAGCAATCACACAATGAGAAACATGATTTATACTGGTTTGGCCCAAAGTGATGTCTACATCCAGTCTTCTATTGTCACGTTTTCTACTAGATTAGATATGCAGAACAAGAGAATACACCGGCTACAAAGATCTCCACCAATAATGAGCAAACCATTTTGACAATGTAAGTATAACACTCTAGCAAATACAAAGTCTCATCCACGCTCATAATAGAAAGATCTTATCCAAAAATCATAGAACAAGGACTATCTCCTCTCCCAAACCTCATAGCCGTCACGAAAGCACTTGCCGTGCAAAAGCCGTATTCTCTGATTACCTTGCTTGCACCATCATTACTACATATCCGGCCTTCCGCCACAGACAAATCCGTGGCTGAAACCCGCCAATCTGTGGCTGAAACATGACGGCCACGGAAAAAAATTCCGTGGCCAAAAATCCTTGGCTGATACCGTAGTGGCTAATACCCCCTTTGCCCACGGAACATTCCGTTGTCGATAATCTGCCACGGAGTAATGCCCATGTATGTCTATGTCTGATAATCTAAATAAAAAACTATATAAAAATATTGGCCACAAACAAATCCGTGGGCGATAGTAATATACGGCCATGGAATGGACAGTGACAAGTGTTGGATTCTGTGGATGGCAAACAACACTAGAAGGGGGGTTGAATAGTGTTGTGCAAATAATAAATATTTTTCGTTCATTGGTTAGCACAATTGTAATCCTTCTAATGTTGCCTAAGAAACCAAGTAGAGTGATCTACGCTTGGTTCTTAATCAACAAATTAATCTTATAAGCAATGTTGATCAGAGAGATAGCACAGCAGGTAGTCGACTCCCTATGAATAGTAGACGACTCCCAGAGAGTTTTCAAGCAAAACTCTGCTGAAACACAATAAGATTACAAACAAATATCTTTATTCAAATAAGTATTGATCTTTACACAGCGAATATAAACAAACGAATTAACTTGCAATAATATTAACAAATTACAATTTGTTAGCAAATAAAGAATGCAAGAACAAGTATAACAATCGCAGAAGAATGCAAACGCAAACACATAGATTTTTTCCTGGTTCCCCACAACTTGGATACGTCCAGTCCTCGACCAATCCGATATGAGATTTTCCACTATTGTCTTAGCAATACAAGTACCTAACTTCACTCGTTAAGATTTCCTAAACACCTCGCCTTGACCAGGATTTCTGACAACGTAGACTTGTCTAGGATTTCCAACTCCCTTTCAACAAAGGGAAAAACACAAATAAAAATGATTTCCAACTCACCACAAAAATTAGTGGAGTTGGATTTACACCCGGGATTCTACAGCCAAAGTAAAATATAACAAGTGTATTACATGGCTAAAAGAATTCAAATCGATCTTTTAGATCACACAAAGATATAGAATGATTCTTTGTGATCTTGATCGTTTGTTTTCAAAAATCCTTTCAATAGATAAAAATGAAGAATACGGATTTTGAAAAACGATTTTAATAGCCAAATAGAATTTGATCTCAAAAAGATAATAGCTATGAAAACAATTAGGAGATCAGAAATTAAAACAAATTTTGGCTAAGAAAATAATGAGAGCACAAATGAATAAGAGATCTGAGAATTTTAGAACAAGGGAGATTTTCGAATTGAGGATAATATTGTTGTTGTTGTTATTAGAAAAAGTCTCATAGAGTCCACTATTTATAGTGATAAGAGAGGATCCAAATTTCAAATGAAGTTTGACTTTTTTCCCAAAAATTAAGGATGAAAGAGTGAAATCAGGAAGTCAAAACGTTTGAAATTTTCCAGCTGGTAGTCGACTCCTTAGGAGTGGTAGTCGATTCCCAGCGTGTTTCATTTCAAAATTGCTTCCCGCTGGTAGTCGACTCCCTCCTTTGGTAGTCGACTCACAGAGCAATTTTTTCTTGATACTTAGCTAGCAGATAGTGTAGTCAACTCTTGGGTGTAATAGAGATTGACTACAAGGATATGAAAAGGCTAACAATTGCTCTCAAGACTTTATAATTATTCAAGACTTTATAATTATTTTAAAACATTTAAAACATTTATTTCTAAAATCATTTATGTGTGTGTGTGTGTGCTATATCTACTTTGGCTTTAACACAGTCCTAAGAACTCACACACTACACTTAAGACAAGACCTTCGGGAAGCTGATCCGGTGGAAGCTTGCTTCTCCTGAATTTGAGTTCCTTCTTTATTTAAGCTTGAGCACGGACTTTATCTTGTGCTTGATGTAGAACTAGCAAATTTGTCTTTATCTCAAGTGTTGTTGAGTTTTTTTCAGAGTATGCGTAAAGTCACCGTTTGTCGTATAACCTGCACGCTTGTAGTGTAGTTAGTACACTAACATCATTTGGTGTGTTCATCATCAAAACCACTTAGGGGTCCAATTCGATTTACCATCAACAAATACTTAACCGCCACGGAACTCGTGCACCAACTTGACGTAAACCGTGCACAAAATCTGTGGGCAAAAACCTTAGGCCACAGAATTTTCCATGGAAATAAATAAGCATAGGCCACAGAAAGGACACTGGTCAGAAAATATTGGCCACGAATTCTGTGCACGAAAGCGTGAATTTTGTGCACATTATCCGTGGTCGATAACTATTGGCCACGGACCATTCCGTGGCCGTATATTACTATCGGCCACAGATTTGTTCGTGGTCGATAGTTTAAAATGATTTTTTTAAAAAATTGTATAAATTCATACATACAATAATATAAATTTCTAACAATATCAGACATACATGTATACAATAAAATAAATCTCACAACTAATTAAACTTAAATGCACACAAATTCATTTAAAAAACCCATATATAGTATATAATACAATAAAATCCTTCGTCTCTGCAGTTTAAAACAATAAACAAATAAAAAATAAATAATAAATTCCTCTAAGCTACACCGCCATCGTCCCAAGCCCGCTCCACTTGCCATGTCACTCATCGACTGCCACCTTTGCCATCGCCCCCAAGCCCGCTCCCATCGCCCCCAAGCCCGCTCTCATCGCCAAGACCTCCATCGCTCCCTTGTCATTCATCACCCCCGCTGCCAGCATCTGGTCCTGAATGGCCGTTCGCGTCATGTTGACCCTACCAAATAATAATAATAACTTAGACGGTAAAACAAAAAATATTAAACGAGTAAACACATCAAATTATATAGCAAGAAAAGAAATACTTAAATTTAAGTTTAGCATAAACGTACAGTTGTAAAATAACCAAACCCGACCGTAACACAAGCACGCATGCAGAAGCACGCACCGCTTCTGACCATAGTTTTGGGCTGAAGCTACTGCCTAGAAATTGGGCAGGGCAAAGTCTGTCGAATTCTGGGCAGAAGTCTGCCTAGAGCTCACACCCTTTGTTTTCGCATTCACACGTGCATTCAAGTGCACGCTTGGTACGAATCAAGGGGAAACTCCACTCTGCGACTCATATTAACCATAACACTAATAGTAACCCTAGCCCTAAAGCGTAGCCCATGACATCTTGATATTTATATGATATCCTCATTGTAAGTAGCCGGCTAACAAATATGATATATCATATGTATGATCTTATATATCTACGGAGACCCAAACACAAAGTGTTATAGTTGATAGGCTATATGGTTATATGGGGGTGTGTATATATATAGAGGGTAAATTGTTCCTAGGGTGACTCCTTAGATGAAATATAAGAAGTCACCCCCATTTTCCCTCATTTCACATATTTTTTTCGAATTTTTTTCTTAGGATTTTTGTTCACCTCATGGATGATCAACATACCAAAAATCAAGTCATTCCCATACTTTTAGAGCCCACATCTACCCCTCGCAACTTCATGGGGTTTTAGCACGTTTTCAGACTGTTGAAGATGCAAGGGGTAGATGGGGGTTCTAAAAGTATTGGAATGACTTGATTTTTGGTATGTTGATCATCCATGGTGAAAAACAACCCCATGAAAAATAAAATCCAAAACAATTGTGAGATGTGGGGAAAAATGGGGGGCGACTCCTTAGATTTCATCGAATGAGTCATCCTAGGAACACTTTACTAATGCGAAATTTAAAAAAAAAACTAAAAGTATTTTCGCACTGTGCGAAATGTTCTCATTTGAAGACACACACACACACACACACGCACACACACACACACGCACACACACACAGGAATATGTGACTGAGCTGACAGCGCAAGAAATTTTCCTTCTCTGTCAGTGATTTGATGCCCTAAAACCAATTTTATTTTAAATTTTATTTTTCCAGTATATTCTACTACTTGATAACTAGCTCCCCACCAAATTTCAAGTCAATCCCACACCGTTTGGGCCCCCATCCATGTGTTTCAAAAAGATAGCTCAAATTCTGGAGACTGCCAGTGCATTCTTTTTGAAACGCATGGATGGAGCTCAAACAGTGTTGGATTGACTTGAAAATTGGTGGGGAGCTAGTTAACAAGTAGTAGAACATATTGCAAAAAATTTAAATTTTTTTGGGGTCTCAAATCGTTGACAGCATAGGAAGGCCTAATCTGTGCTGTCAGCTCACCTCCATATTCCTCATCTATATATTAAAACACAACTTTTTTGAATCTTAGGGCTGATTGGGACAAGCTGATGTCATGCTGATGTATAAAGAGGTTGATAGAAGAATGGCTAGAATTTAATCTTGGTAAAAGAAGGGTGGAGATGAGTGTTTGGAAAAATCACCACTTTCCCCTTTGATTTTCAAACCCCCTCACAATCACTACATTTGCGCAGAATACCACTCATTTCCCCTTTTTGCTAGAAAACCCTTTTATTTCACTTTTACCCACACACCCTACAACACCCACACTTATGCACTTATCCTCTTCATTTTCGTGCCCCCCACAATAACTACATTTGCGCAGAATACCGACCCTTTCCCCTGCGCCGAATTTGTTGTTCCGCGCCGAAGGTGCATGCGCCGAATTTGTTGTTCCACGTTGAAGGTGCCCGCTAAATTTTTTCATGCTAATTTGTTGTTCTGCACCAAAGGCGCCTGCGCCGAATTTGTTGTTCTACGTCGAATTTATTGGTCCTCGCCGAATTTAGTGTTCCACGTCGAAGGCGTCCGTGCCGCTAAATATTTTTACGCTTATTTGTTATTCCACGCAATTTTGTCTGTGTAAATAATTTTTTTGGGGGACAAAGATTTTGCGGGGAAAATCTTAAAAGAACTGTGCCTGCGGGCACGGGTTATGACTAGTATACATATATATATATATATGTATACTAGTCATAACCCGTGCCCGCGGGCACGATTCATTTAATATTTTCCCTTGCGAAATCTTTGTTCCCCGAAATTATTTTTTCAAAGCCAAAATTTAAAAGAAAAACAAATTAGCTTAAAAATATTTAGCGGCACGGGCGCCTTCGGTGCGGAACAACAAATTCAGCGCATACGTCTTCGACACAGAACACCAAATTCGACGTGAGTGCCTTCGGCACAGAACAACAAATTCGACATTGAACGAAAATTTCGGCGCCGATGCCTTGGGCGCGGAACAACAAATCAGCGTTAAAAAATTTAGCGCGGGCGCCTTCGACGCGGGCTTCATATACATATAACCCATGCCCTTGGGACACTGTTCATTTAAAAATCTTGGACCCACTAATTTTAAACAAACATCAATAATTATTAGGTCCCCTCAAAATCTTAGTTCGCAAAAATTTAGTTTCCCCTGAAATATCAGCAGATGGGATCGAAATTTTACAGGGTCTCGCTAAAAGACTACCTTAGTCATGGGTATCAGATTAAATATTTGGGTCCAATCCAAATCTAAAGTCATATTCGTCCGATGTGGGAAATTATTGAAATATCCCAACAATATATGCATTTGCATCCGCGTCCGAAAGAAAATAAACACATCTAAATGTAACAAAAACAATAGAGAACGACTCTATGCACCGGAGCCTTCGGTGCACGGAGGTGACGCTTCCTCTAAAAAAGAAACAAATTATGAGAGAGGAGGCTGATGTGATTTTTTGTTTGACGTGTCTTTTCCAAATTTGGAAGCTTGTCACCTTCACACACTGAGGTTTCAGTGTATATAGCAATTCACAAACAATATATGCTCCGTATTTGATGCATTTACATCCCCATAGTCTACCAACCAACAAATGACAGCCCCGCTTTCATAGCAAAATACTAACTCACACGGCAAGTGTTCATTATCCCAATTTATAAGCACATTGGTAAATATTTATCAAGTATGAAGAATTTGTTCTCTAAATAAAATGAAACAAATAGGCGGCATCATTACAACAAAAGTATCAACACATTGCAATTTGAGAAGGAAACATAAAAAGCTCTCTTTCATAGAACGATAGTAGTAGTGTTCAAAAGTTAAATGCCGCTGTCCAAATTAGGAGCACAGTAGTAAATTGTAGTAAATTGTTTTGGACGTTTGAAATTTTGTTATCTAAATAAAAGGAAACAAAATAGGGATAGCATCATTACAACAGCGTATACTAATATCCCTTACTGCAATCTCAAATTGATATGATAAAAGCTTCATTTTTTATGAAATGTGTGTATATGACATTGTCCGTACAATGTATTGCTTTCTAAAACCTTTTCAATTTGGTACAAATTGCATAGTATGTAATGCTCTCTTATGTGTAATTGACAAAGTGATTACAATCTTCTGTTCGTTTCAAGCACTCTCACCATTAGCTAAGCTAATCGGACATGATCGCACGTCAAGATTGTATATTCCCATACAAAAGTCTTCGAACATCCATGTCTTCCCCTGTAGAGGAGAAAAGTTGACATTAGACAAATAATTATGACGATAAATAGATGTCAGATAATAATGGTGTAACAAATTATTTTTTTATTCTTTATTTTTTGGGGAATAAAGAGAAACTAACACGCCCATAGAGAAGCAATATTCTCTTTTGTAAGATTCATAGACCGATGTAGATTTCTTATGGCAATATAAGCTAGATGATAGAATGTTATCACTTTAAGCAATGATAGAAAGTAACATGCTAAATTTCCCAAAACTATCATGCATTCATTTGATTGTTTGTTTCAGATTTAATATTGCACAAAAGCTGTCTATTTCAACAAAGTATAACCAGTCATTTGATCAAACATATAGCATGTGCATTGATTTTTTGGAACTTACCATCCTAAGAAGATGTTGGTGATGCTCAAATAGCAAGTCCAAAGCATTTGAAATAGAATATCATACCCTAGCGACATGTTATCAAAATTCAAGTCATTACTTGCAAAGGATGAGAATTTTTATGTGTAATTTTTTTCTTCTTTGTTTTGTCTTCTTAATATACTGTGGACATTTATAAGAATGTTTTCACAATGGTTTTGCCACAAAAAATTAAATCTGGTGTCGAATTCTGCCTAAGAACTAAATTTTTCAGTCAAGTAGCTGAAATTTGGAAGGTTTCAATTTGACACCATATAAAGAAAAAGGGAAAAAAAGAAAAAAGAAAAGGTGATTGCAAAAACAATCAAGGATGTCTATTATACATTTGAGATTGCAAAGTACAGATCTTTATAAAATTTGTGTTGTGATTAACTTTAATCGCTTTGTCGGGCTTGTATTAGCAGAGGTGGTTACTTTTTTTTACGACTGTAATATAAGATAACAAATTAGTTTGCTTCTTTCTTTTTAAGTTGTAAAATTTGTATTGGGATGAAATTGTATGAATATGCCTTTTTTTAAAATTGATAAGATGAATTTTGATTTATTATATTTTGCATCTGTTCTTTATGTCCAATATATATGTTGCATTCCAAAAAGTAAACAATGTTTAAATAAATGCTTTATTAAATCATAGCATTTATAAGTCCCAAGTTTAATTTGCATATACAGCAAGAATTACATGATATAGAAACCGAAAGTGCACTTTATTGTCATGGCTAAAATGCTAATAGTGACTACCAAATATGTGTAGGCATTTACAATGAGTTAGACAGCCACTTGAGATTCTATTCTACAATTTGGTGACCAATCATTTACTTGCATACCCAAATGAATTTTGAGATATAAAAATGTGAGCTAAACCTGCCCAAATTTGCAGATGCATTGTTTCTGGCCAACCAAATTCATCCAATTAACTTTTTTTGAGTCAAGTTGCAACTAAAACATGTGAGCTAGCTTTGAGTTCAAGTCAATGAATGAATGAGATCCATTTTCTTGAGCAATTTGCTTCAACTGTGTCCTGCCAACTCCCCACACTCAATAGTGAGAGTTATTTTATAAGAATTAGGAGAATACTGTTTAGAAAAAACCCCTCAGTTTGATTCCACATCTTTATAAATAAACTACGATGGATTTGTTTATTTCATCTATTTTTCTAGCTGTCCTGCTAACTCCCCACCCATTTTTTCCACATTTTTAATTTTTTTTCTACTAATCACATATAGGCTCAGGAGACTGAGACCAAACCACCCAATAATCTGATCCATGGACTTTTGTTTTTAATTTTGTTTAATATTAATACTGGGGAAGTACGGATCTTAAACCTTTGAAAGGTCTAAGAAACCAAAAATTCTTCACTGGAACTGGAAGCTGGAAGCAATGTTTCTATTTTTCAGTTTGCAAACTCAAACTGTCATGAAGCTCAATGCAAGTGCTGGAATCTAAAACTACCAGGAATCTCTAAGTGGAAGTAAGCTTTTGTTAATTCTCTTAAACATTGATTCTCTATTAACATTGAATCAATGTTAATCAATGTTAAGAATCAAAGGTTTAAGAGAATCACCAATTTCACAGAATAAAGATTACATAAATACATTCAAAAATTCTCGAAAGATTGAGAGTCAAAAAGGTTTAAGGAAAAAAAGAAGAAATAAAAGAAAATGCTTAGTTTTTTCACAGAATAAATCATGAATCAACCAAAATCCGAAGACTTACGAATTAGTCGCTCTTCATCTGTCATCCACCGCGGAGATCCCACAATTCAACGTCCACTTCCGGTGGTACCTGCCCCATAAGCTTTAGGATTCCATCTCAATGCAACCACTACCTTGATAATTTAATATTAAGCAGAAACAATTAGATCAAATTAGAAGCAGAACCAACCACCGATCGTATATCTGTCCATAGGACTAATTTAAAATTGAACAAAATTTGAATCAAATAAACAACTGGAAAGCCAGCTTGAATCAAATAAAATTGATACCATACATCATTCAGTAGGTATAACCTACAAATTGTTATACATGTTACAATTTACAATATGCCCTCTATACACAGTCAACAGCAAAAATAGGAACCGTAGTCAATCTCAAACAAACCTTTTAAAATCTTTCCGCAAAGAACATGCCATCAGAATATTATCCTGCGGTGACAAAACTTGTTCAAGCCACCTCAAACACATATTACATGCACAAAAGAAACACCAATCTAACTGTCATAACTGGAAAATATATATGGTTTATGTGAAATGTTTTGACGCACCAACCTTAAGGAAATTGTAGTGCATAAATATTCCGCACTTAGTAGATGCATGTTTCAAAAGTAAATCACAATATCAGATGACATCACACCATTTCACTTGAGAAATACTTCATATACCTTGACAAATATTAACAACAATAGTGTCTCCAGTAGTCTTGCTGTCTCGGCAGCAACATCTTGGTTTGCTTTTCCGTCTCCCTATTTTATTCTCCCTTCGACGGTTTCCTATATGCATAGTAGAAATGTTTAATACACCTCTTTCAAAAATATTTTCAATATCTCATTTGAGGGTTACCTATATTGCCTAACATTTGGGGACTGATAATATGCAATATTGGCTGATAATAGGCAATAATTGGCTGGGTGTACAAAATTTGGGGAAAATAAGAGTAGATGGGAGATAAATTTGATCTATAACCAATATTTTTAGAAAGGATACATCATACAGATACATAAACCAGAGTAACCGCACAAAATCACCATTAACAATGCAAGTTCAAATTCACATATATAAACAGACACAAAGCAAATTCAAATTCACATAAAAACATATGCATTACCATATAGGGGAAAAATTCATGGAGATATCATGTATCCTTCCACGTACGTTTGCCTGCGGATGTAACCTCTCCCGCAATAGCCGTAGGGCCCTCTCCCACCTCTGGTGCCTTCATGCATCAGCTCCTCGTGGAAGAGGACACGATTCAGGTGGAAAGCAAAAGGCCTTAAAGAGAAGGACATATAGTGAAAAAAAATTAATAAAGTGAAAACAAATTGCCATATCTATCAATAAAGTGAAAAAAATTAACAGCATGCAATAGCTTTGTTACCATAGGAGCATGCAATTCAATTTTATCGTCACGCCGCGGCAAATTGAATTGCATGCTGGGCTTTCCTTCATGTACGGGTTCATCTACACTGATCACTAATCTTCTTCTCTATGATATATTAAGTTCATACATCAATGTTATTTTCAGTTGGTTGCTGGGCTTTTCTGCAAGATATTTGATGTCATGAAACCTTCAACATCATCCAATCCTTTTGAAGCCTTGAATTCACCAAATCTATAGGATGGTCCCTTCCAGCTGGATCATGAGCCTAACAACACTAATCATTTCATTTAGATCTCAACTGGACGGAGTGATAGCATGATTCCTGCAAGTTCAAGGATTAATAATGAAAGAAATATACAGAAACAAATCTGTTACATGAGTTCACCTAAGCACACGTATCAACAGACACAAAGCAAATTCAAATTCACATAAATACATATGCATTACCATATAGGGGACAAATTCATGGAGATATCATGTATCCTTCCACGCACGTTTCCCTGCTGATGTAACCTCTCCCGCAATAGCCGTAGGGCCCTCTCCCACCTCTGGTGCCTTCATGCATCAGCTCCTCGTGGAAGAGGACACGATTCAGGTGGAAAGAAAAAGGCCTTAAAGAGAAGGACATATAGTGAAAAAAAATTAATAAAGTGAAAACAAATTGCCATATCTATCAATAAAGTGAAAAAAATTAACAGCATGCAATAGCTTTGTTACCATTGGAGCATGCAATTCAATTTTATCGTCACGCCGCGGCAAATTGAATTGCATGCTGGGCTTTCCTTCATGTACGGGTTCATCTACACTGATCACTAATTTTCTTCTCTATGATATATTAAGTTCATACATCAATGTTATTTTCAGTTGGTTGTTGGGCTTTTCTGCAAGATATTTGAGGTCATGAAACCTTTAACATCATCCAATACTTTTGAAGCCTTGAGTTCACCAAATCTATAGGATGGTCCCTTCCAGCTGGATCATGAGCCTAACAACACTAATCATTTCATTTAGATCTCAACTGGACGAAGTGATAGCATGACTCCTGCAAGTTCAAGGATTAATAATGAAAGAAATATACAGAAACAAATCTGTTTCATGAGTTCACCTAAGCACACGTATCTTGCTAATTAGAATCGTCGCTCCTCACCTAAGCACAGTCGACAAATGTATATTGCAAATTGCAAATCAGAAGCCAATTAACCAAGCTTGCGCCATTATATCTTTAAACCATCCTCACCTAAGCACAGTCGACAAATGATATTGCCATTACAATTGAACATGTAGGATACAACATCAAACGCCATCAACACAATTTCCATTCCTACATGGAATTTTCGGAGAAAGAAAATAAGCCAAAACCCTAATTTCACAAAAAAAAGGAATCGCGGGGAATTGAGGTTTCTGCGAGAAGGCAAATCCTAGAGGGGAGGAAAGGCACGTACCTGCGAAACCCTAGAGTCGGGTTGATAGTGGCTAGCGAGGGTTCTTTGCGAGAGAGGGGCGGACCGAACTGGAGAGAGAGGGTACCCGATTCGAGGCTGAACTCCTGGTGAACCTCGAAAGGAGGTTGGACTTGCCTATGCCGGAGTCGCAGGTGAGGATGACATTGAAGAGGTGATCAGAGTATGTGCCGGAGTCGCCGATCAGCTTCAGCCCCCTCCCTCTCTTCAAGTATTTGGGGCTTTGAAGAGGCAAAAGTTTGTCTGAGGTGGGGAATTTTGAAGGTTGATGCGTGACAGGGTCCTGGCCCCTAGGTCTCTCTTAACCATCCCTGGGAAAAGAAACTCAAACATAGGATAACCCTTCCACAAACCCTCTCTCGGTCTACCGGGCCCCACAACAAACGTTGTGCTAAACTTTCACCCAAAATTTCGATTTCCCCCTCCCCCCAGTTTGAAATTTTCAGTTCCCCGAAAAGGAATCCCCCAAATACAAATTTTTCTCTCAATAAACTCTTATCCTAGCCATTGATTCATCCTGATATAATCTGAGCCGTCTTTCTATCAACCCCTTTGTCCTATTCAGCTTGTCCTAGTCAGCCCTAGGATTCAAAAAACACTGTCAAATGTATAATAGACTAGTCATAACCCGTGCCCACAGGCACGGTTCATTTAAGATTTTCCCCCGCGAAATCTGTGTTCCCCAAAAAATTATTTCCACGGCCAAAATTGCACGGAACAACAAATTAGCATAAAAATATTTAGCGGCACGGGTGCATTAGGCACGGAACAACTAATTCGGCGTAGGAGCCTTCGACACGGAAAAAAAAATTCGGTGTGGGCACCATCGGCACTGAACAACAATTTCGGCGTAGAACAACAATTTCGGCGTAGAACAACAATTTCGGCATGGAACAACAAATTAGGGTAAAAATATTTAACAGGCGCCTTCGGCGTGGACGCGTAGACGTGGACGCTTTTCATAATGTAAAAGAACTACACCCACCTTTCAAATTTTAAAAGAATAACAACTTGCCTTCAGCGCATGCGCCTTTCAAAATTTAAAACAATAACAACCAGCCTTCTACACTGGCACCTTTCAAAATATAAAAGAATAACAACGCATTCGGCACGCGTGTCGCCTTTCAAAATTTAAAAGAACAATTGTCCGCATTCGGAGTTTTTTTGCGGACAGAAGGAAAAAATAAAAAAAGGGGGGAGGCTTCATCGCACGTGAGCGCCTTTCAAATTTTAAAAGAAGAACAACGCCTTTGGCGCGCGCGGGCACCCGTGGGCGCCTTTAGCGCCTTTCAAAATTTAAAAGAACAACTACTCCTTCGACGCACGCAAATGCCTTCGACGCCTTTCAAAATTTAAAAGAACAACAACGCCTTCGGCGCATGCAAACGCCTTCGACGCCTTTCAAAATTTAAAAGAACGACAACGCCTTCGGTGCCTGTCAAAATTTAAAAGAAAGAATGCCCATTTCGTATGAAATCCCATCAAATTCATCAAAAACACCAAATTTAGCTATAAAAACTTTAGTACTTGGCAGACCTAGAATGCAACATCATACACAGTTTCGTTTCTACACAGACTTCCACTGATTATAATGTAGCAGAAATAGAAGCATAAATCTTTATGTAAGTAGCATGAGCACTCACTCTCCAATCACACATCATTTTTCATGATATCAACCTTCTATATAGGTTTCATTAGTTTTGAACACCAAGCAAAAAGTAATAGCCACCATGTTCATTGCCGTAGCCTTCGAGATCATGCAGTCGACGCACAGTCGTCGTCGTCGTCGTCGTCGTCGTCGTCGTCGTCGTCGTCGCCGCCGTCGTCGCCGTCTTCCCTCCCAGCTTCATTTTACCTTCCACGATCATCAAAAATTTATGGGCATTCGTTCCTCAAATAAATGCTAAACATGTTGCTAAAGATCAAAAAGGTAAACATTGCTGATCAATACATCAAAGAACACATGGGAGGACAAATAAATGTCAATAAATAATTAAGAAGCAAAAAAGAAAATGGTAAGCTTGTCGAGTTCATAGGCACATACATATCAGAATAGCATATGGAAGCATGCGTGTAAAAATGATAGCCAATTCCCAAAACTCACGAAATTTTTATTATGAAAAAAGATTGAACATTAAACAAACATTGATCAATGAAAACAACAGCCACAATCGGTAACACCACCAAGCTTGGACCCAAATGATTGCTCAGCTACGACAAACACCGATTAACATTTCACAACATAGTTCATGCAGCTCAAGAATGCAGAAACGGATCCACAGGGGGGAGCACTTCATTAACGGAACACACCATACTTGTATATCTATATCAGACAATACAGACATATTGATCATCCGGTTATAGTACAAATATGCTTTTTCTGCCAGGTAAAAACCCGTAAGTTGCATCAGTTGATCCTCCATGATGTATGAAGCATTATGACCCATGGTTTCAGCAACGCTCTCAATGCTTTAAGTTGCAGTGAGATTCTTCTTTGAATAAGCACAAAACATAGCATTAATGTCTTTCCTGAGCCTGAACAAAAGGAAAAGGATAATAATATATATGTTGGACATATAATCATACAATGAGATATTCACGCACATCTACCCATAAAAATACAATAGTCAAAATGCATATACTGGTAAAAAAAGGAGTAACATGATATTGTACCCATTATAGGATACCAACAGAATAAAGGTTCTCTGATCGACATTCAACTGTTCAACAAACTCGTTGATTCTGACAAGCCAATTGATGTGATTTTTGATATATAACTATGCATTTTCATCCATATTCTGAATACAAAAAACATCCAAAATTGATATTTAATTAGAGAGTTTAAAAAATTAATTGATAGTATGAACTATGAACTTCGCATAAGCAACCTGTTTATAACGCGAATCGTATCATGGGGTTCCTTTCATTACTTTTCAACATGTTCAAAACTCAAAGCATAAGAAGAAACAATGTCCTTTGTTGCCAGCGGCTCAACTGTCTAAGCCATTTTGAAATAGAGGCAAAGTTGTTCACTGCCACATTCTAAAGCATGAAATTTAGCAAATTCCAAAAATGAGATCAAGAAGACTCTAAGTAGCATGATGATGTTTGCATATATATCATGTTCACCTAGCTTATTGGCTCCTGAACTGGAATAGGTTGTGATCTATGCAGGGTATCCCATGTACCAAGCTGGCTGTATTCATTATTTCCCCAAGCCCATAACATGACATCCTCTGAAAGGATAATCATGTTAGTATCATACTACTCTATCTTTAACAGAAAAATAACTGAGAATTTGGTCATGGAACTTCACAAAAAGGATATGAGTAAGTATATTAGTATTGTTCCTGCATAAAGGAAACACGTGTAAATTCCTAACTTTCTATCTCGTTTCATTCTGAGCATAAGCATGTTAGTATCATTGCATTTAGAGTGGCTTCACAAAGGTCTTCCGGCATAAAATACTTACCAAAAATTTCTTACCAAAAACATGGAGATAAAAGCAAATGTGAAGCTTAAAATAGACCAATTGTCATTGAGGTAATCTAACATCAACCCATAAAATCAAGTATCTCTATTCAAAGTCCCAAAGACCCAGATGTAGACATAAGGAATTTATAGACAACAGAAAAAGTTTAAGCTTGTGAAGGACTGAGTAAATCACCATCAAATAAAAAGTTATCAGTAAGTCATGGCACTATTAATATGTACTAGTCATAACCCGTGCCCGCGGGCACGGTTCATTTAAGATTTTCCCCCGCGAAATCTGTGTTCCCCAAAAAATTATTTCCACGGCCAAAATTGCACGGAACAACAAATTAGCATAAAAATATTTAGCGGCACGGGCGCATTAGGCACGGAACAACTAATTCGGCGTAGGAGCCTTCGACACGGAACAACAAATTTGGTGTGGGCACCATCGGCACAGAACAACAATTTCGGCGTAGAACAACAATTTCGGCGTAGAACAACAATTTCGACATGGAACAACAAATTAAGGTAAAAATATTTAACAGGCGCCTTCGGCGCGGACGCGTAGACGTGGACGCTTTTCATAATTTAAAAGAACTACACCCCCCTTTCAAATTTTAAAAGAATAACAACTTGCCTTCAGCGCAGGCGCCTTTCAAAATTTAAAAAAATAACAACCCGCCTTCTACACTGGCACCTTTCAAAATATAAAAGAATAACAACGCATTCGGCACGCGTGTCGCCTTTCAAAATTTAAAAGAACAATTGTCCGCATTCGGAGTTTTTTTGCGGACAGAAGGAAAAAAGAAAAAAAGGGGGGGAGGCTTCATCGCACGTGAGCGCCTTTCAAATTTTTAAAGAAGAACAACGCCTTTGGCACGCGCGGGCACCCGTGGGTGCCTTTAGCGCCTTTCAAAATTTAAAAGAACAACTACTCCTTCGACGCACGTAAATGCCTTCGACGCCTTTCAAAATTTAAAAGAACAACAACGCCTTCGGCGCATGCAAACGCCTTCGACGCCTTTCAAAATTTAAAAGAACAACAACGCCTTCGGTGCCTGTCAAAATTTAAAAGAAAGAATGCCCATTTCGTATGAAATCCCATCAAATTCATCAAAAACACCAAATTTAGCTATAAAAACTTTAGTACTTGGCAGACCTAGAATGCAACATCATACACAGTTTCGTTTCTACACAGACTTCCACTGATTATAATGTAGCAGAAATAGAAGCATAAATCTTTATGTAAGTAGCATGAGCACTCACTCTCCAATCACACATCATTTTTCATGATATCAACCTTCTATATAGGTTTCATTAGTTTTGAACACCAAGCAAAAAGTAATAGCCACCATGTTCATTGCCGTAGCCTTCGAGATCATGCAGTCGACGCACAGTCGTAGCATTGTCGTCGTCGTCACCGTCGTCGTCGTCGTCGTCGTCGTCGCCGCCGTCGTCGCCGTCTTCCCTCCCAGCTTCATTTTACCTTCCACGATCATCAAAAATTTATGGGCATTCGTTCCTCAAATAAATGCTAAACATGTTGCTAAAGATCAAAAAGGTAAACATTGCTGATCAATACATCAAAGAACACATGGGAGGACAAATAAATGTCAATAAATAATTAAGAAGCAAAAAAGAAAATGGTAAGCTTGTCGAGTTCATAGGCACATACATATCAGAATAGCATATGGAAGCATGCGTGTAAAAATGATAGCCAATTCCCAAAACTCACGAAATTTTTATTATGAAAAAAGATTGAACATTAAACAAACATTGATCAATGAAAACAACAGCCACAATCGGTAACACCACCAAGCTTGGACCCAAATGATTGCTCAGCTACGACAAACACCGATTAACATTTCACAACATAGTTCATGCAGCTCAAGAATGCAGAAACGGATCCACAGGGGGGAGCACTTCATTAACGGAACACACCATACTTGTATATCTATATCAGACAATACAGACATATTGATCATCCGGTTACAGTACAAATATGCTTTTTCTGCCAGGTAAAAACCCGTAAGTTGCATCAGTTGATCCTCCATGATGTATGAAGCATTATGACCCATGGTTTCAGCAACGCTCTCAATGCTTTAAGTTGCAGTGAGATTCTTCTTTGAATAAGCACAAAACATAGCATTAATGTCTTTCCTGAGCCTGAACAAAAGGAAAAGGATAATAATATATATGTTGGACATATAATCATACAATGAGATATTCACGCACATCTACCCATAAAAATACAATAGTCAAAATGCATATACTGGTAAAAAAAGGAGTAACATGATATTGTACCCATTATAGGATACCAACAGAATAAAGGTTCTCTGATCGACATTCAACTGTTCAACAAACTCGTTGATTCTGGCAAGCCAATTGATGTGATTTTTGATATATAACTATGCATTTTCATCCATATTCTGAATACAAAAAACATCCAAAATTGATATTTAATTAGAGAGTTTAAAAAATTAATTGATAGTATGAACTATGAACTTCGCATAAGCAACCTGTTTATAACGCGAATCGTATCATGGGGTTCCTTTCATTACTTTTCAACATGTTCAAAACTCAAAGCATAAGAAGAAACAATGTCCTTTGTTGCCAGTGGCTCAACTGTCTAAGCCATTTTGAAATAGAGGCAAAGTTGTTCACTGCCACATTCTAAAGCATGAAATTTAGCAAATTCCAAAAATGAGATCAAGAAGACTCTAAGTAGCATGATGATGTTTGCATATATATCATGTTCACCTAGCTTATTGGCTCCTGAACTGGAATAGGTTGTGATCTATGCAGGGTATCCCATGTACCAAGCTGGCTGTATTCATTATTTCCCCAAGCCCATAACATGACATCCTCTGAAAGGATAATCATGTTAGTATCATACTACTCTATCTTTAACAGAAAAATAACTGAGAATTTGGTCATGGAACTTCACAAAAAGGATATGAGTAAGTATATTAGTATTGTTCCTGCATAAAGGAAACACGTGTAAATTCCTAACTTTCTATCTCGTTTCATTCTGAGCATAAGCATGTTAGTATCATTGCATTTAGAGTGGCTTCACAAAGGTCTTCCGGCATAAAATACTTACCAAAAATTTCTTACCAAAAACATGGAGATAAAAGCAAATGTGAAGCTTAAAATAGACTAATTGTCATTGAGGTAATCTAACATCAACCCATAAAATCAAGTATCTCTATTCAAAGTCCCAAAGACCCAGATGTAGACATAAGGAATTTATAGACAACAGAAAAAGTTTAAGCTTGTGAAGGACTGAGTAAATCACCATCAAATAAAAAGTTATCAGTAAGTCATGGCACTATTAATATGTATGTTAGTTGTCTTCATTTGCCAAAGATTCAGATGCAATGCATCACAAAAAAAATCATACCATTTTCATCCAGAAACATGGATTTGCCCTGATCTGTGAAGTTCTTGATGTAGAACATCAGCAAGTCCGCAGATTTCGCTCTGAATCTCTTCAATTTCTCTTCAATGTTAGCCTCGTGCTGCACAACCAGCGGTCTCAGAAACACAGCATATACCCAACTTGTCCCCTGCATAACAACAAAATCGTTCTCTAAGATCAAACAACCAACAAAAGTGTAAATAAATTTGACCTGATATGTGTTGTTTTCTTTGATATTTCTTTATTTTACCATTGTTTTTGGATGCCATAAGTATATGAAGAAATGCATTTACATATAGTGGTTGCTGCATTTACATATAGAAATGCATCAATACAACATCTTTATCATAACCACCACATGAAGAGGTCAAAAATCATAGCGTTAAACAGCCCCCGAAGCAATCTAACTTATGTTTAATCCAGAGCAATCCAATTTAGGCCGTGATATATCAATTTCTAGAGCTATATAAAATCAGCAATACGCTATATACTTATCAAACTCAACAGAAATACTCAAAAAATATCCAATCATCTGGTATCAGCAATACGATATATACCTGGAAGCTCCTATCATAATGTTTAATCTGTTTGTTATCTTCTTAATTTCAGGCGGTACCACCAACCTTCTGGTATCAGCTCCTTGCTGGTTTGAATGCACAGATGCGTCTGGTTCGTTGTGGACACATGAAGAGAACACTACTACCCATTATCAGCTGGCTTGAAACTCATGCAAATCCTTTTCTAAGCATGCATGGTATCATGGTTGATCTTGCATGGTTTCAGGCCACTGCATCTGGTTACTGCCAGCTTGGTCTTGTTGTGTATGCTGCAGAAGATGGACATGAGGCTACAACAGTTAATGTTGTTGCGATAACTGTGAAAACTGAAACGCCATTGAGGTTGATATTATAAATCCTACCGTCCAGTATAAAATGCTTGCTGTTGTCATGCTCAAGGTTTTGGTAAACACTTGGGGAATTGCCTAACAATTAACTTTGTTACATTCTTGCAGAGTTTACAACTTCCATGCAATTAACCAACCGGACCATCTGAATTATAGGGACACTGTTGTGATGGGTAGACGAATAAATGGTGGTATTTTGGATAGTTACAACCTGCAGTCGCTCAAAGATAGAACAGATATTTTCTACTCATTATCACTTGTGGTGCACAACACGAAACCCGTGGGTCGTCAGGTGCATTACAAATATATATACAACTTAATTTATCTAAACTTAATGCATGAGAAGGAGATGCATTTGGTTCCATCTTATAATAAAGTTCTTATTATATTACTGTACATTCCTAAAATTCCTAAGGTTCTCTCTTTGATAAGCTTTGGGCAATCAAAGTTAAATGTTAATAGAAACCTAAAGAAAGATATGGCAACAGTAAGTTGATAATGCTCATTTAATTAGCTTTTGTGCTTGCTTTGGGTTTTGAAGTTACAGCTTTGAGAAGCTCTCTTTCTGGATGCATCAATTTTCTTTTTTTTGTGAGTTGAAAGCAATTGCTTTCGATGTTCATATGATTAATATTTAAATTCAAGAACACACTTTATGCACATTTCAATAAGTTAGTGCCAGTAAAATTTATGGCTCAAATGGTAGACCCAATAATACAGATATTGCCTCATCAACAAATGAAAATAATATAAACAATGATAGGAAGACCAAACCTTCATTTTCCATGTACCAACATCATGTGAGCCCAAACCCCCAACAAATCACTTGAATGAATGGTAGTTGGCTGACAGTGCAATGGTGGCTTGTAAATGACATTTTGGTGTATGCTTTACCTGTGAAGTAGACAGATTTGCAGAGACTTTCATGAATATTTGATCATTGTTCTCAAGAAATTGTCCAGTGAGACCACCAATTTCTGTAGAAAAAAACCAAGAAAGTACAAATTAACTACTCCGAATATGACTGAAACGCTAGAACTTATTCTGTCAATACCAAGTTAAATAGACAGTAGCTTTATTGAGAACTTGATTAAAACTCCATACAAATCATTTCAGCTGCATATACAAATCATTGAGAACTTATTCTTTCAATACCATGTTGGTACCCATGATAAATTCAAAAAAGAGCTCAGATCATTGCAAATGTGGAAAGATGAAAGGCCTGGCCAAGATATATGCAAGAAAAAGTGAAAGTATCCAGTGACCTGATCTCTTTGCAGACCAACATTTCGCATGAATATCTCTTTGTAGAAAATATTCTACAAACAATTGCTAAGAACACACTTTCAAAAACAATTGACCAACATATCTACAAAGACCTGATCAATTTGGTACACACTTTCAATTGTTGGTACACACTTTCAATTGTTTGAAAATATTCTACAAACAATTGATAATGTTCATGCGAAACAGTAAGTTGATATATGCAAGAACATATCTACAAAGACCTGATCTCTTTTGCAGATCACTTTCAATTGACCAACATAGAATACTTTCAAAAACAATTGACCAACATATCTACAAAGACCAACATATCAACTTACTTTCAAACAATTGACCAAAATTAACAATTTCTCATGAATATTTAAATTCAAGAACACACTTTCAAAAACATTTCGCATGAATATCTCTTTGTAGATATGTGCTTTGAAAATTTTGGGTAACACTTCTGCAAATATCAATAAGAATAAACATACCAATTTTGATGATAAAATTTCGCTTAGTTGTTTATTCTGCAAGTCAATTAAATACTAAGAATAAACATACCAAGACAGCACTGGAGTAATTGAGAACATGCTGAGAGCTAAAAAAATATCTGTCAAATGCAAGGGTAATCTCCATCTTCAAGACAGCACTGGAGTAAAAAATATGCTGAGACTCCCAATCAAGATGGAGACATGCCGTAATTGAGAAGAACTCGAGAGATATGGAGAAGTTTCAGAAGATGGAGACATGCCGTAATTGAGTGAAGCTGGATCGTAATTGAGACATACCTGCGAGATCTAGGTCAGGATCGTAATTGAGGCGCGACCCGTTCCCCTCTTGCCTTGCCTGCCTGCGAGATGAACTGGAGATGAAGCGCGACCCGTTCCCCTCTTGCCTTGCCTGCCTGCGAGATTGAAGCTGGCGTTGATTTATTTGCTAGAGCTTTGCCTGCGGACTGGAGTGAAGTTGGCGTTGAGAATGAACTGGCGTTCCCCGTTGAGAATGAGCGTTGAGGAATGAACTGGCGAGAGTCTCGTTCCCCGTTCCCCGTTGAAGTTGGCGTTGAGAATGAGCTTTGCCTGCGGACTGGCGTTGGGGATGAACTGGCTAATTGGCGCCTCGTTCCCCGTTCCCCTATTTTGGGGAAGAGCAAGAGACGCCTCGTACCCCGCGAAAAGCTATTCCCCAGTTTATTTTTTTCAAAGCGTGTGATGTCTTTATTCAAAAAAAGTTGGACCCACAAATATCAAAATTTAATCCTAACCGTTCATCATCCAAGATTAAATCCTGGCCGTCTTTTATCATCCAGTTTGTCCTAGTCAGCTTGTCCTAGTCAGCCCTAGGATTCAAAAATCGCTGTCAAATGTATAATAGATGTTAGTTGTCTTCATTTACCAAAGATTCAGATGCAATGCATCACAAAAAAAATCATACCATTTTCATCCAGAAACATGGATTTGCCCTGATCTGTGAAGTTCTTGATGTAGAACATCAGCAAGTCCGCAGATTTCGCTCTGAATCTCTTCAATTTCTCTTCAATGTTAGCCTCGTGCTGCACAACCAGCGGTCTCAGAAACACAGCATATACCCAACTTGTCCCCTGCATAACAACAAAATCGTTCTCTAAGATCAAACAACCAACAAAAGTGTAAATAAATTTGACCTGATATGTGTTGTTTTCTTTGATATTTCTTTATTTTACCATTGTTTTTGGATGCCATAAGTATATGAAGAAATGCATTTACATATAGTGGTTGCTGCATTTACATATAGAAATGCATCAATACAACATCTTTATCATAACCACCACATGAAGAGGTCAAAAATCATAGCATTAAACAGCCCCCGAAGCAATCTAACTTATGTTTAATCCAGAGCAATCCAATTTAGGCCGTGATATATCAATTTCTAGAGCTATATAAAATCAGCAATATGCTATATACTTATCAAACTCAACAGAAATACTCAAAAAATATCCAATCATCTGGTATCAGCAATACGATATATACCTGGAAGCTCCTATCATAATGTTTAATCTGTTTGTTATCTTCTTAATTTCAGGCGGTACCACCAACCTTCTGGTATCAGCTCCTTGCTGGTTTGAATGCACAGCTGCGTCTGGTTCGTTGTGGACACATGAAGAGAACACTACTACCCATTATCAGCTGGCTTGAAACTCATGCAAATCCTTTTCTAAGCATGCATGGTATCATGGTTGATCTTGCATGGTTTCAGGCTACTGCATCTGGTTACTGCCAGCTTGGTCTTGTTGTGTATGCTGCAGAAGATGAACATGAGGCTACAACAGTTAATGTTGTTGCGATAACTGTGAAAACTGAACCGCCATTGAGGTTGATATTATAAATCCTACCGTCCAGTATAAAATGCTTGCTGTTGTCATGCTCAAGGTTTTGGTAAACACTTGGGGAATTGCCTAACAATTAACTTTGTTACATTCTTGCAGAGTTTACAACTTCCATGGAATTAACCAACCGGACCATCTGAATTATAGGGACACTGTTGTGATGGGTAGACGAATAAATGGTGGTATTTTGGATAGTTACAACCTGCAGTCGCTCAAAGATAGAACAGATATTTTCTACTCATTATCACTTGTGGTGCACAACACGAAACCCGTGGGTCGTCAGGTGCATTACAAATATATATACAACTTAATTTATCTAAACTTAATGCATGAGAAGGAGATGCATTTGGTTCCATCTTATAATAAAGTTCTTATTATATTACTGTACATTCCTAAAATTCCTAAGGTTCTCTCTTTGATAAGCTTTGGGCAATCAAAGTTAAATGTTAATAGAAACCTAAAGAAAGATATAGCAACAGTAAGTTGATAATGCTCATTTAATTAGCTTTTGTGCTTGCTTTGGGTTTTGAAGTTACAGCTTTGAGAAGCTCTCTTTCTGGATGCATCACTTTTCTTTTCTTTGTGACTTGAAAGCAATTGCTTTTGATGTTCATATGATTAATATTTAAATTCAAGAACACACTTTATGCACATTTCAATAAGTTAGTGCCAGTAAAATTTATGGCTCAAATGGTAGACCCAATAATACAGATATTGCCTCATCAACAAATGAAAATAATATAAACAATGATAGGAAGACCAAACCTTCATTTTCCATGTACCGACATCATGTGAGCCCAAACCCCCAACAAATCACTTGAATGAATGGTAGTTGGCTGACAGTGCAATGGTGGCTTGTAAATGACATTTTGGTGTATGCTTTACCTGTGAAGTAGACAGATTTACAGAGACTTTCATGAATATTTGATCATTGTTCTCAAGAAATTGTCCAGTGAGACCACCAATTTCTGTAGAAAAAAACCAAGAAAGTACAAATTAACTACTCCGAATATGACTGAAACGCTAGAACTTATTCTGTCAATACCAAGTTAAATAGACAGTAGCTTTATTGAGAACTTGATTAAAACTCCATACAAATCATTTCAGCTGCATATACAAATCATTGAGAACTTATTCTTTCAATACCATGTTGGTACCCATGATATATTCAAAAAAGAGCTCAGATCATTGCAAATGTGGAAAGATGAAAGGCCTGGCCAAGATATATGCAAGAAAAAGTGAAAGTATCCAGTGACCTGATCTCTTTGCAGACCAACATTTCGCATGAATATCTCTTTGTAGAAAATATTCTACAAACAATTGCTAAGAACACACTTTCAAAAACAATTGACCAACATATCTACAAAGACTTGATCAATTTGGTACACACTTTCAATTATTGGTACACACTTTCAATTGTTTGAAAATATTCTACAAACAATTGATAATGTTCATGCGAAACAGTAAGTTGATATATGCAAGAACATATCTACAAAGACCTGATCTCTTTTGCAGATCACTTTCAATTGACCAACATAGAATACTTTCAAAAACAATTGACCAACATATCTACAAAGACCAACATATCAACTTACTTTCAAACAATTGACCAAAATTAACAATTTCGCATGAATATTTAAATTCAAGAACACACTTTCAAAAACATTTCGCATGAATATCTCTTTCTAGATATGTGCTTTGAAAATTTTGGGTAACACTTCTGCAAATATCACTAAGAATAAACATACCAATTTTGATGATAAAATTTCGCTTAGTTGTTTATTCTGCAAGTCAATTAAACATACCAATTTCCAAAAAATAATTGAGAACATGCTGAGAGCTAAAAAATATCTGTCAAATGCAAGGGTAATCTCCATCTTCAAGACATCACTGGAGTAAAAAAATATGCTGAGACTCCCAATCAAGATGGAGACATGCCGTAATTGAGAAGAACTCGAGAGATATGGAGAAGTTTCAGAAGATGGAGACATGCCGTAATTGAGTGAAGCTGGATCGTAATTGAGACATACCTGTGAGATCTAGGGCAGGATCGTAATTGAGGCGCGACCCGTTCCCCTCTTGCCTTGCCTGCCTGCGAGATGAACTGGAGATGAAGCGCGACCCGTTCCCCTCTTGCCTTGCCTGCCTGCGAGATTGAAGCTGGCGTTGATTTATTTGCTAGAGCTTTGCCTGCGGACTGGAGTGAAGTTGGCGTTGAGAATGAACTGGCGTTCCCAGTTGAGAATGAGCGTTGAGGAATGAACTGGCGAGAGTCTCGTTCCCCGTTCCCCGTTGAAGTTGGCGTTGAGAATGAGCTTTGCCTGCGGACTGGTGTTGGGGATGAACTGGCTAATTGGCGCCTCATTCCCCGTTCCCCTATTTTGGGGAAGAGCAAGAGACGCCTCGTACCCCACGAAAAGCTCTTCCCCAGTTTATTTTTTTCAAAGCGTGTGATGTCTTTATTCAAAAAAAGTTGGACCCACAAATATCAAAATTTAATCCTAACCGTTCATCATCCAAGATTAAATCCTGGCCGTCTTTTATCATCCAGTTTGTCCTAGTCAGCTTGTCCTAGTCAGACCTAGGATTCAAAAATCGCTGTCAAATGTATTATATATATATATATATATATATATATATATATATATATATATATATATATATATATGAGGAAGATGTATATGTGCTAACAACGCAGGAATTTTTTCCTGCGCTATCAGCGATTTGGGCCATCAAAAACAATTTTTTTAAATTTTTTTTGCAGTTGGTTCGTCACCTTGTTGGTTAGCTCCCCACCAAATTTCTAGCCAATCCAACACCATTTGAGCCTCCGTTCATGTGTTTCAAAAAAAAACCGCTCTAGAATTTCAAACTGTCAGCGCAACGTGAACGGAGGCTCAAATGGTGTTTGATTGGCTTGAAATTTGGTGGGGAGCTAACCAACAAGTTGAAGAACCAACTGCAAAAAAATATTAAAAAATTGTTTTCGATGGCACAAATCCCTGACAGTGCAGGAAAGAATTCATGCGATGTCAGCACATATACATATTCCTAAATATATATATACATATTCCAATATATATATATATATATACACACACACACATATTCCAATATATATATGTATGTATACTAGTCATAACCCGTGACCGTGGGCACGGTTAATTTAAGATTTACCTCGCGAAACCTTTGTTCTCCGAAAAATTAGTTCCATATCCAAAATTTAACAGAACAAATTAGCGGAAAAATATTTAGCGGCACGGCCACCTTTGACGCTGAACAACAAATTTGGCGTAGACGCTTTTGGCGCGAAACAACAAATTCGGCGTCGAAAAACAAATTTGGCGCACATGCCTTCGGCCGGAACAACAAATTAGCGTAAAAAAATTTAGCGGGCGCCTTCGGCGCGGGCACGGAACAACAAACCTTAGGTTATTTTTACGCTAATTTGTTATCTCGCTAAATTGTTTACGCTAAATTTTTTAATTTGTTTAATTTAATGGAGCATGCTTCTCCCCAATATTTTCCAAGGCACTTGTAATGTCAAAGTTTAGATTCCCAAGGCACTTTTCCCCCCAAATTTAATGTCCACAATTTTTCCCAATGCACTTCTAATTTCAAAGTTTTGGTTCCCAAGGCACTTTTCCCCCCAAATTTAATGTCTACAATCTTTTCCAATGCACTTCTAATTTCAAAGTTTTGGTTCCCAAGGCAATTCCCCTCAAATTTAATCTCCACAATCTTTCCTAAGATACATCTAATTTCAAAGTTTTGATTTCCAAGACACGTCTCCCACTAAAATTTAAGTTTTCCCACCAATATTTTCACAAAATCCAATCTCAACCATTGATTTACCAAGATCAAATCTCAGTCACTCTTTATCTTGTTCTACTCAGCCCTAAAATTCAAAAAATGTTGTCATATGTATAATAGACTAGTCATAACCCATGCCCGCGGGCATGGTTCATTTAACATTTCCCCCGCGAAATCTTTGTTCCCCGAAAAATTATTTACACAGCCAAAATTTAACAGAACAATAAATTAGCGTAAAAATATTTAGCGGCACGGGCACCTTCAACGCAGGCGTTTTCGGCGTGGAATACCAAATTCGGCGTCAAACAACAAATTTGGCGCCCGCGTCTTCGACGCAGAACAACAAATCTTTGTAAAAAAATTTAGCGGGTGCCTTCGGCGCAACAAACATCAGTATATTTTTATGCTAATTTGTTGTTTCGTTAAATTGTTTTACGCTAAATTTTTTATTTTGTTTAATTTAATGGATCATGATTCTTCGTATCTTTCCCAAGGTTCTTTTAATTTCAAAGTTTAGGTTTCCAAGGCACTTTCCCCCCAAATTAATCTCCACAATCTTTCCCAGTGCACTTTTCCCCCCAAATTTAATTTCCACACTCTTTCCCAAGGCACTTCTAATTTCAAAGTTTATGTTTCCAAGGCACTTTCCCCCCAAAAATTTCACAAAATCCAATTTCAACCATTGATTTACCAAGATCAAATCTCAGCCACTATTTATCTTGTCCTAGTCAGCCCTAGAATTCAAAAATCGTTGTCAAATGTATAATAGCTATATATGTGTGTGTTTATATATATATATATCAAAAATGTACCTGAGGTTGACCACAAGTATATCTACCTACACACACCCCCTCTGTTAGGGTGTTTTAAGTATTTTTTTGAATATTATTTGAAGTAGGTAGATATACTTGTTATGTAGATCCCCACAAAATTTCAGGTCACTCCGACACCGTTTGAGCCTCCGTTCATCGATTTCAAAAAAGTTGCACAAAACTGTCTAGAATTCTGGACAGTTTTGCGCAACGTTTTTGAAATCGATGAACGGAGGCTCAAACGGTGTCGGAGTGACCTGAAATTTTGTGGGGAGCTACATAACAAGTATATCTACATACTGCAAATAATATTCAAAAAAATACTTACAAACCCCGAACAGCGGGGTCGTGCGCAGGTAATTCTGCTTGAGGTCAACCTCAGGCACATTTTTGTCACACACACACACACACACACACACACACACACATATATATAGAGGGTAAAGTGTTCCTAGGGTGACTCCTTAGATTTCATCTAAGGAATCGCCGCCATTTTCTCCCATATACCACATTTGTTTTCGAATTTTTTTCATGGGTTTGTTGTTCACATCATGGATGATCAACATACAAAAAATCAAGTAATTGCAATACTTTTAGAGCTACCATCTACCACATGCAACTTCATGGGGTTTTCAGCATGTTTTTGGACCGTTAAAGTTGCAAGGGGTAGATGGGGCTCTAAAAGTATTGGAATTACTTGATTTTTGGAAAGTTGATCATCCATGGTGTGAACAACAACCCCATGAAAAATAAAATCCAAAAAATTGTGGGATGTTGGGGAAAATGTGGGCGACTCCTTAGATTTCACCTAAGGAGTCACCATAGTAACACTTTACCCATATATATATATATATATATATATATATATATATATATATATATATATATATATATATATATATATATATATATATATATATATATATATATATATATATAAGAAAAAATTTCAAATGAGAACATTTCCCACGGTGCAAAAATGTTTTTATCTTTTTTTGAAATTTTTTTTCAAAAATTCTTTTTTCCACCCTCATTATATGTTGTTATACCCCCCTCAAAAAATAATGGTTGAGAAATAATGTCATTTGGTCTTCGATCAAGGCATTTCATCAAATTCGCATGTTTTGAGACCGTTAAATTTGTAACGGGTGGATGGGTGCTCTAATCCCCAACGGGTTCACCCATTATTTTTCCTGGGGTATATAATTGTTTGGAGTAAACATCAAAAAAAAAATTTGAAATAAAAATTTCAAAAAAAATGTTTTCGCACGGCTTTCGCACGGGTTTTTTCGCACCCGAAGATCACTATATATATGTATATATGTATGTATATATGTATATATGTATATATCTATTTATGTATATCCATTCTATAAAATAGGGATGTTATCAAGAGAAATTGGATAAGAGAAATTGGACAAGAGAATTTGGATAAGAGAATTTGGACAAGAGTATAAACATCTATTCTATAAAACAGGGATGTTATCAAGAGAATTTGGATAAGAGTTAGATAAGAGAATTTGGATAAGAGATGAGAAATTGGGTAAAATAATTGTTGGTTAATACAATTTGGATAAGAGAATTTGGTTAAGACAAGAGAAATTGAATAAGAGAAATTGGGAGAAGAGAATTTGGTTAAGTGATGAGGACTTCATTTGGAGGGAAACTTTTGGAGGGAAAATGAATTGGTATTTTGAATACTTGAAAATGAAATCAGTGCAATTTTGAAAACTATGTAATCCGAAATCAGTTGGGGGGGAGCTTTGAAAACATTTAACAGCTCAGCCCCAAAACATTTAACAGCTCAGCCCTCAGCAATTTTGAAATCATTTGTAATCTGAAATCCTTTTTTTAATATGCAGAGCAGCTGGGTTCATAGGGCGCAGGGCACAGCAGCGTCATCAAAGGATCTGGGCGGCATGGGGTTCTCAGGCGGGACGCTGGGCAACGACGCATGCAGGGTTCTCAGGAAGGGGCGGTGTGCAGTGCGGCCAGGCAGGCGGCGCAGGGCAGCTGGGCAGCGGCGTGGATCTGGGGGATCTGGGCGGTGCGGCAGGGCGCAGCCAGCCATGCGGGAGGTGGCACGGCTAGGAGGAGGGGGAGGGCAACCAGGTGGTGGAGTGCACGGGGCAGCGGAAACGAAGCTGGTTAGATCCTTAACATGCCGCCCACACAAACTCATCTCCGGTGGAGACTACAAGCAATCCACCTACATCCACATTTGCCTACAGCCTGGTCCAAGCTTTTAATGCCTTCGAAGAGTCATGGAAAGAGATCGTATCCCAAAGCAGCAGGGTCACTTCAACAACGATGTGGAAGTCTGTATCCCAAAGCTGGCATCAGAGACTGAGAGGAAATGCAAGGACTTGAAAAGGCTTGATTGGTACATCATGATTCCTAGGCTTTGGCCAAACACCAAGTACGTAGATTATGGAGCCATACCTAAAGAAACTAGATTATGGAGCCATACCTAAAGAAACTCAGGCATTATGCAGGGGAAGAAATGCTATCATTAGTGTGCACAGATTATGGGTCCACCGAGAGCTGGATTGGTGTCAATCTGGGATGAAGTTGCAGATTGTTGCTTTTGGTAATGTGACTTCCATGTGATCATAAAGGTAGCCCTCAACGTGGGCATGACCCAAATTGTCTTCTGCATCTTCAGGGACCCCATAGCACTCTGCATCCTTGCCCCTTTTGCTTTTTTTAGGGAGAGGTAATTTAAAAACTATTCATGGGGTCTCCTTAATTTTGCTCAATTTTGTATTTTTCACGATTCATGTGGTTAAAATCTTGATGGGTAGTCAGCAATATTTGGAATTGTGTTAAAATTTCTACTGCACATGGACTTCGATGGTTTTTGGTTAACTATATGACCTTTAAGAAGGGGAAACTGATGCATTGTATTGGGTTGTAAATTGTTAATGGACTACCAACATGTGATATTTGGAATTGAGATGATTATTTGGACTTTCTTTTTTGATCATTTCCCTGACCCACAAAAGGCGTAACGTTGAAATTGAATGGATAAGACTACTCCATTTGATTCTTAGATGCAAGGACATAATTTGTCTTCTTTTCTTAATGAAGAACGCTGAATATGTTTGTGTATTTGGAATCCATAAAGTTGAGAATCCATAAAGTTGTGTATTTGAATAGTCTTGATTCTTCATCTATGTTCAGTTAGATATGTTTTGATCCCTAATGTAAGGCATTTTGTTCAATTGAATTATACAGTTTGATGAAGCTAGCTTTTTGCTGACACAGTGTCTTGAATTGTGATTTCTTTTTATAAAGTAGAGATTTGATGTTGATTTGATTATCTGACATTTTGTTTTTTGTCCTCAGCTATTGGTCAATCTATCTATCTCTAAAATGAAAGTAAGCTCTGAAGTGTTTATGGATATTTGTAATCATTTTTTGGGCTGAAAGTTTATTTGTAATTTTGTTTTATGTACATGGAAAATGAAGGGAGAAGATGGAGGCACCATCGATTTCCTCAGATGCTGAATGGGAAAAATGGAGTTCTGAAGTTGGGGCGTTGCTCTGCTGCATTATTTGTAGTTGGAATCCACCACCAAAACGACAGTACGTCTTTAGACTATTTAGACATTAGAATACCTACTTTTTCTGTAAAATTGTTTAGACTATTCAGAAGTAGCAGCTTTGCTCTGCTTATGAACCCACTCTCAAATCCAGTTTTGTTTAGATTATTTAGACATTAGAATACCTACATTATCTATAACATTGTAGTTTATAGGGCATTTAGACATTAGAATGTTACTGATGTGTTACTTTTATGTATTGATTGTTTTGTGCAGTTGGTTACTTGATTTACTTGATTCAGCTGCTATGATCCCAGCAGACTGTGAACGTAACTAAGGACTACTCAAATGGTGGTATTATTTTAGGATTTGGTTTTTTTGACGATGTGTTACTAATCTTTTCGATCCAGTGATTTGGATATGATGCTTTTATTTTGAATGATTTTTGTGTGCATCGATAGCTTAAAGAAGAAGCCACCGGAGAGAAAGGAGAGTGAGCTAGAATGATAAAACTTTTTCTGACTATTTCTCATCATTGTATCATACGCTAGAAAATTTCTAATTTAATGGAGAAATGTTTCATCTGAGCTTAGGGGAGAGGGATTATGTTTTGTTTTCTGAGAAGAAGATGTAGATGAATGCTTTGTGCAATGAAATTCCAAAAACTTTATGAAGTATGACTCTTTGTTTATTTGATTGCATGCACTCTTTGTACATGAAAAAGGAGCTTTTAACCATTAAAAAAGGAATTTTAGGATATTGTTTGGGGCTTTGAGCTTAGGAGAGAAGGATTATGTTCTGTTTTTTTTGCATTACACAGAATAGAATATATTCTCATCTTTTGTTCATCTATTTTTTGGCTGTTTATGTATCATGATTAGCTCCCATGTTTATTATTTTCTGTCTGCACATTTTGTTATATTTATTGTTATTTTTGATTCAGTATTCTTCTTCCATGTGCAAGTATTTGAATGGCCATGTATCTAATTATCTCCCATCTTTATTAATTGACTTCCAGTTGAAGATTTGTGTTGCTTTAGTATTAAAGCCAATGGAGTTACTAAAAGGCCTAATATCTCTTATAGAAATTTACACTTTTGTACTGTTATATGGTTTCTAGAAGAAGCATATAGAGTGAGATTTTGGGTATATGCACATTTTTGTGATTGATCAAGAAATGCATTTATCTGCGTACCTGCACATTCTGGGTATATGCATATTTTTGTGATTGATCAAGAAATGCTTAATATCTCATGTGATTACTATTTCAACCCTCTTGCATCTTTAAGATCTGCATTGAAAGCTCTAACCTTTTCAATCGAGCACATTGTCAGGAAACTGTCTGGCCGTGGAAGGGAGGAAAGTGATTGGGAAAGTGCAGACCAAAGTGCCACTGGAAAGTTCTTCGTGACAACATCCAGGGTATTACTAAGCCTGTGACTTGTTGCATGTCTCACGGTGGGTAAATGAAGAGGAACATTGGCCTCATCTGCGAGGAGACGCATGGGGTCCTCAATATCTTCCTCAAGAACATCATCGTGGTGCCATCACCTGCACCGAGCATGCACGCTGAAGACGGTGACGACGACGGATGTCGTCTATGCCCTTAAGCACTAGAGATGTACTCTTTACGGTTTCGATGGTTAGGGGTCTGGCCTTATTAGCATTGTTGTTTTTAGTCTAAAGAAATGAAATTTGGATGTATTTGGTTATTGAGAGTGAACGATGTTTGTTCTTTTATCATCGGTTTTATCTATGTACTTTTGAATCTCCATTCCATAAGGAAATGATTTTAGATTGTAGTAGTATTCTGTTTGATATAATTTTTAAGATGTCATAAGTTGGTCTATTTTTAAGCTGGAAGCAAGATTTAGATTATCTATTTCATCTAGAGATTGATTACTTTGGGAGCTCTTATAAAAACAGAGTAGAATTTAATTTCAAGAGTACTAAAAGACCCCCTATTTTATTCATAGCAAGCTTCATATTTGTTCACTAAATACAATTATAGTACCAATTGATGTAATGTGATAAATTGTTTTTACGTGGTCTATAAACAATTGGAAACTTTCTTATCCACTTAATAATTTCATAATAGTGATAGTCATATGCAGCAATTTTGGTTAACATCATGTTTTATGCTGGCTAACTTTATATAACTTTGAAAATTAAAGGCAACTAAGAAATTTTTTTATGGAGAACTAGGTAAACAATGGAGGGAACCAAATTCCCTGGGGAAGAAAATTTTTGGTGGGTACTAAAATGTTTAAGTTTTTTGGTGTACTAAATTCTCAGAGGGAACTAAATTTTGGGGAACCTAACTAACAATTATTGCATTTTAATTATTGTTCGCTTAAAATATAAGGATCAAGATTTTGAGGATGGAATATTTTAAATGAAGGAAATTAAATTTAAGGGGAATTAATTTTTTTTGAACAAAATAGTAATTATTGTGCTTTTATTATTAATGTTTGTTTGAAATTAGAGGATCCAATATTTTGAGAGGTAGTATTTTAAATGAACCATGCTCTTAGGGAAAGAAATTGAACTTTATTTGGGTGTCCTAAATAACAAAATTGAACTTTATTTATTTATGTGCGTTAAGCATTCGGGGATCTAAGATTTTGAGGAAGGGGTATTTTAAATGAACCGTGCCCTTAGGGAAAGATATTTTTAATGTTGCATGTCCTAAGGGAAGTTGAAATTTACAGAATCTTTCATACATAGCCAGCCTGCATTGCTTTCTTGGGATTTAAGGGTACCTAATTTTAAAGCGGACTTAAATTTGGAGAAAACTAAATTTTGGGAGGAACTAAGATTTTTGGGACGAACTAAATTTCTTGGGATGGGCTAAATTTTGGGGGATCTAAGATTTTGAGGGGGGGAATCATAAATGAATCGTGCCCTTTGGGCACGGGTTAAATGAACCGCGTTGAAGGAGCCCGCCTGCTAAATTTTTTACGCTAATTTGTTGTTCCATGCGGAAGACACCAGTACAGATGGCGCCCACACCGAATTTGTTGTTCCGTGTCGAAGGCGCCCGCGTCGAATTTGTTGTTATGTGCCGAGTGCGCATGTGCCGCTAAATATTTTTACGCTAATTTGTTGTTCCGCACAATTTTGGCTGTAAAAATAATTTTTTGGGGAACAAAGATTGCGCGAGGGAAAATCTTATATGAACCGTGCCCTCGGGCACGGGTTATAGACTAGTGCATATATATACATACATATATACATATATACACATACATATATATATGTATATATAGGGGTGAGCCTCAAGATGATGTATGGCAGTGGCAGACTATCACACGGAAAGGGAAATCTTTCAAAGGAGATGTAAGGGTCTACGGCAAGACAAACCAGGCGCCAGCTAGGAGAGAAACCGGCCACTTCCAGGGTAAGGGCAGGTACCCTCATGGATTCAGGCATGGGGGGCGGTACAATCCTAGGCACGGAGCTTTCCATCACAAGGACGCGGCAGGTAAGGACCATATTGCTCACAAGGTGTCTGATGTTATGCCAGTAAGGCCAAAGTTCAATATTAAAATCAATACAGCGGCTACCACACTATCTTGGTCCTTGACAATGAATAGACAATGAATTAACAATCAATACAGCGGCTACCAAATTTCACAAGGTGTCCGAAGTTTGCGCTAATAGACGCTCTTATGATGAGTCCTTGACAATGAATTACATCCCACCTGCTGCAATCAATGAGGATGGTCTAAGCATTGGTAAGGTCCTGGGATCAATGGTTGCAAAGGGAAATGAACGTTGGCGTAACATGTTTGTTGGATACGTACTGGGTGATGTACCATACTATGGTCAATTGAGAGCTTGGGTGGACCGTTTGTGGAAGCTAAGCAAGAGTGTTCAGATTTTCAGTAGAGATAACGGTTTCTTTTATTTCAGATTTGAAAATGCAGAAGACTGTGAGAAGATTCTTTATGGAGGGCCATGGCTTTTTGATGGTCGCTTAACTGTTCTACAAAGGTGGAGTCCTACCCTTCAGTATGATCAGGATATACTGGCGACGATCCCTGTTTGGGTTCAATTTCACGGGCTGCCATTGGGCATGTGGACTTGGGAAATACTAAACATTGCCGCTTCCCTAGTGGGACGACCCTTGTGCCTTGATCGTGCCACGGCTAAATTAGAAAGGTTGTCCTATGCAAGATGCCTGGTTGAGGTTGACGCTAAGAAGCCATTGCCCAAAAAGGTTGGAATTCAAGTTGATGAGGAGGCCATCATCACTATTGACACAAAATTTGAAGGGGAACCCCCAAGATGTGGCCATTGTGTATGTTTTGGACACACTGACGCTCAATGCCCGGATTTGACGAAGCTCTCTTCAATCCAAACCACTGAGAATCCAACCTTAGAACTATCACAGGCTGGTGATGCTCCTATGGATCCCAATTCCAATGAAGGCATGATTTCTAAAGAGCAGGTCACGCATCCAACTGTGCTGGAGAAGTCTGGGACAAAAGGTTGCAACGAAGGGAGTTTGCACTCTTCGGGCAATACAATTGAACACACTATAGAGGATTCTATGAGTTTATCAGAAGGTGAGGGAGTAAGGGGGCTTGTGGAGGCCTGTGACATTTAGCCAAATGATACAATAAGCCCAGGTCATGTGGATGAAGTACACCAACGGCTTGTGAATGAAGTACACCAGAGCCCAGGTCATGTGCGAGTGAGTACATCAACGGATTCCTCAGGTGGTGGCCAACCTGAGCTTGAATGCGTGGTAGGTGAAGCAGTGTATCAAAAGCAGATGGAGGAAGGAATAAATTCTGACTCAAAGGTGGATGAAGTTCCCTGTGTTATTTCTGTTATTAATCCAGAATGGGTGGAAGAAGATGCAATACAGGATGCCAAGAAACAGGAAACTGGTGTTGAGGGAAATAAACATCCAGAGCAGATTGTACCAAGTGGGGGATTGAGAAAGAGCGCACGACTGAAAGATGGAGCCTCAGGGAGGCTAAATCAAACTGTTAATTAAATGACTATCTTCATATGGAATACGCGTGGTCTAAATAGTCCTGTTAGGAGAAGAGATCTGCGCGATAGATTACAAAAGTTAAAGCCTTCGGTTATTATTTTACTGGAAACCAAATTAAAGGAAGGAAATAGGAATCTGAAATCTTTATTTCCAAATAGTTGGACTATTTTCAATAATTTTGCGGATCATGTGGGAGGTCGTATACTCATTGGGATGGATGGACAGTGTTGGAAGGCTTCGTTGCAATCCACCTCAAGCCAACATATTACTCTTCGCTGTAAAAATAGTGGTGGCTTATCAGTAGTAATTACAGGCGTTTATGGCTCAAACTTGAGGAGCGAAAGACGGCATCTTTGGGATCATATTGAAGCTGATGCAAGTATGAATGTGGGAGAGGCGTGGGTGATAGGGGGAGACTTTAACTGTATTAGATATTCAAATGAAAAATCTGGAGGGAGGCGGTGTGATTACACTATTCTTGAGGAGTTTAATACTTGCCTCTATAAGTGTTCTCTCTCTGATTTAAAGTTCGTTGGGAGACCTATGACCTGGTGCAACAGGCGACTAGGTGCAGGGAGGATTGTGGCACGACTGGACCGTATGCTATGCAACTCTAAATGGCTAGATATGATGCTTACTTCTTTTGTGGAGTATTTGGATCCTCAAACGAGTGACCATTCGCCAATGCTAGTAAAGCTAAATACTAAGGTACATTCATTCCCTAAACCCTTTAAGTTCTTTAATGCTTGGGCTAATATGGAAGGATACATCGAGCTTCTGGAATCGGTTTGGGGACAGCAAATTGAGGGGTCGGCAATGCACTGTTTATTCATCAAATTGCGAGATTTGAAGAAGAATTTGCGAGATTGGGCGGCACAAAATAATCGACAGATGGATGTGATTGCCTGCAGGGAAATTTTACAGCAAATTCGCAACAACCCAAGCTTATCCCATAATATCTCTTTGCAACATGAAGAACAAGACCTAGCTGTCAAACTTGTTGGTTTACTACAGATGGAGGAGGATATTTTGCGCCAAAAGAGTAGACAGAACTGGCTTAGCTTGGGAGACAAAAATTCTAAATTCTTTTACAGTTCTTTGAGATCAAGACAATGTCATAATAATTTGGGTCACTTGGTCGATGCTAATGGAAATCATTACAGCTCTTATGAAGATCTTAGGGACGAAGCTCCAAGGTACTATAAAGCTCTCTATTCTCAAACAAATTACTGGAATCTATTCCCAAAGATGGTGACTAAGCGCATTCTCACTTATGATGCTATGCAATGGCTGGAGCGTAGAGTTTCTAAAGAGGAAATCAGGGAGGCAATTTTCCAAATAGGGGTGGATAAATCCTCTGGGCCTGATGGGTTTAATGGGTTTTTCTAACAACATGGGTGGAGTAAGATAGGTAATGATGTCTCTGCCGCAATATTATCTTTCTTCCGTACGGGTAGACTCATGCACCCTATAAATCACACTAACCTCACTTTAGTCCCCAAGAATTCTGCTGCCTCCTCCTTAAGCGACTACAGCCCAATTGCCTGATGTAATGTTATTTATAAGGCAATTAGCAAAATCTTATGTAATAGGCTGAAAATTGTAGTCCATGAACTTATCTCCCCTAACCAGTCAGCTTTTCTTAAGGGAAGATTGCTTTCGGATTGTGCTTTACTAGCGCATGAACAGATCATGGATTTTAGTAACCCAATGGGTGCTAGAGCTTGCATCAAATTTGATCTACGTAAGGCTTTTGACAGCGTCAACCGAGAATTCATTTACTACATCCTTCACCGTTTGGGTTTTGGCAGGACATTTATATCCTGGATTAGAGAATGTATCTCCTCTCCTACCTTCTCTGTTATGGTAAATGGCTCGCCGGTGGGGTACTTTGAAGGAAATAGAGGCCTTAGACAGGGGGATCCTCTCTCACCATAACTGTTTGTTATCACTATGGAGGCTTTTTCCCTGCTTGTTGAAAAATATATGTCATCTCTCAAAATACATCCTATGAGGCACTCAGGCTCTATCTCCCACCTCCTATTTGCTGATGATATGCTTTTATTCTGTCGTGCAAATGAGCATTCTTTCCTAGGCCTTAAGTCCCTGCTTGAAGAATTTTCTAATTTCACAGGATTGGAAATTAACTAGAATAAAAGTTCTGTCATATTTAGTAAGGGCACAAAGAATCCCACTGCTTTGGCTAATTTGTTGGGGATTCAACTTGGGACCTCCATCACTACTTATCTGGGATTGCCATTGTCCACAAAATATCCAAAACCATCGATGTTTAGCAGATTGGTTGATAAGTGTAATAAGAGAATTATGGGCTGGACTTCCTCTAAGTTATCTATCTCTGGTAGAATAGAGCTGGTCAGGACTGTTATTTATGGCATGATTAACTTTTGGCTACAAGTTTATCGCATTCCTAAATCCATCTTGAGAACTATTACCTCAGCCTGCAGGAAATTCATTTGGGGGCAGTCAAAAATTTGGGCCTGGAAAGACATATGCACCCCTAAGGAAGAGGGGGGTGTTGGTATGAGACTGCTAGCTGATGTCAACATGGCAGCTGGGGTTAGAATCACATGGAGAATGTTATATGCGGAAGGACTATGGGCAAAGTACATGCAAAAGAACTATACTGATATATCTCACTTCTTTGCAGCAAAATCTAAAGTTACTCAGTCAGGTACTTGGAAATTTATGTTGCACTGCAAGAAGTTTTCTAAACATCTCATTAAGAAGAAAGTTCAGGATGGTCGATCCACGCTATTTTGGCAAGACAACTGGCTTCCGTGTGGCCCGCTTTGTGACCTATACGATATTCCACCAGATGCAGCTTCTAAAAAGGTAAGAGAATATTGGAGTGAGGATGGCTGGAGGGATGATGAGGCTTTGGATGTTATTCGGCCCGTACTGCAAAATGTGGGTCTCTCACATGGGGATGATATGTGGACCTGGGCGCCAGGAAGGGGGTTCTCATTTAAATCGGCCTGGGAGGGGACTAGGCATAGGGGGCCGGCTTTTCCTTATTCAAGTTTGGTTTGGTTTAAGAACCATGTGCCAAAAATGTCCTTAACCCTATTAAGAGCCTTTCGGGGGAAGCTTCTTACTAGAGACAAGTTGGACAACTGGGGTATCAGTGGCAATAGTGGTTGTGTGCTATGTGAAGATGGAGAGGCCGAAACAATTACCCATCTTTTTTTTGAATGTGGATATTCAAAATATATCCTAAGCCGTTGCCTACTTAAATTGGGTGTAACGGTCCCCATTGAGCCCCAACTTCAGGAAGTGGGAGATTACTATTTGACGAAATTTGGGAAAAAGGACAGTCTCAGCATGTTGGCAAAAGCGGTGCTCTCTGCACTGGTATGGCATGTTTGGAAGGAGAGAAATAGAAGAATCTTTGAGGGCACCCGGAAGCCTAAAACGATATTATTTGAAGACATTGCAGCTGATGTTAGGATTATTCTTAGAGACCAAGACCCTGATGAGTCAGAGGTAGCATAAGCTATGGAAAATTGGGAATTCAGAGACGCGGGATAATTAGAATTATGTTTCTCTGGCCGTGCTTTATGTATATAGAGATGATGTGGTTAGTTTAGGGGTATGGGAGTATGAATGTAGAGGGTGACGGCGTTGTGCCCTATCCCCTCTCTTACATTTCCCCCATCCCCCGGACTGCCAATTTTGTATATTTTTTTGATGTTATTAATAAAGATACACACTAACTCTCCAAAAATATATATATATATATATATACATACATATGCATACATACATACATATACATACATCTATTCTATAAAATATGGATGTTATCAAGAGAAATTGGATAAGAGAATTTGGACAAGAGAATATACATACATATACATACATACATATATACATATACATAGATACATATACATACATACACACACATACATCTATTCTATAAAATAGGGATGATATCAAGGGAAATTGGATAAGAGAAATTGAACAAGAGAAATTGGATAAGAGAATTTGGACAATAGTATACATATACATATATACATATACATACATACATATACATACATACATACATATCTATTCTATAAAATAGGGATGTTATCAAGAGAAATTGGATAAGAGAAATTGGACAAGAGAAATTAGATAAGAGAATTTGGACAAGAGAAATTGGATAAGTGATGAGATTTTGAAAGATAAGAGAAGAGGTGGGGAATTTTGCACATACAACCCCGAGTTTTGCATTTTTGCCCCCGGACCCTCCACACACACACACACTTTTTATTCTTCCCCCCTTCCCGACCATTTTTTTCCAGTCCATGTGCACGTGTGCACGAGTAATTTGATAGTACACATATATACATATACATACATACATATACATACATACATACATATACATACATACATATACATACATCTATTATACAATTAACGACTTTTTTGAATCTTTGTCCTACTTGGCGGCAAAAGTATGACTAGGACAAAATGTTTGAGATAGTGGGGGCCCAGTGGAGTGTGGGTGCGTAGTTGTGTGTAGAGTTGGGTGTGTTGGTTGAACCCCAAACAAAATTTTTTCATAATACCCAAAGACCCCTCATCTTCCCCCTACTTAAGGGTTTGCCATCGCTCTTTGTCAACTTTGCACCCATGTTTTTTTGCGCTTTAGTACCCGTGTTTGTGCCCTGTGACGACTGTTCCAGTGTTTCTTTTCGCCGTTAGTATTGCGCCCGGGAGACGACTGCCCCGACGATCTTGCACTCGGGAGACGACTGCACCATCGTCATTTCACCCGTAAGCCGGCTGTCCCCCTTCGGTTTCGTACCCAGGAGACGACCTTTGCCGTGCCCTCCGGGCACGGGCATTCGTTAGTCTATTCTATAAAATAGGGATGTTATTAAGAGAAATTGGATAAGAGAATTTGGACAAGAGTATATACATACATATACATACATACATAAATACATATACATAGATACATATACATACATATACATACATACATCTATTCTATAAAATATGGATGGTATCAAGAGAAATTGGATAAGAGAAATTGGACAAGAGAAATTGGATAAGAGAATTTGGACAATATTATCTATATATTAAAATACAACTATTTTTGAATCCTAGGGCTGACTGGGACAAGCTGCTGTCATGCTGATGTATAAAGAGGTTGATAGAAGAATTGCTAGGATTTAATCTTGGTAAAAGAAGGGTTGAGATGAGTGTTTGAAAAAACCACCACTTTTTTCTTTTTGTTTTCAAACCCCCCACATTCATTACATTTGCGCAGAATACCACCTATTTCCCCTTTTTGCTAAAAAAACCCTCTCATTTCACTTTTTACCCACACACCATACAGACACACACACACACACACTCTTATGCACTTCCACCCTTTGTTCCGACTCAAGGGCGCCCTCGTCGAATTTATTGTTCTACGCCGAATTTGTTGTTCCGCACAAATTTGACTGCATAAATAATGTTTGGGAACAAAGCTTTCGCGGGGAAAAATCTTAAATGGACCGTGCCCGCGGGCACGGGTTATGACTAGTATGTATATATATAGGGAAGCATGCCCCCTCACTTGTGGGATTGCTTGAAACCAAGGTGACTGGGGAGAATGACCAGAGAATTAAGAAATGCTTTTCGAAGAGGTGGGCCTTGTTTGATAACTGGAATTGCCACAAGAATGGGCACATTATTGTCTTATACGACTCTGAAATATGGCAGTGTGTTGTGGATACCATATCTTCTCAACATATTAATATTCGATGCTCTAATGTTGCGGGGTTTCTTATGAGGATTATGGTGGTGTACGCTTTTAACAGCGCCCAGGATAGGAGATCCCTATGGGAAACCATCGTTACAGATTCTTCAGAGTATATAAATACCCCTTGGCTGATTTGCGGGGATTTTAACTGTGTCCGATATGCTGCGGATAAAGTTGGGGGTAGACCGATAGACAGTCACATGGTGGATGAGTTTAACAACTGCATTAATGCTAGCTACCTTATTGATCTGAAGTCTGTTGGAAACCCCCTGAGTTGGACTAATAGAAGCATTGGTTCTCAGCGCATCAATGCTACACTTGATCGGTCCCTTTGCAACTGTGAATGGATTGAAAAGCTCCCCTCTTCTTATTGCGAATATGTTGCTAACGGGTCGAGTGATCATTCCCCGCTTATCATTCACTTTCATCCTAAAGAGGGCTCGAAACCCAAGCCATTCAAAAATTTTAATTCTTGGACTCGCGCCCCCGAGTTCCAGGATATCTTGGATAAATGTTGGCACACTGATGTGATTGGATGCCCTATGATTCGGCTTGTGGCCAAACATAAAAATCTCAAATATGGTTTGAAACGACTTAGTGCGGACATCATTAACACTAAAAGTGTTGCCAAATGCCGTGATGAACTTGCTAGCATTCAGAATGATCCGGATTTGGCTATTTGTATTGAAAAGCAGAACAGAGAACATGAGCTCATTAATCAATTGGCCGATGCTATTGATGCTAATGAGTCAAACCTTAGGCAAAAAAGTAGGCAGAATTGGTTACAGCTTGGGGATCGCAACTCACGGTTTTTCTATACAGTGATGAAGGCTCGTCAAAGCCATAATAATCTGGAGCACCTTATATCTGCTGATGGCGCTAGTAATGACAGCATTAGGAATATTAAAGTTGATGGGCATGTTTTCTATTCCAATCTCTATAATCAAGACGATTATTGGAGGGTATTTCCTCATCTTACTACTAAGCGTATCCTCACTAAAAAAGCTGCGCAGAATGTTGAGCGGCCGTTTCTGGATGAGGAAATTAGAAATGTTGTTTTTCAAATCAGCAGTGATAAGGCCCAGGGGCCGGATGGCTTCAATGGTTTCTTCTTCCAAAGCGCCTGAAGTGTTGTTGGGAAAGATGTTACCAAAGCAGTTGGCTCTTTCTTTAGATCCGGCAGAATCCTAAAGCAGATAAACCATACCTTCTTGACACTTATTCCTAAAAGTGCTAGTGCCACGGGGCTGGAGGATTATAGGCGTATCTCTTGTTGTAATGTTTTGTATAAGATCATCAGCAAGGTCCTCTGCAATAGACTTAAAAAGGCTGTTATTGAGCTCATATCTCCTAACCAAGCCGCCTTCCTGGAAGATCGTCTTTTAGCTGATTGTGCCTTACTTGCGCATGAACATATTCGTGAATTTAACAACCCCATGGGGGTCTGTGCATGTCTTAAATTGGATCTCCGCAAAGCATTTAATAGTGTGAATAGAGAATTCATTTATTACATGCTGCATCAAATGGGGTTTCAACACAGGTTTATTGGGTGGATTTGTGAATGCATATCTACCCCATCCTTCTCTGTCATGGTTAATGGTTCCCCTCATGGTATGTTCCAGTCTAATAGAGGGCTAAGGCAGGGGGATCCCCTATCCCCATATCTCTTTGTGGTTGTTATGGAGGCTTTCTCTCTCTTGATGGCTTCTGCTAATGCCAGTCGTAGCATTCTGCCCATGAAAAGGGTTGGGCTGTCACACATCTCCTGTATGTTCCAGTCTAATAGAGGGCTAAGGCAAGGGGATCCCCTATCCCCATATCTCTTTGTGGTTGTTATGGAGGCTTTCTCTCTCTTGATGGCTTCTGCTAATGCCATTCGTAGCATTCTGCCCATGAAAAGGGTTGGGGCTGTCACACATCTCCTGTTTGCCGATGATCTCCTTGTTTTCTGTCGGGCCAATTCTAAATCTTTTGAGGGATTGAAGAGTCTATTATGTACTTTCAAGTATCTGACACGTCTGGATGTGAATTGGAGTAAAAGTGCTGGTATTTTTAGCAAGGGAGCCAAAGACCCTGGCAGGCTTGCTGATATTTTGGGTATTCGGCGTGCTCAATCTCTATCCACTTATTTGGGGCTTTCACTCTCAACTAAATACCCCAAAGCGTTTATGTACACCAAGTTAATTGATAGATGCAAGGCCAGATTGCAGGGGTGGTCTTCTTCTCTATTATCTATCTCGGGGGGCATTGAGCTTGTTAGATCTGTTATTCACGGCATGACTGGTTTTTGGATGCAAGCTTTTTGTATACCAAAATCTGTGTTGAATACGCTCAATTCCATATGTAGGAAGTTTATTTGGGGAAATCTCATATTTGGGCGTGGGATGATCATTGTGCCCCCAAGCAGGAGGGGTCGGTGGGTCTTAGGCAATTCTCTGATATTAATATGGCTTATGGGGTCAAATTATCTTGGCGTATGTTAACGCATAATGGCATATGGGCTTCTTATATGAGGAAGCAATATTTGGGCAGAATGGGTTTCTATGTAGCTCAGAGCTCCCCTATGCAATCTAGGACTTGTAAATTCATGCTTCAATGCCGCAATATCACTAAGAAACTTACTAAGCGCATTATTAGGGATGTGACCTCTACGCTCTTTTAGTATGATAACTGGCTTCCTTGTGGCCCGTTGTGTGACAGTTATGTTGTTCCGACTGGGGAGGAAATGAAAACAGTTAGTGATTATTGGGCGGAGGAGGGTTGGGCTACTATGCTTGTGCCTGCTCCAGTTTTGAAGCTTTTAGCTCCTATTTCTTTGCGGTCGGGGAGGATTCATGGAAATGGTATTCTAAGTCACCTACTATTCAGGATGCTTGGGCCGGTTCTCGTACTATCAGGCCTATCTTTCCTTTTTATAAGGTTGTTTGGTTTCTGGGACATGTCCCCAAAATGGCCATTACGTTACTGCGGGCTTTCCACGGGAAGCTTCTTACGAGGGGCAGACTTGTCCAATGGGGAGTTCCTTCTTCCCCCTTTTGTGTTCTATGTTCTCATAATGCCCATGAAAGTGTTGATTACATATTTTTTGGCTGCAATAACACCTATTACCTCCTTTACAGGAGTTTCCTCAAACTTGGGATCATCACATCGCCTCCTCCCTCTCTAGCCGGTGTGGGAGAACTATATCTTGCTAAGTTCCATAAAAATGATATCTTGGGAGCCCTTGCTAAAACTTCCTTGCTGCTTTGATCTGGCATGTTTGGAAGGAAAGAAACAGGAGGATATTTGAGGGGATGAACAAAGGTCAGGCTATCTTGTTCGAAGACATTGCTGCTGATGTCAGATTTGCCTTGAGGCATATCGAGGGAGACCGGGGTGCTGCTAATGGACCTTTTGCAAATTGGGGTCTGGTTGTATAATGTTTTTTGTATTCTTTTGTTTGTAACTGAGTAGGTTGCTTGGAGTAGAGAAGGCTTTTGTAGGGGCGTGGTGTTGGCGCCTGTGCCTTGACCGCGACTTGCAAACTCTCTTCTGCTATCCCTTGAACCTTGTACATTTTTGTTGAGATCAATAAAGATAACGCATATTCTCCATATATATATATATATATATATATATATATATATATATAGGGAAATGTGCCCGAGTTCGACCTCAGGCAGCAATACCTGAGCACACCCCCGCTGTTCGGGGTTTGTAAGTATTTTTTTTGAATTTTTTTTCAGTAGGTAGATATACTTGTTATGTAGCTCCCCACAAAATTTTAGGTCAATCCGACACCGTTTGAGCCTCCGTTCATCGATTTCAAAAACGTTGCGCAAAACTGTCCAAAATTCTAGACAGTTTTGCGCAACGTTTTTGAAATCGATGAACGGAGGCTCAAACGGTGTCAGATTGACCTGAAATTTTGTGGGGAGCTACATAACAAGTATATATACCTACTACAAAAAAATAATTCAAAAAAAAATACGAACAATACCCAAACAACGGGGGTATGTTCAGGTATTGCTGCCTGAGGTCGACCTCGGGCACATTTTTGGGATAAATATATATATCTATATATATGGGTAAATTGTTCCTAGGGTGACTCCTTAGAATAAATCTTAGGAGTCGCCACCATATCCCCCCATATCCCACAATTTTTTTGGATTTTATTTTTCATGTGGTTGTTGTTCACTTTATGGATGGTTAACATACCAAAAATCAAGTCATTCTAATACTTTTAGAGCCCCATCTACCCATTGTAACTTCATGAGATTTTCAGCACATTTTCTGACCGTTGAAGTTGCAAGGGGTAGATGGGGGCTCTAAAAGTATTGAAATGACTTGATTTTTGGTATGTTGACCATCCATGATGTGAACAACAACCCCATGAAAAATAAAATCCAAAACAATTATGGGATATGGGAGAAAATGGCGGCGACTCCTTAGATTTCATCTAAGGAGCCACCCTAGGAACACTTTACCATATATATATATATATATATATATATATATATATATATATATATATATATATATATATATATATATATATATATATATATATATATATGGTAAAGTGTTCCTAGGGTGGCTCCTTAGATGAAATCTAAGGAGTCGCCCCCATTTCCCGTCATATCCCACATTTTTTTCGAGTTTTTTTCTTGGGATTGTTGTTCACCTCCTGAATGATCATCATACCAAAAAATCAAGTCATTCCAATACTTTTAGAGCCCCCATCTACCCCTTGCAACTTCATGGGATTTTAAGCACATTTTCAGACTATTTAAGTTGAAAGGGGTGGATGGGGGCTCAAAAAGTATTGGAATGACTTTATTTTTTGTATGTTGATCATACATGATGTGAATAAAACCCCATGAAAAATAAAATCCAAAACAATTGTGGGATATGGGGGAAAATAGGGACGACTCCTTAGATTTCATCTAAGGAGACACCCTAGGAACACTTTACCTATATGTGCGTGCGTGCGTGCGTGCGTGTGTGTAAAGGGATCCTAAGGTACCTCTTTAGATTACATCTAAGGAGGCACCCCCATTTCCCCCACATCACCCTTTTTGAAATTTTTTTCATGGGTTTGTGGTTCACCTCATGGATGATCAACTTACCAAATTTCAAGAGATTCTAATACTTTTTGAGCCCTCATCTACACCTTGCACCTTCATGGGGTTTTAAGTACGTTTTCATACCGTTGAAGTTGTAAGGGATAGATGGGGGCTCAAAAAATATTAGAATACCTTGAAATTTGGTATATTGATCATCCATGATGTGAAAAACAATTCCATGAAAATAAATTTCAAAAAGAATTGTGGGAAATGGAGGGAAATGGGGGCGCCTCCTTATATTTAATCTAAGGAGGCACCCTAGATCCCTTTCCCCCCCACACACATATCTATTTATGTATGTATGTATGTATGTATGTATATATATGTGTATATATATATGTATATATATGTGTGTGTATATAAGTATATATATGTGTGTGTCTACACACACACACACATATATATATTTGGAGAATATGCCTTTATCTTTATTGATCTCAACAAAAATGTACAAGGTTCAAGGACTAGTAGAAGAGTATTAGTGAGTCATGGTTAAGGCACATGCGCCGTCACCACGCCCCTACATAATTCCATCTCTACTCCAAAAAACCCAAGATATTACAGAATTGAAAAACAAAATCAAAACATTACACTATAAGACCCCAATTAGAAAAGGGCTCATTTCCAGCATTCCGGCTCCACTCCATGTGCCTCATGGCTATTCTAACATCGGTAGCAATATCCTCAAAGAGAATGGTCTGAATTTTGCTCTCCCCTTCGAATATTGAAATCCCCCGTGTTTGTGTGCATGCAAGCATACAATATATATGATTGAGGGCGTGAGATTTACATATGTATAACCGCAAGCGCACGGTGTTGTAGTGTGGCTTGGGGGTCGAACTCAGGGAGGCGTGGTTGTGCTTGTGTCAAAAAGGACCGGATTCACCCCATGGGTGAGCTAGCCCGAATCGGATGATGGGTTGTCACAGAAAATAGAATGCGAGGGATAAACAATATAAAGGGAAACCCGGGACTTCGGCTTCCACCCTATCATGCGATTCTCGCCAATACGGCCTACGGATAGGATAACGATCAGAATTAGGGTCTAATGGTGAGACGTTACCTCTAAGAGTGATACCGGCATCCCACGGGCCCGATATTCTGGTCGGTGCCCAGGATAATACACCGGACTACCCAGGTTCGGTCAGTGGGCATTCCCATGTCTATTAACACTGACCGAGAGCACTAAGATCACAACGATAACTCCCAACATCTCATCCTGCCGCTTCTGTGCTCTAGGATTCGACGTCTATGCTAAGGGTGTGAGCTATGGCTAGGGAGTCAACCGCCAAGTTTATTCCCCCTTGGCCCAACGGTCAAAGGCGGTCTTTTTCCCGTCGATGACAATGAAACACCCCGCGTAACCGATAGATTCCTAATCCCTATCGATTTCCTACTCCTATGGACGCATCGGGGAGAACCCACGAAGGGGTTTCCACCGAAATCCCAGATTTGGGAACTACTCACACATATTAGGTAAAAAGCAATCTAAACAAAAATCAACCGTTAAAAGCATGATCAGGCGCTTTAAAAGTAGTAAGAGCAATGCAAATAACACTAAATTAAAATTTGGTAAAGATCAGACAACTTACAAATGTCTAGAAAATTACAGCCGCCAAGAGAGGGAGAAAAACAACAAAAAATAACAACTCTCGTTTTCTGGAAACCTAGGTTTCTATATATAGAAAACAACATCACCCGATTGGGTGAAGAATCACCTGATCGGGTGACCTGCTGCGAACTTCGGTAGCAATCTTCAAAATTTCACCCGGTCAAGTGACACGGTCGGTTGGCGGAAGCTGCTCGTCGTTTGAATCTTGAGCGTCGTCGGGTGAACCAATCCGTTGATAAATCAACCGATCAGTTGGAATTGTTGCCCAAAAGACAGAGACTTCGGAAGTTTTGGCACGGTTAGCCGGCCGTCGGGTGAGCTCTCCGGGTCATCTTCTTCGGGGAAACAGCTACAGGTGAATCGATCGGGGTGAAGATCACCCGATCGATTGAGTTTCAGCTCCAATTTCCAGAGAGAGAGGTCGGGTTGAACCGGTCGGCGACCCGGTCAGTTGACACTTTCATTGCTTCAGCAGCTGACCGAGTCGTGCACGCGTGCATTACCCGATCGGTTGGCCTATCCAACCGATCAGGTGGGGGGCTGAAAGATGGCGATCTTCGTCGTTTGACCCCCTGAATCACGTGTGACTCCTCCAATTGCTCCGGGGACTCATGATATCGTCGTTTTATGTCCCCTATGCCGGCAAACTCCTGCAAACATACAAAAACACGGAAAAGTGAAAGAAAACAAGAAAACACGAGAAAACGAATACAAGACGGCGGAAAATAGCGGAGAAACACAAAAGAAGACGTGCATGAATATATGAAATATAAACGCACGTCAAAATCTCCCAAGCTGAACCCTTTCTCGTCCTCGAGGAAGACGAGTGAGAGTAGGAGCTCGGAGGGAGAAAATAGAGAGAAAAGCGAGAAAGAAGAGAGCTCTGAATCCTAAATCACCCGTCAGGGCCAAAAAAATCAAAAACGACACACCAAGCAAGCAAACGCCAAATCACATCACTAAACCGAGGAATACGAGTCCAGACAAGTGCCGTGGGCCCACACCGTGAAGCGCGAGTGAGTGTGGTCGTGTGCTAGTAGTCGGTGTCACTATCTACATCGTGCAGTAAGCTCCATATACACAAATCGAAGAAATGACCCAAATATCGATTCGATTCAGAAATAGCGACGAACATATAGCTCAAGCATGCATGAGAAGAGTTTGAGAATAGAAACGCATCATGTGTCAGGGACTCCACAGCTAGGGATTCGGACATTACCACACTATCGCCTAGATAATAGCTAGAAATTCCCTATTCCAAGTGTTTTCGAAAGCGATGGGGGTTGAGATGATGTGGAGTAGAACACTCGGTGCAAACTCTCGCCTTCCCTTTATTCTCGATAGGTAGGGAAATATTCACACACATTTTTTTGGGTTTTGGATATATGTATATTTTTTTTTGGATTTTTGGCTATACATATATATATATATTTCTTTCTTTTCTCTTTTCTTTTCTTTTGGGTTTTTCTTTTCTCTTTTTTTTGTATTTTTGGATTTTGGGATATATACATGTGTACTCTCCCAAGTGGGAGAATGGTACACGACGAGGGGATTTGCACCAAGTAAAATAAAAAAGAAATCGGATTCTAAACACTTGGGCAAGGGAGATATTTTGCTAATCAGAGCATAGGCTAATATGGGTTATCCTGGTCCTAACCGTGGAATCCAGACACTTGTGAAATGAAGCATACGACATATATATATTCATGCATACAGAAGCAGATAGGAGAAGCAAATACCGCATATTCAAATCGAAGCATGATAATCTAGGGGTCATTCCTGGACAGGTATATAAATCAAAATCACAAAGTAGAATCACACCAAACAGCTAGGCACGACACGCGACTCACATAAAAGCTAAGTGGACCTATGAAGCATGAAATGCAATAGGACTCGGCTCCCTAGGGCTAGTGAATGTGATTATCGAAGCCGTGCTAGGTGTGCGTGTGATTCTCGTGGCAATTCATCATAGGGTTCATCTCTAGGAGAAAGAGATAAAAAGAAGAAAAGAAAAAGAAAAAGAAAAAGACGGAGAAAAACGACTCAAAAACGAAGAAAAAGACGCAAATGACGCACGAAGTGCGACTCCCCCAAGCTGAAGCTTGCATTGCCCTCAATGCAATAAAAGTAAATACGGGAGGGCAATGAAAATGGGGGAGAATGCGCACCGACACAAAAAGACATGAAAAACAAGAAAAAAACCCACAAACGAAACTGAAAAGAAGAATAAAAATAAAAATCACACCACACGACATATAAACAAAAAAGAAAAGTAGAAAATCATACGACACAACTTATAAAACAAACGCACAAAGAAAACATCACACGACGACAAACAGAAAAATTTGACTTCCCCCAAGCTAGACGTGACAAAGCTAGCAAAATGATGTGATCATGAATATGCAGAGATAAGCAAGGGAGAGGTCAGAAAACAAAAACGAAATCAAAAAGCAGGAGAGGAAACATCCTCGTCCTCCTCGGTGGAAGAAGTAGGGGATGCGGTGTGGGTGGGTGAAGTGACAGGTGTGCAGAGAAGCAGAGAAAGTGGTCGAGGTGATGGATCAGTGGGTGTGGAGGAAGTGTGGACGATGGGTAGTGTGGAGGTGATGACGGTGAGTGGGAGTGAAATGGCGACCAAGGTGGTGGTGGGTGGTGGAGGTACGGGGGTAGGTGAGGATGAAGGGTGAATGGGGGTAGGTGAGGATGGTGGGGGAAGTGATCGAGAACGCACTGGCAATTTCTTGCGGTACACGTATGGAGTGACGGAAGTGGAGGGTAGTGGAGATGAGGGGGCAACAGTGGAGGGAATGGAAACGGTGGGAGTAGATGAGGTAGTGGGGATGGAAGTAGTGATAGGAGGAGATGGTCGCCTAGGTGGTGATGGTGGAGGTGAAGAATGTGATGGGGGAGGTGAAAATCGTCGAGGCGGTGAAGGTGGGGGTGAGGGGTGTGGTGTGGGAAGGGGTGGTCCGTGGACGTGAGTGAGAAGGCGGATGATGGAGGCCACGTTCCTCTCAAGTGCGAGGAAGCGTGGGTGAGAGAAAATCGAAGGGGGTGGGTCAGAGGGGGTGGAGGATGCAACGACAGCGCGAAGCAAAGCCAACTCAGTCTCGAGAGCGAGACGAGCGGAAGTGGCTCGACGGAAGGAGGAGGAGGAGGAGGTAGTGCGGACTGGAGAGGTGGCGACAGTGGTGATCGGGACGGAAGCTGGGATGACATGACTAGGACCAGCCCCAGGGTCATCACGGTGCACAGGGATGTCCTGCTCGCCCAAGTGGGAGGTAGGAGAAGGTGGTCTAGATGCGCCTGGGATGAATGGAAGGCGCAACCCCCCAAGAAACTCAGGATCAGGCGGGAAGGTCCAGTTTGCCACAAGATGGATGGCCATGCGAGCGGGGTTGGGTAGAATGGTGTAGGGAGCTGGGGGTGGCCGTAGTGGAAGGTGAAACGCCCATCGGGGCGGGGCTTAATCATGTGAATATGCTGCAGGACGTCGAGATCTAGACGTGAGGGTCCTGTGGTAGTGGGAAGATCTCGGGGGGATGACAATATTATACCTGGGAGCAGAGGCTATGATCGTGATAAGGTCCCCGCAACAAAGCTTGCCCTTGTCGGCTCGGCTAATCTCAATAAGCTTTTGTATAAGCCATTCTCCGGCATGGAAGGGAATGGTATGGGCCATAAAAGAAATCCCGTCATCCCTGCGGACAAAGGAAAAGGTCATGGCACACAGAATGCAGAGATCAGGGATGGTCACGGTACCTGACTCATCCCTGGGGAAAAACGTGCAAGAAATGATACGATGGGCTAGACGGAAGATGGGGTGAATGATGGAGGAGGCCTTGGCCTTACCTCGGGGGTAGTGAGGGTGCAGGATGAGGCGGAACCAAAACTGATCGACGTCAAATTCGGGGGGATACCCGTAAGAACGTATAGCGTCGTTCCCCAGGATGGGGAAACCAAAGATGTCATTGATGGTGTCCAGATGGGTGCGAATGGTACTATTGCGGACCCTAAAGTTGACGATCGACCCCGACGCACGGACACGTGTGGATAAGAATTCGAGTGTGAGGGAGGGGTAGGACACCGCCGAGGCGTTTAGGAAAGCCAACCAACCTAAGTTTGCGAAGAGGGTCTCGACCTCGGTGAATACACCGAGATCGATAAGCGATTGGGTGTGGGCAAACTTGGTCGATAGGTGCCCCCGAGCATCAAGCCTATGGTAAAAGTCTTTGTGCTCCTGGTTCCTAAAGTGGTAGCCATGCGGGCCCATCAGTGGGTCCTCAACTGGGACGACAGGTTGGGGTTGGGGTTGGGGTTGTGCAGGCTGTGCGGGAGGAGGGCATGTGTGTGGTGGACGTGTAGTTTTACATCTCTTGCGAGACGACTCCTCCTCTCGCATGATGGCCTTACCCTTATCCTTATCTTTGGCCATGTGAGAGTGTGTGTATGTGGGTGAATACGAAATGCGATGAATGCACACTAACACAAGCAATCGAGCAAATCAAAATTCTAGGGCAAAATATGAAATTAAGCTAAGGAGTGAAGTTACCCAAGCGAGATGATGATCCTTGCTCGTAGATGTCCCAACGCTACGTAACGGGGAGAAGTGTGAAGCCGCAGCAACTCATTTCAGCAATTTTCGAAAATGGGGGGGGGGGGCGGGTTGGGCGAAAATTAGGGCTTGGATGCAGGCAAAATCGAAGAGAAAGGGGGGAAGATCGATGGAGAGATGGAAAAAGAGAGAGGAGAGATCGATTGGGAGGGGTTTTGTGACCGGTTGAAGGAGAAATGAGGTGAGCGAGGGAGGGGAGGTTGAAACGACGAGAGAGAAATAAGATCGGGCGAGGGAGATGAACAGGTGGGGCGCTGGGTTTATATAGGGTTTACGTCGAACCGGTCGGGTGAAATGTCACCCGATCGGTTGACTTTTAGGTCGAAAAATTTGCCGAAAAGAGGATACAGGCAACCCGATCGGTTGAGAACTCAACCGATCGGGTGGCTGCTTCACATATTTTCCCGAAAGTTTAGTACAGCTCACCCGGTCATTCACACGACCATGCTTTGCATCAACCGATCGGTTGATCAATTCCCAAAATTCCCGATACTTCGGCCGTTCCTAATCGGTCTGCCACCCGGTCACGCTCAGCTTCACCCGACCGGTTCGCAAGGAGAGCAGATACGGCCTTTGTCTGATACGTCTCACCCGATCGGTTGAATAACCACCCGATCGGGTGAGGCCTTGTTTCCTGCAAAAATTCACGAACGGCCTAAGTTTCTCGACAGATGATCCCGCGGCTAAATTTAATTATTAAAATGGAAAAAATAAAGATAATAAAAATCCTAAAAACGAAGATAAAAGTTCAGAGCATGGGTTGCCTCCCATGAAGTGCTTTTGTTTAACGTCGTTTGCTCGATGCCCGTAGATGATATTCAAGGCGGACTGAGGTGATGCCCTAAGATCGGCACCGCTTCAGATTCAGAATTAGTGGCCATCAGTGTCATCGGTGGCGACAAGAAAACTTGCTCGATGAGTCTCCCTCTGTTGACGGAATCCAGAGGCTTCTCCCTTAAATTGGCGTTTACCGCCACTCGCTTCAGGATTCAGATCTCGTCACCGGTGAGCCCCATGTGCTCTTTCCCTTTCCTCTTCGTCGGAGGAGCCTTTTGAAATCCGGGAGGGGCCGTATGTGCCGCATCCGCCTTCCCAGAGACATCATCTTTCTTCATGGCGACTGGTTCTTCTGAGTCCCCCAAGATATCGAGGGGATTCCTTGAAAGAATTTCCCAGGAGCTTGCCTCCACAGCTCTCTCTTCTTCTAACTCCAGCACATTGCATCTTGGATCATCCGGGGGATCGGGGTGCTTCATTGACAACCCCAAGTCAAATTCGACTTTCTCGTTGCCGACGTTAAGGGAAAGATTCCCATTCTTCACATCTATCAAAACGCCGGCAGTGGCCATGAAAGGCCGTCCAAGAATGATGGGGGTATGCACATCTTCAGGCATGTCCATGACGACGAATTCCACTGGCACATGCACCCCACTTACATTGACATGGAGGTCATCTACAGCACCCACATGATATTTGACCGATCGGTCTGCAAGCTGTAATGTCATGCCAGTGGGCTCCAAGTCACCCATCCCTATCCTCTTATACAGCGACAGGGGCATCAAACTGACGCTCGCTCCAAGATCGACGAGCGTGCGATGGATCTTTACCTCCCCGATCGCACAAGGGATAGAGAATCTCCCCGGGTCTTTAAGCTTAGGCAGATTTGCTCTCTGAATGAGAGCGCTGCATTCCGCCGTTAATACGACCTTCTCCTTTCTGGACCCTCTTGTCACTAAATCCTTTAGAAATTTGGCATAGGAGGGAATCGTCTTGATAGCTTTGAGGAAGGGGATTTGCAAGCTTAGATCCTTGACCATGGCAAAGAATTTGCCATACTTTTCGTCTATCTTGGCTTGAGCTAGCCATTGTGGAAAAGGCACAACGGGCTTGAACACTTTGAGGCTTCCTTCCTCGCTTCTCTTCTTCTCATCTTCAAGGACTCCCTCCGGAGTCGTTGGCCTTGGCGACGGAGCACCGTCGTCATTCAATTTTTCAATTGGTTGCTCTACGACCAACGGTGCTTCCGGTTCCTTTGGGGGCACTCTTGTGGGGATTTGTGTTCCGCTCCTCAACACGATAGCGGATACATTCGTATGCTCGTGCGTGAGTACCAAAGTTTGGTTTGCTCCCCTCAGGTTCACTTCGGGTTGTGGCGGCAATAGATTTTGCGACCTTGAAAGGTTCGCCACTTGTACCCCCAGCTGGGTTACATGGTCCGTGAGAGTCCTCTGCCCCCTTTCCATCTTCAAATTTATCTTCTCCTGGTTGGTAATATATTGAGTCAAAAGGGACTCAACCGGAGAGATGGCCCTCTGCTGGCCAAATTGCTGCTGCTGCTGAATGGGCTGCTGATTCCTTGGAGCATATTACTGATACTGTTGTGGAGGCTGCTGCTGCTAAAACTGCAGCTGAGGCCTAGCCTACTGATATATCTGTTGTTGCTGCTGCTGAGGCGGTGGCTGCTGATACGATGCCCGGTAGCTAAGGTTGGGATGATTCCGGTTGTTTGGGGAGTAGGCCGGGTTGGAGCTAGTCCGTGGTGGATACGGCGCATTTTCCGTAGGATTGTAGAATAGTGCACTCGATTGGTTCAATGGTGGTGAGATGTCACCACCCTCGAAGTCCCACATGACTTCTGTTTCCACCGCTGCAATATGTTGCATACCAGCACCACCAGCTCCTACCATCAGTGTGGAGATTTGGGTCAACAGCAAGTCAAACTTGCTGGATAATTTGTCGACGTCCTCGACCCTGTGGATGCCCCCAGATCTAGGTATGGCTCTCTCGTCACACCACCGCTCATTATTCGATGCCATATTTTCTAGTATGTTCCCGGCATCTTCTTCACTTCTGGACATGAAGGACCCCCAGCCGCGGCGTCAATTGAAGATTTTAAATCATGCCTCAATCCGTTGTAGAACAGATTAATTATCTGCCACTTGGGAAGCTCGTGATGAGGGCATCTTCGCTGCATCTCTTTAAATCTTGTCCAAGCTTCATGCAGTGACTCGTGGCTGGCTTGGAAGAAGGAGGAGATCTCACTCCTCAGCTTCATGGTCTTCCCCGGAGGAAAGAACTTTGTCAGAAAAGCGTTTGAGAGCTTCTCCCAAGTGTTGAACGTATTTGGGTCCTTCCCCCTAAGCCACAGCTTGGCCTTATCTTACAGAGAGAAGGGGAATAGCTTCAGACGGATCGCCTCAGTTGTGACACCATTTATCCGGAAGGTGTCACATTTCTTCAAGAAGGAGTCCAAATGTTCGATGGGGCTCTCCATGGGTGCCCCCGAGAATTGATCCTACTGGATCCACGTTACTAAGGATGGCTTGAGCTCGAAGCTTTGCGCCGTAATAGCAGGAGGACGGATGGCGGAGGTGGACTCGATGGATGGTATCGAGTACTCCAGCAGGGACTTGTGAGGTGGGGTGTTCTCCCCCATGGTTTTAGGCTCTTCTCTTCTTCGCTTCTCTGTGGCAAGACGCCTTAGGGTGGCGTTTATCTCAGGGTCAACAGGAATCAAGTCGTCAAGACTTCTTGTGTTCCTGCGCATTAAAAGCAACAAACACCTATGAAGCGAAAAGTGGGAAGGATACAGATAAATTATATAACAAAAATAAGAAAATAAAAACGAAAAAGAAGAATGCGAAAATTATCGTGAGATAGAGATGAGAGCTAGACTCAAGGGTTCATGAGATCCTAGAATAACAAGCACGTTGCCTCCCCGGCAATGGCGCTATAAAGCTTGACGTCCCCCGCGTTTGTGTGCATGCAAGCATGCAATTATATGATTGGGGGCGTGAGATTTAAATATTTATAACCGCAAGCGCATGGTGTTGTAGTGTGGCTTGGGGGTCGAACTCAGGGAAGCGTGGTTGTGCTTGTGTCAGAAAGGACCGGATTCACCCCATGGGTGAGCTAGCCCAAATTGGATGATGGGTTGTCACGGAAAATAGAATGCGAGGGATAAACAATATAAAGGGAAACCCGGGACTTTGGCTTCCACCCTATCGTGCGATTCTCGCCGATACGGCCTACGGATAGGATAACGATCGGAATTAGGGTCTAATGGAGAGACGTTACCTCTAAGAGTGATACCGACGTCCCATGGGCCCGATATTCCGGTCGGTGCCCAAGATGATACACCGGAATACCCGGGTTCGGTCAGTGGGCATTCCCATGTCCATTAACACTGACCGACTTCCAGAGCACTAAGCTCGCAACGATAACTCCCAACATCTCATCCTGTCGCTCCCGCGCGCTAGGATTCGACGTCTACGCTAAGGGCGTGAGCTATGGCTAAGGAGTCAACCGCCAAGTTTATTCCCCCTTGGCCCAACGATCAAAGGCGGCCTTTTTCCCGCCGATGACAATGAAACACCCCGCGTAACCGATATATTCCTAATCCATATCGATTTCCTAGTCCTATGGACGTATCGGGGAGAACCCACGAGGGGTTTCCACCGAAATCCCAGATTTGGGAACTACTCACACATATTAGGTAAAAAGCAATCTAAACAAAAATCGATCGTTAAAAGCATGATCAGGCGATTGAAAAGTAGTAAGAGCAATGCAAATAACACTATATTAAAATTTGGTAAAGATCAGACAACTTACAAATGTCTAGAAAATTACAGCCGTAAAGAGAGAGAAAAAACATCAAAAAATAACAACTCTCATTTTCTGGAACCTAGGTTTCTATATATAGAAAATGACATCACCCAATCGGGTAAAGAATCACCCGATCGGGTGACCTGCTGCGAACTTCGGCAGCAATCTTCAAAATTTCACCCGATCAAGTGACACGATCGGTTGGCGGAAGCTGCTCGTCGTTTGGATCTTGAGCATCGTCGAGTGAACCGATCGGTTGATAGATCAACCGATCGGTTGGAATTATTGCCCCAAAAGACAGAGACTTTGGAAGTTTTGGCACGGTCAGCCGGCCGTCGGGTGAGCTCGCCGGGTCATCTTCTTCGGGGAAACGATTACAAGTGAACCGATCGGGTGAAGATCATCCGATCGGTTGAGTTTCAGCTCCAATTTCCAGAGAGAGAGGTCGGGTTGAACCGATCGGTGACCCGGTCGGTTGACACTTTCGTTGCTTCCGCAGCTGACCGGGTCGTGCACGCGTGCATCACCCGATCGGTTGGCCTATCCAACCGATCGGGTGGGGGCTGAAAGATGGCGATCTTCGTCGTTTGACCCCCTGGATCACACGTGACTCCTCCCATTGCTCCGAGGACTCATGATATCGTTGTTTTATGTCCCCTACACCGACAAACTCCTGCAAACATACAAAAACACAGAAAAGTGAAAGAAAACAAGAAAACACGACAAAACGAATACAAGACGGCGGAAAATAGCGGAGAAACACAAAAGAAGACGTGCGTGAATATATGAAATATAAACGCACGTCAAATATCCTCAGGTTTCTTTCCTTCCATATATGCCATATCAATGCAGCAAGAGCAGTTTTTGCAAGAGCTCCTATGCTATCCTTTTCTGAAATTTAGCAAGAAATACATCTCCCACGCCAGCTAGAGTAGAAGGAGGCGCAGCGGTAATCCCTAATTTGAGAAAGCTCCTGCAAAGGAGGTAATAAGTGAAACTGCAACCAAAAAATATGTGCTCAACACTTTCATGGGAATTACTAGAACATAGCACACAAAGGGGGGAAGAAGGCACTCACCATTTGATGAGTTTGTCCAGTGTAAGAAGTTTCCCATGGAAAGCATGAAGCAGCGTAACAGCCATTTTGGGTATGTGTCACGCCCCGCTTCCCAAAACTACAGAGGCGAAGCGTGACTAAGGCTCGCTTAGGCCGGAGCCATGAGGCTCAGACCCAATAAGCGTCTGTGTGATACTCCAAGACGAAGGAATAGGTCCCTGCAGACAAATACAGAACAACAAAAGTTCTAAAAAGGAAACATTCATTTTATTCCAAACCAACATCCAGAAAGTACTGAGAGTCTAAACAAAAAGCCTGACTGGCTACAACAATTGAAAGTAAACTACTGGTGCAAGCACCCAACCTAGACAGAAAGTAAACGGTGCTACGCCCCCAACTAAAAAGCAGTAAAACTTTGGAACGGCAACGTGAAAAACCTCTTGCTCTGGTCCTCCTCAGGCACGTACTCTGGGTCGACGTCCTCGGGCTCCACGTACTCTTGTAAGTCTGCCTCGTCCACGAACCCCGGCTCGACACCTGACGTACAACACCCAAGAGAAAAGAAACTGTATGTCAGGTAAAGTCTACACAGAAATGTTAGACTCTACTGCAAGTGTATTTTATTTTAAAGCAACAGTTTACTGGTTGATTAACATGCTGGGGTAATAACATGGCAGTTAAAGAAAGTAAAACGGTGCAGGAAAAGTAAACACGACAAGCAGTAGCCGTAGTGTGTACTACCGACTACGGGACTAACCTAAACGGGACAAGACAAGACAAGACAAGACAAGACATGTGTGACTCAAAGGGTTCACGCCTTACAGTTCGAGGGGGGTCAGACCCTCTCCCCGTGCGCACGCTAAACCCTACCCCACCCAAGTGCACAAGACAGGTCCATACAAGGTATCACTCACTCTATCAAGTGAGTGCCCTATTGTCCGCAAGCTGTGTATCCGTACAAGGAATCACTCACTCTGTCAAGTGAGTGCCCTATTACCCGCAAGCTGTGTATCCGTACAAAGGATCACTCACTCTATCAAGTGAGTGTCATATTGCCCGCAGTCTGTATATAACAAGTCACGACATGACAAGTAAGGAAAAGTTCTTCTAGGGGGTCCACACGCACGCACACACACAGGAAAACCCTAAGGTGTCAGTTTTTGTTGTTGCACTTAGACTTTGTCGTCAAGTCTAAGCTGTCAAGGGGTGTCCCGGACGCTATCATTTCACGTCCGGTTCTCTTTGTGTTAATTTTTATCAATTCTAAGAGTCTATGGCCTAAACATGGTTGAAAGTACAAGTGAGTACACTTGCCTGCAGTGGCGAGTGCGTCGTCTGTCCGGAGCGTCCCGTCAAAGCGTCGCGTCGGCGGTGGTCCGTCTGAAACAGGGTAACGGCGATGTCAGATCGTGCTTTCCGTCAGTCCTATTACGGTTTGTTTCTAAATTGGGCGGGACTACCCTAACAGTCAAAAGTCACGTCTTTTGGTGTTTTGTTTAGTCTAGATCGACGTCTACCCTATGTGCACAGAAAATTAGTTCGTTCTTTGATCTTTCCTACGGTGGACAACGTTTTAAAGATGCAGAAAATAACTTTTGTTAAATTAAGTTGCTGATTTTATTTAGGTTTTGATGAGCTACGGTGTGGGTTGTACTACATGTTAGGGGAACCAACCTCTTTTGTGTTTTACGTAGAATGGAAGTAGAGTCTGAACGGTGGAAGATCCTCGTCGTCTACGGCGTCTCGGCTACGGTTAACGTAACAAGACACGTTCTGGCAGCGGACTGGAAGTGAAGGCAGCGAGAAAGCATGTCGGGAAAGGTGTTTACGGTGACGGAAGATAGCGGATAGCGATCAGGAAGGTGAAATAGCGAGCAAGGGAACGTCGGGAAGGGTGTTTATGGCGTCGAAAACACGGACAGCGAGCAAGGAGGAAGCCATGCACTGGGAAGCATTACAGGGCTGTCGAGGGGCCGTACGAGAGGTTTTTGTAGCCTAGAGGGCTGCTGCCGGTGGTTCAGAAGCGGCAGGAGGCCACGGGAAGGGGGACAGCGACGGGGCAGCGCCTGGCCATCGGGTGGTGGCTGGAAAAACTAGCAGCCGGCAGTTGCTGCTGATTGTCGTCCGCATGCACGCTGCTGTGGGAGGAAAGGGCCGTGCGAAGGATCACGACAGTGCAGAGGGTTCGTGCGACGTCTTGCTGATCCTTCTCGGTGATCTGCGAGGCAGGGTGGTGCTGGCTTGGCCGGTCGGAGGTCGGAAAAGGCAGCAGCAGCTCGGGCTGCTGCTGTTCTGCCACTGTGCAAAGAAAGAGGCCGCCTATGGTGGTCTCTGTCAGCGACGAGTGGCCGAGGGGGCTAAGCGCAGGCGAGGGCGGTCGGAGTTGCTTGCCGGCGGCGTGGGGATGGCTAGGGTTAGAGATAGGAGGCGGCGGCTGGGAGAGTACAAAAGACCTAGCCCTAGGTTATAACGTGGGGGGGTTGTTTTGGATTATAAAATGAAAAGTTTTGCTAAGTACCTATATGATTTAAGAATATTGTGGGGGGGGGAGAGAGAGAGATAGGGGGAGTGGAGATTGAGGAAAAGGTGGGTGACTATAGAGGCTAAAATCATATCCCCTAGATACGTATGAATATATTTAGGGATAGATTAATATTCTAGTTAAATTCAAATTTCAAAAATGATTAAGGGCTAATTAAGAGAGGAAAATAGATTAGGGGATAAGTCCCACTACGGGCATCGGAAAAATAATCTGAAAATACCGGAACGATCGCAGAGATGAGAAGTACGGGGCTACGGGGTCTGGCCGCGTGCTAAACCTACCGGGAATAATTGTAAAATCGGGAACTGAGTGTTAAAGCCAAAAGACCAAAACGCCCTTCCATTCAAAGCTGTTTTGCGAGAAAACGAGCCGTGAAATGATGTTCCCAAAAATTACTATAAAATTCTACACTTCCATACGGTCACAACGACATATCACATCGTATATACCGAAACAAGAAAGTGTCAAAAAAATACGAGCACAAAAAACGTACGTACACGTAAAAATTCACAAGGTCGGAAAGCGACCGTTACAGTATGTGCCCTTGATACCATACCACCTTATAGTAAGGAAAGATAGGTCTAATAGTATGAGTCCCATCCCAGGCATGATGAAGTGAGGGGGACTTAGAGTACCATTTCCAAGAGTCCTCGCCAGGACGCAGAGAGAGATGAGCTATAATAGACAAGACGGGTGATAGCACAGTGTCGTTGACCCAACCCTCCTCCACCCAATATTCACTAACCGTTTTCATTTCCTCCCCAATCAGAACCTCGTAAATGTCACATAAAGGACCACTTGGAAGCCAATTATCATACCAAAAGAGAGTAGACTCCCCATTCCTGACGATGCGTTTAGTGATCTTTTTAGCGATATAATTACATTAGAGCATGAATTGCCAAGTCCCTGATTGCATAGGATTAGTCTTCGCCAAATAAAACCCGATTCTGCCCAGATACTGTTTTCTCATATAAGAAGCCCAAATACCATCATGGGTTAACATACGCCAAGTTAACTTGACCCCCATAGGCCGTATTAAGATCCGTGGATTGCCTAAGGCCCATGCCCCCTCCTGTTTGGGCGAACATAGAACATCCCAAGCCCAGGTATAAGAAGTCCCCCAAATAAACTTCCTGCATATGGAATTGAGGGTACGCAGCACAGACTTAGTAATGCGATAGGCTTGCATCCAAAAATCAACCATGCCGTAGATAACTGATCTGACGAGTTCTATACGCCCAGAGATAAAAAGAAGAGAAGAAGACCACCCCTGCAATCTACTCTTGCATCTATCAATCAATCTTGCATACATTGACGCTTTAGGGTATTTAGTTGAGAAAGGAAGACCCAGATATGTGGAGAGAGATTGCACACGATGAATACCCAAAATATCAGCAATCCTACTAGGGTCTTTTGTCCCTTTACGAAAAATGCCCGCGCTTTTACTCCAATTGACTTCTAGACCGGTTAGATACTTGAATGTGCAAAGAAGGTCCTTCAAGCCCTCAAGAGATTTTGTATTGGCACGATAGAAAACCATCAAATCATCAGCAAACAGAAGATGTGTGACAGCCCCTACCCTTTTCATGGGCAAAATGTTACGACTGGCATTAGCTTTAGCCATTAGGAGAGAGAACGCCTCCATAACAACCACAAAGAGGTAAGGGAATAGAGGATCGCAGTATCAAACCAAAAGGAGAACCATTGATCATGACAGAAAAAGAGGGAGTATAGATGCATTCCCTAATCCACCCTATAAATTTGTGCTTGAACCCCATCTGATGCAACTTGAAGAATATGAATTCCCTATTCACAGTATCAAACGATTTGCGAAGATCCAACTTCAAACAAACACGGCCTCCCATAGGGTTATTAGAATCACGAATGTGTTCATGCGCAAGCAGGACACAGTCAGCCAACAGCCCATCTTCCAGGAATGCAGCTTGGTTTGGTGATATAAGCTCAACAACAACCTTCTTCAATCTATTGCAGAGGACCTTGATGATGATCTTATATAGGACATTGCAATAGGAGATAGGCCTATAATCCCCCAGTCCCGTGGCACTAGAGCTTTTAGGAATAAGCGTCAAGAAAGTATGATTAATCTGCTTGAGAATTCTGCCAGATCGAAAAAAAGACCCACCGTCTTTGGTAACATCTTTTCCAACAACACCACACGAGTTTAGGAAAAAGAACCCATTAAAACCATCAGGCTCGGGGGCTTTATCACTACCAATCTGGAAAACAGCATTCTTAATTTCATCATCAAGAACAGGGCGTTCAACCCAAGCGACGGCTTTTTTAGTGAGGACTCTCTTAGTAGTGAGGCGAGGAAAAACACTCTAATAGTCTTCTTGATTATAGAGGTTAGAGTAAAAAACAGGGCCATCGATTTTAATCTTCCTAATACTGTCATCACAAGATCCATAAGAAGAAATAAGATGCTCCAGGTTATTATGGCTTTGACGAGCCTTCATAGCAGTGTAGAAAAATCGGGAATTACGATCCCCCAGCTGTAAACAATTCTGCCTACTTTTCTGCCTCAGATTGGACTCTTTAATATCAATAGCATCAGTCGATTGATTGATAAGAACATGCTCTCTTTTTTGCTTTTTAATACTAAATGCCAGGTCCAGATCATTTTGAATGCGTGTAAGTTCATTATGGCATTTAGCAACCCCTTTAGTATCAATAATGTTTGCACTAAGGCATTTCAACCCATATTTAAGGGTTTTAAGCTTGGCCACCAGACGAATCATAGGGCATCCAACCACATTAGTGTGCCAGAATTTATCCAATATGTCCTGATACTTAGGGAAACGAGTCCAAGAGTTGAAAAATTTGAAAGGCTTGGGATCAGAACCCTCTTTGGAATGAAGATGAATGATAAGTGAGGAATGATCACTGGAACCACTAGCCACATATTCACAATATGATGATGGAAGCTTGTCAATCCAATCATAGTTGCATAGAGACCGGTCAAGGGAAGCGCTGATGCGATGAACACCAATGCTTCTATTGGTCCAACTCAATGGGTTACCAACAGATTTAAGCTCAATAAGACCACTAGCATCAATGCAGTTATTAAATTCTTCCACCATGTGCCCATCAATCGGTCTACCGCCAACTTTATCCGCAGTATATCTAACACAGTTAAAATCGCCACTAATCAACCAAGGAATATTAGTTTGCTTAGAAGAATCAGCCACTATGGAGCCCGATAGAGCTCTTCTCTCTTGGGCGCTATTAGAAGCGTAGACAAACGTAATTCTTATAAGGAACCCCGCAACATTAGTTCACAGAATGGTAACATGCTGACCAGACATAGTATCAACCATGGAATGCCATATCTCCGGATCATACATAACAACAATGCGGCCATTCTTATGGCAATTGCGGTTGTCAATCGAAGACCACTTCTTCGGAAAAAATTTAGCGATTCTATGGGCATTCTCCTCAACCACTTTGGTTTCTAACAAACCGATGATCGCACCCCGGATACACGTCCCGGAGCGACGGTTGTAGTTTTACCGCAAGCGCACGGTGTAGTGGCGAGCGGGTTATCGAACACAGGGAGGACGAATGAAAGTGCTTGCTCCGAACAACCTGGCTATTAAGAACGGAAAAGAGAGAATTTGCCTTTGGCGATCCTGTCACAATCGTCAGACAAAATATGGGGATATAAAATCAAATAAAGGACACCTAGGGAATGGGGAATCCCCGCTACTCACCGTATCTCGTCAATGTAATTCATTGGTATCAACATTGCTAAGGTAGAATTTCGGATGAACTAGTTGCAACTGAATGTAAAACCTAGCTCACGCTCTCGCGCTGTTACCGGTCTATAGCTATCCTAGGTTTGGGTCCAATCTCTTGCAAACCCTAGCCTAGGCAAGCTAGCATTAGGATCAACATCATCGTTCAATCGCGCCCCGATCCCACTCTCGTGCAAACTTGGGCCGCGACCTAGGTTGGGATAGTTCCTACCCGTCCAATCTCTTGCAAACGGGTATCCGCATGGAATTAAAACCGAGAACCCTAGTAGCGGTCCAATCACTTGCAAACCGATACTGTGGAAACTCGATTCCAACCCAATTCGGATTTCTAGGGTTTCCTATCGAATTGGGATCCAATCTCTTGCAAATCCCAATCGGTATGAACACCTAGCTATCCGTAGTAAATTGATCCCAATCTAACCCTAATATCAATTCTAGCAATATTTCTACCAATTCATCACAAATCAGAAATTGGGCTCGTAGGGTTCATCCCCACGCCCCAAGACGTATAGACTACTCACAATTCATATCACAATTGCAAAAATAATCAATTGAAATAACAAGAGAATTCATCACAATATTCAAATAAGCAATAAAAATGAGATTTTTAATGGAGAGGGAGACAAACCAATAGAGTTCTTCCAAGGATCCAACAAAAATAAACTTTCCTCTCCTCTCTAATCATAAGAATCAAAACCTAAAAAGTTTTATCTAAAAAGCTGCAAAAAGTAAAGGAAAAAGCTCCCTAACCTAGGTTAAAAACTGGGGTTAAATACCCCCCAAAATCTTCCAAAAAACTGTGACCAAAATGCCCCTGCGCAGCCTGAAAATCGCAATTTACGCTACAGGCAGCGCGTCGCACTCGGCCGAGTGACAAAAGTCGCTCGGCCGAGTGACAAACCCTGAGAATTTCCAGTAAGTCTTGGTCTTCGGGGGTCTTCACTTCGGGGGTCGCTCGGCCGAGTGAGTTGTCGTCACTCGGTCGATGGCTTCTATGTACTCGGGCGGTCGGCATTTTCCACTCGGCCGAGTGTGTCTTCTGAAGCTCAGGCAGACGAAAAACAGTAAGTTGGCACTTTTTGATGGGCGTCGTCTGAGTGCCACTCGGGCGGACGGGGTCTCGTCATTCGGCCGATGTGGCTCCCGACGCTCGGCCGAATGCACATATGAAACGTGTCCGATCTGGTCGGCCGAGCGGTGTCTCGCTGGTCGGCCGAGTGAGACACCAAAAATGCCCAAACAGCTTGTTTCTGCCTCCTCGTCGCTCCTACGACGTTCTTTCTTCTTCCGCTCCTCTCCAATAACAAAATACCCCTCGGGGAAGCCATCGGTGACACTCTGGAGTAGGCGTATCTCAGGATCACTCCAAATCGCTCCAAATCTCCTGAAATACGACAAAAACAACAAATCGTGAAAAGCATCGCAATATTGTCTATAAATCGTGAAAAGCGTGATTTGAGCGATCTAAATGGCATGCAATGATGCGGAAAAAAGGTGTAAAATATGGAGCGATCAAAATCCCCCAAGCTTACCTCTTACTCGTCCTCGAGGAAGATAAGTAAAAGGCGAACCCGGTGGATTCGGAAAATGAAAACGACGAAAAACGAAAAAACGAAGAACGAAGAAAAACGAAAAACGAAATAAAAACGAAGAAGAAAGAAGGAAGCGAAGAGGGAAGCTGCTAGATCATTTTCTCAGGACGTGGGTTTTGCTCACTCATATAGCATGCACCGAATGTAAAACACATGTCAAAGAATTTTATTACGATATCATAGTATAATGGTGCAAATAGAAATAGAAAACCCAAGAATAATGATATAACATGAAAAACGGAATAATTTTAGAATTAACATCGTCTGAATCATTTAAAGCGGTATACAACATCGCAGATCACACACTTTTCAATTGAACGCTTTCTAAGAGGAGTATAAGAATATCACGCAATAGAATAGAAAGAATAAAAAAGTGTGGATTTCATGAAATGAGTGCTAGGCTTAGATCTCTGGATTTCGTAAAGCTAAAACGATCTCACCGAGTATAGAATATTACTTAGCCTAGGTTGTCGTGCAACGTCAAGTAGTCACTCTCTCACACATCATTGGATTCCCTCCCCCAAGCTTATCTATAAGCGTGGTGGCACAAAAACAATATTTACATCCCCATTTTTTTATGAAGCTCCAAAAGTAATGAAAATAAAAACAAAAAGAGAGAAGAAAGAGAGAACATGAGATGGGATCGTTTATTGGGATTCTTTTCTCTTTTCTTTTCTTTTTCTTTTTCTCTTTTTTCTGTTTTTTTCAAATAGCATATATACACAATGATCCCAACTCAAAGAGAAATAAGGATATACAAGAATTTTTTCTTTTTCTTTCTTTGGTTTTGGGAAATTTGGAGCTAGGAATTAATAGCGGGGGAAATGCCATATAATGGAATCGCTAAGGGGAGATTCACCGATGATTTTAAAATAGAGAAATGATGTTCAAGATATGTGGAGAAAGAAATAAATATGTCTCTCAGTTCACTCTATAAGACGTGCACGACAACTTTAGCAGGGTAATCTAATCTACTCAGTTTCGATCACAAAAAAGCTAACTAATCCAGATTTATCATAGCTAACATCATTCAATCATCCTGAAGTGAAATGTACAAATCATGCATATAGAAGTGATATAGGAAAAGAAAATGGTACTCCAGATATAAGCATTCAATGCGTGAATCTTGGTGTGTTTTCTGCGATAGTATACATATGAATATTCAGACTCAGATAATAATAAAATTTCATCCATTTTCATGCGGGAAAGTGTGGGTTACTATCTCTAAATGCAAGGCAAATCATAGCATATGATATCAGAAATAAAATCTAAGACGTGACAAATATAGCATGCATATAAAGAAAGCTACATCCACGTCATCATCATCATAGAAAAGTCATCTCTAGCATGAGATGAAAAAGAAATAGAGATAAAGAGGGAAAATTAAACTATTTACAATGCAGCACACAAAGGAAATAAGAAAAACGTGATGCATGGTAAAAAGGAAAAAATGATGAAAATGAGTGCAAAAGCGAAAAATGGCGTGAAAAAACTAAAAACAAAGGTGGTAAATCGAAAAGAACGTGAGAACTCACTCCCCCAAGCTAAAGTGCACAGTGTCCTCAATGTGCGAAGTATGGCACACCGAGAGACAAGTAATGTGAGGGGTAGGTGAGGATGCATGCATGAGGAAAAAGAAAAGAAATCAATGAAACGAAAAATATGATGCGGACATGATGCATGCAGATATAGGAGTGATACAGATGTAAAAGTGTGACACCAAAAACTCTCCCTCTCTCCCAAAAAAGATATATAAAGATATGTGAAGATATGAACAAAAAGTGTACCCAAAAACAGTGAGGGGAGGGGGGTGGGCAAAAATCAACAGGACCCAGCAGAGACGGGCAGCACAACGGCAAAAAGAATCAATGGCATCAAGGGTGCCTAAGAGGGTGGGGCTGCGCCGTCTCCGTCCTGAGGCGGGGGTGGTGGTGGTGGTGGCGGCTGTGGGACAGGCTGCTGAGCAGGTGTGGGTGTGGGTGTGGTAGCAGGCTGGGTGTGTGTAGGAGTGGGGGTGGGTGCGGGTACGCGAGGGAGCCGCTCTAGAACCTGGGTAAGACAGTAGTGAATGTGCGGGAGTAGGTCGAAGCGGCGAGCCATATCGGTGACGGTGGCGGACAGGGTCCTAAGGTCACCTCTGAGGCCACTCACCGCCCTCTCGAGAGCACGAATGCTCTGAAGTACAGTGTCGGGGGAAGGTGGTACAGAGGGACGCACCGGTCTGTGTTGTGCAGGACGGGGCTGGCGTACTCGGGTGGCGTAGGTGATGGGCTCAGCAGGTAGGTGGAGGAAAGGTGCTGTGCTCGCAAGTGTGGGCCTAGCCTCAGTGGGAGGCCGGGGCGCAGGCTGGTAAGAAGTGGATGTAATGCCCTACCAGCTACTGCACAAGTACTAGAGGGGGGGTGAATAGTACTTTAAAATAATAAGGCGTATAATTCCAAATTAAATTGCACACAACTACCAAATCAATTTGCGGAAGCTTAAATTGAATGACAACAATGAAATTAACAATGCTAACAAACGAAGTTAATGGGTTCGGATCCACCCAAGTCTCCCCGACTTGTTCCCGGTGATCCTACGTCCCAACCACCCGGATCCCCTCCGGATACTTGAGTTAGAAACCCTAACTTAAGATTTCCACTATGAATATCTTGTGAAAAACCTTCACAAGATCAAATCATACAAGCAATGGCAAAGTGAATCCCACAACCCGGGATCACAAACTTCTCTCACAACCGAGAGAGCCAATAAGCAATATAAAGAGTTTATATGAAATAAATACTCTTACCACAAAATCCTATACCTTGAGTTTTTCTTACCCAATAGGTGGAATGAAGGATTTGAGGAAGATGAAGTCACCAAGCCCTAGCACCAAGGAAATGAGCAGCAATGGGTGCCTAGGGAAGAGTTGGAGACTTGGATCAAGCAATAGCTTGAAGAGCTCACCAAGAACAAGCTTCTCTCTAGATCTAGAAATGAGAGAGAATGGGTTTCTTGTGAGGAAGAGAGCTTTAGATTTGAGGGAGAATAGCTATCTCTTTAGAACTCAATGAATCTCTTAATGGCAGCTCTATTGAAGATAGAAATGACCTAGGTTCGTATTTATAGGAACCCAAAAACATAAGTTAGGTCAATCTCCAACGGAAAGAAATCTGTGAGAATTAGTCGGTCAAAGAACATACACTGACCGACTAGTTCATCAACTAGTCGGTCAGTCACAAAGCATGGACCGACTAAGAGCAGATCTGAGAAGAGATAGAATTTCAGACCTAGAAAACTAATCGGTTCAAGAACACTTTCTGACCGACTAAGAGGCAAAACAACATAGTCTGAAGGTAAGTTGACTTAGTCGGTCCAAGAACAAAAGTTGACCGACTAGATTGTCAACTAGTCGGTCATCAAACGTTCTTAGACCGACTAACTGTAAACAGTAGCTTAGGAGAAATTTGGCATGAACAGAAAATCAAAACTAGTCGGTCAAAGAAGCATCACTGACCGACTAGTTCACAAACTAGTCGGTCGGTGAGTCAACGTAGACCGACTAACTGTAAACAGTAAAGAACAAAGATTTAACTGACAGAAACTAGTCGGTCCAAGAACAGTGGCCGACCGACTAGATCTCCATCTAGTCGGTCAGTACTTATTCTTGTACCAACTAACATGCACAACAAAGGCCGAATCGAAGTGCGACGCTTCGAGGAAGATAGAGTGAACTTGTGCAAGAATCCTAGAGCTACGAAATGAGCGAAATGAAGATAGAAACGTAAGATATACTCAAGGCTTAACATTCTATCAATCGAAACTAAAAGACTATAAATAAAACCTTAATAAACGGTCTTTGAGAGCTTCGATTGAATCTTCATTACTTCCAAAGCGTTGTAAGAGCTTCAACGAAGCTTTAGGCTTGAATACGAGCTTTTGGAAGTGTTGAGATGTCGCTTTGAATATTCTCGTGAAATTGGCGACGATCTCCAATACTGCGCTCACAGATTGTTAGTTCATGAATTATTTATGTTTTCTCATCATCCAAAACCAAATCCGGGGAGTCCAATATTCAACATTCTCCCCCTTTTTGGTGATGACAAACCAACATAAATGATAATCAAAGATAATAATTCAAATGTAAAATACTTACTCCCCCTGCATTGATGACACGTTAATTCCAAAATGAATATAGATGAATTGCATCAATCAGACGAGTAAGATAAATAAAGTGAATTTATTTTTGAAATATCGGATTTTGAAAATCCTTATTTATATCTTAACTCCCCCTGAATCTAACATATCAAACTAGATTCTTGGAAATTGAGTTAAATTTTTCATTTGCGCCTATTTATTATCATTATCTCTCCCCCTTTGGCATTATCCCAAAAATGGGGGGGCATACAACGACAACAATTAGGAAATGTAAAATCCAACATCGGGAGTCGTAGACAAAGACAATGGACCAACTTGACACCAAGGGAAAAATGTGGGAATCAAAAATAGGTGTGTCAAATTTTCCATTATCACTGAAAATCAACGATAATCAAAATCATCAAAAATACCAAATATTTATTCATTTCTTGAATAAAGAAACATACTCTTCAATATTCAATATTCTTGGCTAAATTTGTGCATGGAAAACAATTCTATACAATTATAGAATTTAAATCTATTTAACCAAGGTTTCATGCGTCGAGCGACGAAATCACATTTCAAATGTATTCAACGAATATTAAAATTTGCACGACGAAAAAAAAAAAGAACGACGATGAACATATATATATAAATATAGACAACATGAGTACATCCAAAAAAGATATCACATCGAATATATGAGGTACATCATGTCAAGTGCTACATATCATCAAAAAGAAATACATCAACATCATCATCATCGAAATAAATACAACAACAGCGACGACATCAAAAGTACATCAAAACATAAAAACCTTCATACCCCTATCCTAACCTAGAATACTCTCGCTAAGATATATCATCCAAAGCGTATATGGAGAGTCCTCGGAGCAACGATCACGAGGAGGAGGCAGGATCGGCAGCGTCCGTGGGTCCAGTCGACGGAGTGGACTCAGGATCTGCATGGAGTAGAGGTGTCTCAACAGATGGAATCGTCGGGGCAGGAGTCGAGATCTCAGCAACAGGCTCAACAGCAGCATGAGTCTCGACAGAAGCAGCAGCAGCAGATACATGAGCAGGCTCGGAAACTGGGTCAGCAGCAGGCACAGAAGGCTGAAGAGCTGCATCAGATGGCTCTGGAACACCGGAAGAGGTGGCAACTCCAGGAGCAGAAGTAGAAGTACCAGCAGCAGCAGAAGTGCCCTTGGGGGCACGAGTGGAAGCACGACAGATATCCTCAACGTCCTCCTCATCCATCTCATCCAACTCCTCTCCCTCAGACACGGAAGGAGGAAGCTCAACACCCATTTGACGGGCCATACGGCAGACCACCTCCTCGGTACGAGCCAAGCGGGACTCGTGACGAAGAAGTATCCGGACGACGTCATCAAGGGTGGCAACGGGAGTAGCAGAGGCACCGGCAGAGGCAGGGACAGACGCTGAAGGTGTCGTCCTCTGAACGTGACGAAGCGCCGCAAGAGATTTCTTGACGGCCGTCGCATTCAGGGGAGGACCAAGGGGACGCTCATCGTCACGAGGTAATGTGACACGAAAATGACGAAACACGAGGGTCAACATGCAAGGAAATGGAATATGAGCCGATTTATTGGACTTTCGAATACACTCGAAAGAATCAATCTTATCGAGTATAATTCGAGCCCAATTAATCGAGCTCCCCATGAAGATCGCATAGATAAGCTTCAAAAATGGCTGGGATGGCAAAGATGAGGAGCTGTACTTGGGAAGCAAGCACGACTTCAGAATCAGATTAAGGACCCATGCATTTGGCTTGAAAGATTTAGATGGCACGCCAATCATGGCAGGAGGAATCTGATGGAAAATCTCTGAAAGGATGGTCTGATCAAGAGAAGAAATATCATCTACCGAGATATCAGAAGGAAGAAGGCCAGACGAAGAGATACCCAAAATCTCTCCTAAGATTTCCGCAGTGAGGACTATAGGAGTCCCCAAAACGGTCGTCTCAACAGAGTGGGTCTGATCGTACTGACCCCGGATCCTATTAGCATAGAAAAGCTTCACTAATCTAGGGTAGGGGTGAGGATTCGCCTTCGGGTCATATCGAAGGTAATCGAGAAGACCCGACGACGACAGAAGATCAGCTAACCCTATGAAGTCGCTAAACTGGACGAAATGCTCCAGAAGCAGCGGGCAATGTTCGATACGGTTATATGCCGCGAGACACAAAGGGTCATCGCGACATAAGGAAATATCGACACCGCCCACCGGCATCGGACCCTTTCCCTTAGGTTTTCGAGTAGACGTACGAGGGTGGGTGCTAGACTCGGGATGAATAGGAGGAGTGGGTTCCCTATGAGTCTCGGTCTCGGGGATATACTCCGTATCGGAATCGGTAGGAGTATGGAACGAAGATAGAGAAGCAAGAATTTTGGCCTTTGGCTTAGGCTTGGGTTTGGGTTTCGGTTGACCTCTAGGTTTAGCGGTCGTCGTCCTCTTCTTCTTGAGAGGAGGCGAAGACGACGAAGGATGGGTGGTCTTGGCTCTACGCTTCGGAGGGGTTGGGTGCTCGGGGTCCGAAGAGATTGGATCAACGGTCATCGGAGAGGGGCTAGAGGGAGTGATCGGAATGCGTGTTCTTGCCATAGTCGAAGCAAGACACGGCACAATCAATCGGAGAAGAAGAAACCCTAAATCGGAATTAGGAAAGAAAACCTAATCGAAACCCTAGGAGATGAAATCAACAGAACAACCTAACCCTAGAGCTGAAACCGAACCCTAGATAGGAGAGGGAGGAAGAGGAGATACCCTAGGTCGAAGATCGGCGGACGGCGACGGCGGGAATGGTCGGAAAGTGGCCGGAAGACGAAGGGTCTCGAGGGAGGTCGGGGTTTTGAGCGGAGAGAGAAGAGATTTCGATCGATTAGAATGAAAATCGATCGACTAAACTGAGTTTAAGTCGGTCGATTTCCCAAATGACCAAACAGCCCCTGGCACAACTAGTCGGTCACAGTTCAAGCACTGACCGACTAGATCACGATCTAGTCGGTCGGTCAATGAGCTTGAACCGACTAGGTGCAAACAGTGGCTGAATCCAAGAATTACTGACAAGATTTAGTCGGTCTGCGTTCAAGTACTGACCGACTAGATCTTAATCTAGTCGGTCGATCACTGAACATGAACCGACTAAAGAGTCAAAAACTTGAAAATCAAGTTCTCTCCATAATACGCTTGGACGATAAATCTCAAAACTCTCAATAAACATCTAAACTACCCCATTAAACATCGAAAAACAGAAATTTGATGATTACGCACAAATCGAACGAAAAATTAAGATATCACATAAAATTCCCGAAAAATCCAATAATTCTAGCATGAATGAGATATTGTCAAGAATAATAGCATGCAAAATTATTGAATGAAGCATGAATCCTATATTTCGGATTCACCCATAATCCCCAATTCTCGACGCAACCGCACAAAGGAGTCCTCCTTTAGGGGTTTCGTGAAAATATCGGCGATTTGCTTTTGGGTTTCAACGTACACTAATATGATGTCCTTTTTAGCAACATGATCATCTAAGAAATGGTGTCGGACATCTATGTGTTTCGATCGGGAATGGTGCACCGGATTCTTTGAAAGACAAATAGCACTTTGGTTATCCACCATGATAGGGCTAGTATCACACTGAATACCAAAGTCCTTCAATGTGTGTCTCATCCAAAGAACCTGGGCACAAGCGGCACCGGCGGCAATGTATTCCGCCTCGGTGGTTGAAAGTGAAACCGAATTTTGCTTCTTGGAAAACCAAGAGACAAGAGAATTTCCTAGAAAATGGCAAGTGCCACTAGTACTTTTCCTGTCGGATTTGCATCCCGCATAATCAGCGTCACTGTATGAGACTAACTCATACGTGCTAGATTTCGGATAAAGTAATCCAAAATCTAAAGTGTAACTTAGATAGCGAAAAATGCGCTTTACCGCTACTAAGTGAGACTCCTTAGGTTGAGACTGATAACGAGCACATATACATACGGCAAACATAATATCGGGCCTACTTGCGGTAAGATAAAGTAAGCTACCTATCATACCTCGATATAAACGAATGTCTACATCCTTACCGCCCGTATCCTTGTCAAGATGCGTAGTCGTGCTCATTGGAGTCTTTTTCCCGGAGGCATTCTCCATTCCAAATCGCTTTAGCAACTCCACCGTGTACTTTGTTTGGTGGATGAAGATTGCATCGTTCAGTTGACGAATTTGGAGACCTAAGAAATATTTGAGTTCGCCCATGTGGCTCATCTCAAATTGTTCCTTCATAACATTAGAAAACTCTTCGCAAAGAGCGAAGTTAGTAGCACCGAAAATGATATCATCAACATAAATTTGAACTAATAAAATATCATTATTCGCATGCTTAATAAAAAGTGTTGAATCGGCTTCGCCCATTTTAAAATTCAAATCCAAAAGAAAATTCTTTAGGCGATCATACCAAGCTCGAGGAGCTTGTCTCAAACCATAAAGAGCTTTCTTTAGTTTAAAAACGTGATTTGGAAATTTTTCATTTACGAAGCCCGGAGGTTGAGAAACGTAAACTTCCTCAACGACATCTCCGTTTAAAAATGCACTTTTAACATCCATTTGAAATAATTTAAAATTCTTATGGCATGCAAAAGACAAAAGTAATCTAATTGATTCTAATCTAGCTACCGGAGCGAAGGATTCTTCGAAATCAATACCTTCCTCTTGTCGATAGCCTTGAGCTACTAACCGGGCTTTGTTCCGGACGACGACTTGGTTTTCGTCGGTTTTGTTCTTGAAGATCCACTTTGTCCCTATGACGGTGTGGTTCTTTGATGGCAATGGAACAAGCTCCCAAACCTCATTTCTTTCGAATTGAATGAGCTCCTCCTCCATGGCTAAGATCCAAGCGCTATCTTCGCATGCTTCATTAATATTCTTTGGCTCTATTGATGATGCAAAGGCACAATTTGCGAAGTGGTGGACTTGCGATCTTGTCTTGACACTATCTTGAATATTGCCAATGACTTGCTCATGGGGATGGTCACGAATGGTATGAAGCCGTTTGGGAATACCTTGATCACTAGGAACATTCTCAACAACTTCATTAGTTGGGTTAGTCTCAATAGAATCAATAGAATCATTAGACTTAGAATTATCAAATGAATCACATAAAACATCCAAAGAATCGTTATCATTTGAAATTCTAGTTGGAACAAATCCTTCATTAAATGAGACATGAAGCGATTCCTCGATCGTTGAGGTTCGTTTGTTGAATATCCGGTAGGCTTTGCTACGCGTAGAATATCCGACAAAAATCCCCTCATCGGATCTTGGATCGAATTTGTCCAAACTACCATATGTGTTCTTAATAAAACATTTCGAACCAAAAACACGAAAATGTTTGACTTGAGGCAACCTACCAAACAACAATTCATAACAAGTTTGTTTAGTGCCGGGCCTCAAAAGTATTCTATTAAACACATAACAAGCGGTGTGTACCGCTTCCGCCCAAAATTGATGGCCAAGTTGGCTATCATCAAGCATAGTGCGAGCACACTCCACTAGCGTCCTATTCTTTCTCTCAACTACACCATTTTGAGGAGGTGCACGAGGGAAAGAGAAGGTGTGAGTAATACCAACTTCATCACAAAATGTCTCAAAAGACTCATTCTCAAATTCACCTCCATGATCACTACGAATAGTGACAATGGTGGTTCCTAAGAGATTTTGTACTTTCTTAACAAAAATTGTGAAGTTTTCAAAAGCTTCATTTTTATTACACAATGAAAATACCCAAGTAAATCTTGAATAGTCATCTACGATGACAAGTCCATACCTTGCATTTCCTAAGGAAGCTACTCTAGTTGGCCCAAATAAATCTAGATGTAATAGCTCTAGTGGCCTTTTAGTAGAGATGCTTTTCTTAGGTTTAAATGAAGATTTAGGAAGCTTGCCGCGTTGACAACAATCGCAAAAACTTTTCTTTTCGAAAACAAGCTTCGGAAAACCTTTAATAGAATTCAATTTTGAAAGCTTATATAGTGTTCCAAAGTTCACATGTCCAAAGCGTCGATGACATAAGTGTTGTTCACTTGTGTTGGCAACGAGACATTGTTCATATGACTTAGGAAGATCCAAAATATAAATGTCTTTACGACGAGTTCCGGAAAATAATAATTTTTCATTATCCTTTCTCAAAATATGACACAATCCTTTCGCAAAGCTAACTTTGTAACCTTTGTCACAAAGTTGACTTATTGAAATAAGATTATGATTTAAACCACTAACAAGATAAACATCACTAATTAATGGTTTAGAAGAGTTACCGACTTTACCAACACCTATGATGGTTCCGCTCTCGTTGCCTCCAAATACGACGCGGTTTCCATTCGCAATGGGAACCACTCCGGAGAGCAAACGAGCGTCACCCGTCATGTGTTTGGAACACCCGCTATCGAGTATCCAGTTCCCTTTGGAGCTAAATTTAAATTCGTTGCTCCTTTCCTTTTTCTTTTCCTTGAGTACCTAAAGATAGATAAGTTCATATCATGGTACCCAAGGTCATTGGGTCCAAGGGATTAGACCTTTGGAAGCCAAGTCCAAGTGGACTTAGACTTCCCCACATAATTCTTACTATGCACAACATCCGAAAAATAAGCATTCATATATATTTGTTTTTCGTCCATGCTTGTGTCCTTTGGGCTCCAAATAGTGAAAATTTTGGGAGCCATCATCCTATTGGGTGCATGCATGCTACGTTGATTTCTACGTGATGCATGTAGTGGATAGGCATACGGGACATGATGGAATGGTGCACGATGAGAATTATTCATATGATGAGGTGGGTGTACATATGCATGTGTGGAAACACGTGCGTGAGGGTGTCTCACTTGGTGTGCACGTGCCCGAGAATGTGTTGCATAAAAATCATCATATGTGTGAGACGGTGGAGTAGGACGTGTGTTCCTACGTGGCATGGTATTGGTGTACATGTAAGCATGCCCCTTCTTTGGAGGTCCACCCAAAATGGGTTTCTTTCCGAAAGAGGGTGTGGACGAGGTGGAAGCACCATTGGTAGATGAACTACCAATAGAGTGTTTGCTCCCACTCGTTGAGGCTTCGGAAGTTGGCCTAACAAAAGTAGTGACCGACTTGGATGAATTTCCCATCATATACCCCAAGCCAATGTGGTGTTTGGCCGGAAGTAAATCTTTTAGGATATTATCCAAATGGCCCTTACCTTTGTTGAATTCGTTGATTCGGCCCAATGTGTTCTCATATTTCTCTTTGAGAGAACGCAAAGAGGTATCCAAAGTGGATATTTGCGAAGTGAGCACATAAACACGAGATTTAAGATTCTCGTTCTCAATACTCAAAGTCGAGTTTTGAGAAGTTAAATCCGCTATCTCATGTTCTTCCGCATCCTCAATGCTAGCATGTTCAAGTTTAGATTTGAGATTCACAATCTCATTTCTTAACTCTTCAACAACGGTGTCGTTGTTGGTGATGATAGTCTTAGGCGATGTTTGAATGCTAGCTAGGTCATCTTTTACCTTAGTATATCTATTTACTAACTTAGTATATTTTGACCAAAGTTGAGTGTTAGCATCCCTAAGATCATCCATCGTTACCTCATCGCTTTCTTTATCACTATCATCGGAAGAGGAGGATCCTTGATCGTTCTCCTCTCTTGCCATGAAGCACATGTGCGCTTGCTCCACTTGCTCATCGTCCGACTCTCCGCTTGAGGAATCCTCGGAGTCGGTGAAGGTAGCTCCGACAAGTCCCTTCTTGTTTCCTTTCGAGTACTTCTTGGACTTGTCATACTTTGGTGCCTTCCACTTCTCCTTTTGCTTGTTTTGAGGACAATCCGCTTTGATGTGTCCTGGCTTATTGCATTTAAAGCACAAAGGTGGAGAGGCGTTAGTAGAAGTAAACTTAGATTTTTGTTTGAAGTTACCCTTTCGGAAGAAACGGTTGAACTTCTTGGCCATGAGTGCCATGGATTCCAAGTCCAACTCGTTTTCCGATTCTTCATCATCGGTAGAGGTGGATGAAGCCGCCTTGAATGCAATCGCCTTTTTCTTAGGCGCATCTAGGTTCAAATATGACTTCATCTTTTCTTGTAGCTTTACCTTGCTATCTTTGCGTACCTCGTATGACATCAAGGTACCCATTAGTTGAACTACGGTATATTTGTCCATGTCATTACCTTCCTCAATGGCGAAGGTACGTTTTTCCCAAGAAGAGGGAAGTCCTTCAATAAGCTTTAAGCACTTCTCCTTTTGAGTGTAGATCTTGCCGAGGGCCTCTAACTCGTTTATTATGTCAACGAAACGAGCGTGGTATTCTTTCATCTTCTCGCCCTGTTGCATATGAAACATTTCGTAATCTTTGGTTACGACTACGAGTTTAGAGTCTCTTACCCTACTCGTCCCTTCATGTAGAATGAGGAGGGAGTTCCAAATTTGATATGCACTCTTACATGTGCATATCTTATTGAAATCCTCGGGCTCCAATGCACATTGCAAGGCGTTCATTGCCTTGGCATTGCTTACCTCCGCGGCGACCTCCGCGGTAGTCCATTTCTCAAAATCTTCTTCTTCGGGTTCAATATACTCCTTCATTGTAGTTCTCCATAAAGATGCACTTCGGAGGAAGGTTTCCATCCGACACTTCCAGTACCCGTAGTTGGTACCGTTGAAGAATGGAGGCCTTGTAGAGGAATGTCCTTCCATCACGGAAGATGCTCCTTCACGGTTCATGAAGGTGTCATAGTTGGAAGGTGGACGCACGGTCTTGTTGTCGTTGGCAGACATAGCTGAGTATCTGGCTCTGATACCAAATGTAATGCCCTACCAGCTACTGCACAAGTACTAGAGGGGGGGGTGAATAGTACTTTAAAATAATAAGGCGTATAATTCCAAATTAAATTGCACACAACTACCAAATCAATTTGCGGAAGCTTAAATTGAATGACAACAATGAAATTAACAATGCTAACAAACGAAGTTAATGGGTTCGGATCCACCCAAGTCTCCCCGACTTGTTCCCGGTGATCCTACGTCCCAACCACCCGGATCCCCTCCGGATACTTGAGTTAGAAACCCTAACTCAAGATTTCCACTATGAATATCTTGTGAAAAACCTTCACAAGATCAAATCATACAAGCAATGGCAAAGTGAATCCCACAACCCGGGATCACAAACTTCTCTCACAACCGAGAGAGCCAATAAGCAATATAAAGAGTTTATATGAAATAAATACTCTTACCACAAAATCATATACCTTGAGTTTTTCTTACCCAATAGGTGGAATGAAGGATTTGAGGAAGATGAAGTCACCAAGCCCTAGCACCAAGGAAATGAGCAGCAATGGGTGCCTAGGGAAGAGTTGGAGACTTGGATCAAGCAATAGCTTGAAGAGCTCACCAAGAACAAGCTTCTCTCTAGATCTAGAAATGAGAGAGAATGGGTTTCTTGTGAGGAAGAGAGCTTTAGATTTGAGGGAGAATAGCTATCTCTTTAGAACTCAATGAATCTCTTAATGGCAGCTCTATTGAAGATAGAAATGACCTAGGTTCGTATTTATAGGAACCCAAAAACATAAGTTAGGTCAATCTCCAACGGAAAGAAATCTGTGAGAATTAGTCGGTCAAAGAACATACACTGACCGACTAGTTCATCAACTAGTCGGTCAGTCACAAAGCATGGACCGACTAAGAGCAGATCTAAGAAGAGATAGAATTTCAGACCTAGAAAACTAGTCGGTTCAAGAACACTTTCTGACCGACTAAGAGGCAAAACAACATAGTCTGAAGGTAAGTTGACTTAGTCGGTCCAAGAACAAAAGTTGACCGACTAGATTGTCAACTAGTCGGTCATCAAACGTTCTTAGACCGACTAACTGTAAACAGTAGCTTAGGAGAAATTTGGCATGAACAGAAAATCATAACTAGTCGGTCAAAGAAGCATCACTGACCGACTAGTTCACAAACTAGTCGGTCGGTGAGTCAACGTAGACCGACTAACTGTAAACAGTAAAGAACAAAGATTTAACTGACAGAAACTAGTCGGTCCAAGAACAGTGGCCGACCGACTAGATCTCCATCTAGTCGGTCAGTACTTGTTCTTGTACCAACTAACATGCACAACAAAGGCCGAATCGAAGCGCGACGCTTCGAGGAAGATAGAGTGAACTTGTGCAAGAATCCTAGAGCTACGAAATGAGCGAAATGAAGATAGAAACGTAAGATATACTCAAGGCTTAACATTCTATCAATCGAAACTAAAAGACTATAAATAAAACCTTAATAAACGGTCTTTGAGAGCTTCGATTGAATCTTCATTACTTCCAAAGCGTTGTAAGAGCTTCAACGAAGCTTTAGGCTTGAATACGAGCTTTTGGAAGTGTTGAGATGTCGTTTTGAATATTCTCGTGAAATTGGCGACGATCTCCAATACTGCGCTCACAGATTGTTAGTTCATGAATTATTTATGTTTGCTCATCATCCAAAACCAAATCCGGGGAGTCCAATATTCAACAGTGGAGGCAGCAGCAACGGAAGAAGAGTATAAAAGTGGCAATGAGGCGGTCAGAGAGGTCGGTGACACAGATGTGTGGACAGACGCCACGACACTCTCAGAAAATACGGCAGCGGTGGAGACAGAGGCGGAAACCACGGTCTCCACGGCGGCAGCAAAAGAGGGCTCTCCGCACTCAACTATAGTCAGTGGGCGCTCGGGTAGGGCAGAGGAAACGGGCTCAATGGACAGAGGGCCAGCAGTGGTGGTGGGCGTGGAGGTAGTGGGGGTGGCCGTAGGCGTGGAGGTAGTGGAAGTGGGCTCAGCGAGGTACTCCCGACACCGACAGAAGTATGGACAGAGGTTTCGGGAGCAGCAGAAATATCAGGCTATTGAGGGGCCACGGGATCAGCAGGAGTAGCAGGGTCAGCGGGTGCAGCATGGGCAGCGTGGGCCTGCTCCGCCTGCTCAGCCTCCTCGGCCTCAAGCACATAGGCGACGGGGATCAAGAGATCCATCGTCGGAAGCCAGTCCACCTGTGCTGGTGTAATCTGAGTCCGAGCTAGGCTCAGAAGGATCATGTAATCCGTACCATAGGGGCCGTGCAACCAAACCCAGTGCCGCTGACCATGCGGACGAAGCATCTTCATCCGGGCCATGACATCTATGGACAGTGAAGTGGGGCCCGGGGCTCGTCGCACGTCAGCAGGAAAGTCCTCGCCGGTCATCATGGCGAGCAGAGTGATCAGACCGCCGCAGCATATCGGTGAGCGGGCGCCCACCGATACGATGATACGATCCAAAAACCAGCTCGCGATATCAATCACGACGGCGGGGACCAACTCGTCACCCTCCCTAGACAGAGCTCTGGGGCGCGTCATCGCGTAGAGCATATAAAGCTCCGACGTGGACATCGTCCCAGGCTCATATCTCGCCAAAAAGGTAGTCGCCATAAGGCGCTGAGCTATGCGGAGGCAAGGGTGGACGATGGCCGAGGCCTTGGCCCTACTAGGGTCGAAGGCAGCAGGTAGACCCGTAATCCAGGCCCAGAAAGCACCGGCATCAAAGGAAGGTGGGGGAATGTGAGTGGAGGCGTAACCACGGTCGGCCCTGGGGACATCGGGCCACGAGAAGAAGGCTCTCATCATACTGAGAGTGACCTGTCACTCTCGGTCCATGAACCTAAACGAGCATCCCTCGTCGGTCTGGGCGATCGAACTAAGCACCTCAAGTGTCAGACAGACGGACTTGTCCGCCGACACCTGGAAGAAATCTCGCCAACCCACATTGTCATACAACGTGAGCATCCCCTCGAGTACCCCCAGGCGTCCTAGGTCTGCAAGGTGTGCGAACCTGGAGGGTACGATCGAGCGCTGGGAAATGTGCTCGAAGACGACGCGATGTGCGTCGTCCCGGAACGTAATCCCCAGCGGCCCGATAAGTGGAGCCGGTGGTGGTGGTGGGACGACAGAGAGTGGCTGTGCGGGGTGGATGGGCTGTGCGGGCTCTGCAGGCTGTGCGGGGTGTGCGGGGCCTGCAGGCTGTGCTGGGTGAACGGGGTGTGGTGGAGTAGGCGGAGGAGAGTCTTCCACCTCGTGGGAGGGGCCGGTATCATCCGACTGCTTCCGCTTGGCGGAAGATCTCCTCGACCGCGGCCGTGTCCGGGGCGGTATATGGGCCCCGAGTGCTCACCAAAAGCAATAAAAATGCGGCGTGCGTAAAATAAAGGAAAGAGTATACCACGACACGCTGTGAGAGCAAAGTAATGGAAGCGTGCGAAGACGACGCCTCCACGTAGCTCAAAACAATCCCCGGAAGCTCCCCTGGGCTCCCCTAAGCTCCCCAATATACTCTGCACATCAAACGGAGATATCGGCGAGTAATATTCAAAACGTATGGGTGGTTAGGGGTATAATAGATAGAAATTGAAATTAATTTAGGTTTGGGGTTCGTTTAACACATGGATCGTCAAGAAATACGAGAGAGAGGAGAAAATATGGCGATTAAGGCGTTACCGGAGGTGGCCGGAGGCGTGGCCGCCGGCGGCGACTCGGGCGAGGGGCGGCGACGTTCGGCCGGAGGTGGGTGGCCGAGCGCCGGCGCGGGGCGAGAGTTCGGGCGAGCGAGGGGGGAATCGGGCGCTGGGGGAGTCGAAGGGTCGGGGCTGAGCGATTTAATTCGTTTCGAAAAACGCGCCCCCCCCACGCCCCCTTTTATAGAAAAAGTTACGACTCGGCTGAGTGACTAGGTCGCTCGGCCGAGTAACTCAACGGAAAAATTCCTCCCCGCTTACGCTTCGGCCGAGCGGCCTTGCCACCCTCGGCCGAGTGGAGTAAGTCCATTCGGCCGAGTGGCTCAAGCTACTCGACAAGACTCGCCCTAGGAGCGTATCAGTTTCACTCGGCCGAGTGAATATATATACTCGGCCGAGTAGCAGTTATACTGAAATCAAGAAAAGAAACAGAGAGTTGGGTACAGCAGACTTCCCTCGTTCGTGAGCCGCTCGGGCGGACGAACTTGTGTGCTCGGCCGAGTGACTAGTATGCTCGGCCGAGTGAACCTTGTTTTCTGCTGTTTGGCTTCGTTTGGGCTCTAAACTCTGTTTTTCTTCCTCCAGTCGATTTCATCTTCCCCCTAAGCATCGAGCGCCTTCCTGGGGCGCTCCTCGTCGCCTTGTTCATCCTCCTAGTGATGGGTACCTCGTTCTCCTCTCCTGTCAAAGAAAAATAGGACCCGTTATCACGAAATTTTTGGGCGAACGACTCAAAACACTAATAATTTCTAAAACAAAAATAAAGAAAATGTAAAAATAAAGCTATAACCGTCGGGTTGCCTCCCGACAAGCGCTCGTTTAAGGTCGTAAGATCGACCCCCTTTGATTTTCTATTAATGCGGGATATTTGGTGCATATGAGATGCACCCGTCAAATTTTCCGGGGAGAACACTTGGATTCGGAAGTTGCGGCGGCGTGTTCTCCCTCGGTGGTCTCCTGTCTCGAATAGTGTTGGGGGTGGCTCCCCCAAGCTAGCGCTTGCTCCGGTCCTCGGCTTCACCGGTGACACCGATTTCCGTATTGGCGGAGCTTTCTTCGGAGACTTCATCTTCGAGAGCTTGCAGAGCTCTCAAATCCTTACGACATTAGCGTCGCCTTCATCAATGTTCACGGAGAGGTCGGGGGAATGCTCCATCTTCTCTTCTTGGTCCAAATCCGGCCCTTCCTCAAAATCTTCCTTGAATAGAGCGCCGATCGAATGGGGGATCGCTTCCTCAATAACCTCGTCAAGGAGGTCCATATAGTCCAGCTCCTCGTGATAAGGCATGCGTTTCATTGCCTTAGGAATATGAAGTTCCACCTCGATGTTGCCGACATTCAATGTTAGAGTTCCTTCACGTACGTCGACAATGACACCGGCGGTGGTGAGGAACGGGCGTCCAAGTATTAGTGACGTGTCTCCCTCCTCCTTAACATCCATGATCACGAAGTCACATGGCAAACATATGCCCCCTGGGACTTGTAGCGGGATGTCCTCTGCAATCCCCACCGGCCTTGTGATCCGACCATCGGCTAGTTGTATCCGCATGTCGGTAGGCTTCAATTTCATGCCGGTATTTAGCCTTAGGAACATAGAGAGAGGCATGAGGCTAACACTAGCCCCTAACACTACTACAGATTTGGGCTTGGGTAACGCCACTTAGATAGCGCTTTTTAAAAGCGCTATCTAAGTGAGCTCTTGTATAGCGCTTCTACACTTATAGAAAATAAAAATAAATCAAAATTACGGTAAAAATCACTTAGATAGCGCTTTTTGTTAAAGCGCTATCCAAGTAATACCTTACATAGCGTTTTTTGTTAGCGCTATGTTACTAATCGTTACGTAAGCACTTTTATTTAAAAAATATATATCTATTATAATTTTTAGATAGCGCTTGCGGAATTCCGAGTGTTTCCGCTTTTTCGTTTCCCCCCTTTTACTCCAAACCCTACCCGCAGTTAAGATAGCCGCCGTCGCCCCTTCGTCCAAATCCAACAGGAGCGGATGAAGACGATGACGATGGTGAAGGGAGAAAATGCTTCTCTTCGTGCTTCTATCAGACCAAAAAGGAGAAAATGCCAGGGCCAATGGTGAAGGGAGAAGAAGAAGATGAGCAGCCTCAATCCATCAAAGTCCAGCAAAAGGACGTTAAGGTCTCGATTCTCTTTCGTTTCGTTTCTTTTCGTTTTGATTTCGTTCTCTCTCTTTCTCTCTAGAAATTGAATGAAATGAAACATAAAAGTTGGGATCTTTGTCTTCCAGGACGACGTTGCCCCTGTCATCGAAGACGCCATGGATGACGACGACAACGAGGATGAATACGATGACGATGACGATGCCCAGGGTATCCTCTCTTGACCAATCCATCGTTTTGATTCTTATTTGCATTGAGATCTTGGCCCTTGTTGTTCTGGACGATGAGATTTGAAATTATCTGTTCAAGAGTAAAATTGAACGTATGAACAAATGCTTGATTATTTTGAAATCTTTTTTAGAGAATACTTGGCGTGCTTGTTGTGAAATTACTTTTCCAGTCATGGTTTCATAATGTTCCTTCCTTTAAAAAAAACTATGCTTGCATCTAACCTACATTATTTTGTCTCTGTGCACTTCATAATGGATTGATTTCTTCGATCACACAATGCATCTCATTCAGGATCATAAGCATTTTGTTATTGAAAAATTATCCTGGATGGGTTTTGCATTATAATAGTGTAGATGTAGATATACCATTTGTTAGTATTTCTTATTTCTTACCAATTCCTTTTGTAAAGATAATATCTCATATGAGTAGTTTAGATCGTAATTCTTCCTCCATCGCTTCATCGGATCGTCATCCTTCGCTCTCAATCTATTCTCTAATGATTGTGTGTTATATTGGGAGATCGACTAGCAGTGTTTGGGATCACTTTTAGGTTGCTGCTTTTGTTTGCTGGATCTGATTTGTATAGATTTGTAGTATGAGATCATCAAAGCAGTTGGTCCATCGATTTTCTCTTACAGATTTGATTCCTTTTTTAGTGTTTGAACGATCTTCCATGGATCAAAATGTTGTTCGGCCTTCCTTTTCGTGTCTAGTCACTAATTTCTCCTTTTTTCCCTTTTAATGGTTGACTCTAAATGAATAATTTAAATTTTCCTGTCTGGTTCTCAGATTGTGTTAGTTTTTCATCCACACAAAGCATTACATCTTCTCTGTTCTACTTGTAATTTTTTTAGCTCTGGCAATTTTGGTACGAAACTTTCGTCTTCTCTCTAAATCGCAATGACATTATTCAATCTGTTCAATAGTAGATTTTTCTTATTAAAAATGTCAAACTCCACGATTTTTTGCATTTTATTGTGATTTTTATGAACTCTTGAGTTTTATCAATTTTGACATGTTTTATTTTTGCATGTGAACTCTTAGGATCTTTCTTATGAATTTGTTAATCATGAAATTGAACAATCATTTCCTTTTCCTTTCTATGGAAGCTAATTGATAGCTAGCATGAAAACTCTTTCATTATATAAGTAGACTTCTCCTTTACGCACATGCACAAATATTATTTAGGAATTAGGCAAAAGTCACAAGGTTAATAATTTGAATTTGAAATGGTTGTCCTAACAAGCACAAACACGGGACATACATGACACAAGCATAGAAACGCTGCATTCTTAAGTAGGGCACGTGGATGCGACGATACCAATGCTGTGTTTGTGTGTATGCATATCTAATATATAGCATCCACAAAACCCATAGTAATTATTTAGTATGTGTTCTAGTAAACATAAAAAGAAAAACATTAAAAAAATTAATCCAAAAAAATCCATAACTTCTTCCTTTTAAGTTATTTATTAAATAAAAAGATTAAAAAAATCATTTGATACCTAACCTAGTTGAAGTGATGTTTAGGCTATGTCGACAACAAATAAAAATACGCCGTGATGTGAATAAAATCTGAAATTGTGTCGTATAAATGAACATCAGTTTGTTATCATTCAATATTCATGTTGTATTACATAGTAATTAGGTAGAATATAGTCCTTACGTAAAAGCTAGCCTATCCAACTTCCAGGCTTTAAATAAAGCATTAAGATACGTTTGAGGCGCGAATGATTATCAAAAGAGTTGTTGACGTATATATATCAAGGAATGAGGTTTCGGTCGAAACCAAGTGCTTTTGACCGTTTCATTATGGTTTTGAGGGGGTGACGAGATGACACTTCTGCTGAAGCACGGTTTAGACCGGTTTTGCTCGGTTTCGGTTACTGCCAGTTTCAATATATAAATATTTGCTCGCTCTCGCTTGATGTCTCTCGCTTGATGTCTCTTTGCTCGCCCTTTGTTACTTGTTGGTGTATGACTTGATTGTATATTTTTTATGACAAATGTGTAATATATTAGGTTTGATCCAACGTAAATGGTACTATTTGATGCGGACCAGTGAATTGGGCCAAACTGCCCCATCAGCATCAGGGTAAGTATGACATACATAACTAACAAGGTGTAGTATTCTCCTTATTGAATTAGAAGTGACCTGGTAGTGTAAAGTTGTTATGTTGCTAACCAAAACATAACATTATTATTATTTGAAATATTTACATTGCCACTATTAATAGTGGTTGCTAGTTGTCTGATTGCTTGCGATGATTCCTTGTCTTATGTTAAGCTTGCATTTCTATTTTCTGATGTATTCAGTGTTTGGTAACATAATTTAATTCTTTCCTCTTCATTTGGTTGGATTGGCATATCTTTGTACATCAAAATCTGCATATACTTTCGATTATATGCTCTTTAATGTATAAGCAGCTGTCAATTGTGACCCTGTTCGGTAATGCAGGTCAGTGTCGATGGCTTATTTTGTTGTAAGATTTCTAACGATCTGGCACTCAAGATCTATGATGTTGTTAACTATGACATGATGCACATGATGCGTCTACCATTTGTCCCTGGGGCTGTTGAGTGGGTTTACAAGCAAGGGGATGTCAAAGCCAAGATTGCAGTTAGCGATTGCAATTCTTCTTTTGTTTACATATATGATGCACATTCTGGCTCTAATGAGCCAATAATTTCAAGAGAGGTTTGTGACCGATTTCCTTGCAAATTGAATTATCCTCCTGAAATCATAGTAATATCAGGTACCAATAATTTATGTATTTTTTATCTTTTGCAGATTCACATGGGGCCTGTAAAAGTAATGAAATACAACCACATTTATGATGCTGTTATATCAGCTGATGCACAAGGGATTCTGGAATATTGGTCTCCATCAACACTTCGGTTTCCTGAAAATAAGTATGTGCATGTATATCAATTGCTATGTGCATCAAACCAAACATATGCTATGTGCATGTATATCAATTGCATGTGCTACTATCCAAACATAAGCATTTGGATGTAAATCAGTAGTATGTGTGCATATATGCAAATACTTAGCTGAAATTGTTGAACATTATCATTGCGCACAGGTAGCAGCTGAACTGATTGCTTCATTTAATTGATCCAGCTTCAGATCCAAAGTTGTATCTTTGTCCTGATTCATATTTCTCTTCATTGCCATGATGTCTTTCGCAGTACATGGACATGGGTATATGCCATTCTCATGATATTTTTCAATGCTTCAGGTAAGTTTTCAATGATTACTTGAATTGCAAAGGAAGCCTGCTTGTAAATGTGTTTCATTCTTTTTTTTGGTTAGAAGATGATGATCATCCCCTTGTAATTCTTATTTTGTACAGAATTCCATAGATGGTACTGGCCTCATTGTATCATTTGGAACTGACAATGCAGAATTCCTTCCAACTGACACATGTATCATTTGGATCTGAGGGCCGTGATCACAACCTACGAGGGCAAGCACAAACACGACGTCCCTGCGGCCCGTGGTAGCGGGGCACTCAGCAGCCGGCCGCGGCTGCGGCCACGACGATCGCGATCAGGCCAAACGCCGTCAGCAATATGAACCATTAGGCTCCATTCATGCTAGAGATGCTCCAAGCCTCCAATGGCTACGGATACAACAATGGATACGAGAATTCTGTGAACTCATACATGAACCACCATCACCAGCAACAACAACAGCAGCAGCATGGTCATGTGTACACCAAGGCCAAGGATGAGCCCAGAGAAGACTCGTTCATCGACTCTTTGTTATGTTGAAATTGAACAGGGATGTGTTGTAGTAAAACCACCGGTTTGTATGCTTCTTGATAAGGGTTTTGCGTGTAAATTTGATGAGGATATTGAAAACCTTAGTTTCATTTGTTCATATTTTTTTGGAGGCATTTTTTTCAGTCACCACTGGCAATAATAAGGCCTCTGTATAGTGGATATTATGGTACAGAGATGAATTGTGTGAAATATATTGTATTGAAAATAAAGTGACTTAAGAGCCTCTATCGGATCTGGTGTCAATTTGTTTAGCCGAGGATGTACTAAATTTGTTTGATTTTTTTTAAAAAAATAATTAAACATTAGCCACGGGCATTCCGTGGCTAATTTGTATTAGCCACGACCAGTCCGTGGCTAATGAGTATTAGCCACGTCCAGTCCAAACATTGGTAAACCCCTTAGATAGCGCTTAAAAAGTGCTATCCAAGCTACCATAGCGGTAGCTTGGATAGCGCTTTTATAAGCGCTATGTTAGTAAACCACTTAGATAGCGCTTATAAAAACGCTATCCAAGGGCAAAATCAAAATTTCTCGAACCACTTAGATAGCGCTTAAAAAGCGCTATCCAAACTACCATAGCGGTAGCTTAGATAGCACTTTTATAAGCGCTATCTTAGTAAACCACTTAGATATCGCTTATAAAAGCGCTATCCAAGCTACCATAGCGGTAGCTTGGATAGCGCTTAAAAGCGCTATCTAAGTGTAAAAAAAAGCGCTATGCAAGCGTTTTTTTGTAGTAGTGTAAGTTCACCAACGCCTTTTGTAGAGGGACGCCGCCCAAGGTGCAAGGAATTCGAAAACTCCCCGGGTCTTTGAATTTAGCCGTCTCCTTCTCTCTCTTGGTGAACCAAGAGCCCTCCTCGACGAGCATAATCTTCTCCTTCCTCTTTCTTCCCGAAATCAAATCCTTTAAAAATTTAGCGTATGTCGGGATTTCCACGATAGCGTCGAGGAAAGGAATGTTGAGGCTAACCCCTCTCAAATACTCGAGAAACTTTGCTAGCCGCTTCTCCATTTTTGCTCTAGCAAGCCTCTGGGGGAATGAGACCGGTGGCATAAAACGCCTTTCTTCAATCAATTGCTCCGCTCTAGATTTCTCCTTTTCTTGCGGCTCTTTCTCCCTCTCAACTTCAACTACCGGCTCAATTGGCTCTACATTCTCCTCCACGGGTTCCTCGGTTGGAATCATGGCGGGGGTGGTATCCTTCCCGCCTCTAGTTGTAACGGCAACCACAACATTGATGTGGCCGGTGTTGCCCCGTGGGTTTTGCTCGGGTTGCACCGGTAATTGTTGAGTATTTCGATTGAGCAACACCAATTGCTCCGAGATTTGGGCTACAACGGTTGTAAGGGAGTCTTGGCCCGCCTTCAAGGAAGCATTGATCTTCTTTTGCTCGACCATAAACTCCTCCACCTTAGCTTCAAATTCGGATTGTTGTTGAGCTTGTGGAGGGGTTTGATTTCTCCACCCTTGATTGTATCCGGGCGGCCTATAGGGTGGAACTTGGTGCTTCGGTGGGAAATTTTGTTGTGGAGGCCCCCTCGGTGGATAATGTTGTTGTTGTTGTGGTGGTGGTCGAGCTTGTTGAGGTAGTTATTGCGGTGGGTTCAACGCTCCTTCATTGCTGGCATAGGAGAAACCGGGATGGTTTCTAGTGGCCGGATTGGCTCAATATCCTTGGTTCCCCGCGACATATTGAACTTGCTCCAAGGATCCCTCTCCTTGCTCTCCTCCCAAATACATAGCTTGAGATTGGTCTTGCCAATCACACATTTGATTCGTTGGTGCGGATGTGGAAGGGGTCCCTTGGGGCTCTGTGATATACTTCTCCAGTCTCTCCACTACCTTGTGGAGAGAATCAAACTTGTTTGTCAGCTCCGCTACAGCCTTTGCCTCATAGATGCTAGATGGCTTCAAGGAGGACGAAGAGTGTCCTCGCTCGTCGCCCCATTGTTGATTGTTTGAGGCCATCTCCTCAATTAGGGCCGTAGCTTCGTCGGGAGTCTTTGCTAAGATAGCACCATTTGCCGCGGCATCAATAATTTGCTTGGTCCCCGGTTGGAGACCATTGTAGAAGCTATGAACTAGCTCCCAATCTTCAATTCTATGGTGCGGGCACGGATGCTGCAGGTCATTGAAACGCTCCCAAGCCTCATAGAGCGTCTCTTGAGGTCCTTGCTTGAAGGACATAAGAGCACTCCTAATCTTTACCGTCTTGGAGGGCGGATAGAACTTGTCAATGAACGCACTCGCCAACTCGTCCCATGTGGTAAAGACTCCCTCAGCTTGCGACCTCAACCAATAAAGTGCTTTGTCCTTTAATGTGAAGGGGAAGAGGCGCAGTCTGATGGCATCGATGGAGACCCCCGTCATCTGAAATGTGGCGCACTTCGACAAAAATAGCTGCATGTGGTAGTGGGGATTTTCATGGGCATTCCTAGGAAATGGATCCTGCTGCATCAGAACCACTAGTCCAGTCTTCAGCTAAAAATTCTTGTCAGCCGCCAACTCCGGCATGGCAATGGATGAGGTCGTAGAAGAGGTCTTAGGCCGAAGCCTATCTCGAATAGAAATAATCCTCGCCATTCTTGCCGCTAATTGTTTCGCAGTTTCCAGGTTGGTCATAAACCTCCCTTCCGGGTCTTGTCTCCTCTCCGCTCTGATTCTCCGCACAGTACGTTCAATCTCGGGATCAAATAATATAGCTTCAGGGTCCGCAGTGGATCTCGTGTACATGCACGGGAAAACAAAGTTTCAAAGAAGTGATTAGCATAATGGAAGGGTTAGATAAAAAAATAAAGAAATAAAACAAAAAGAAAGAAATTGCTAGGGTGGTAGGGTCAAACGCAATCGCCTCCCCGGCAACGGCGCCAAAAACTTGATCGCACCCCGGATACACGTCCCAGAGCGACGGTTGTAGTTTTACCGCAAGCGCACGGTGTAGTGGCGAGCGGGTTATCGAACACAGGGAGGACGAATGAAAGTGCTTGCTCCGAACAACCTGGCTATTAAGAACGGAAAAGAGAGAATTTGCCTTTGGCGATCCTGTCACAATCGTCAGACAAAATATGGGGATATAAAATCAAATAAAGGACTCCTAGGGAATGTGGCATCCCCGCTACTCACCGTATCTCGTCAATGTAATTCATTGGTATCAACATTGCTAGGGTAGAATTTCGGATGAACTAGTTGCAGCTGAATGTAAAACCTAGCTCACGCTCTCGCGCTGTTGCCGGTCTATAGCTATCCTAGGTATGGGTCCAATCTCTTGCAAACCCTAGCCTAGGCAAGCTAGCATTAGGATCAACATTATCGTTCAATCGTGCCCCGAGCCCACTCTCGTGCAAACTCGGGCCGTGACCTAGGTTGGGATAGTTCCTACCCGTCCAATCTCTTGCAAATGGGTATCGGCATGGAATTGCAACCGAGAACCCTAGTATCGGTCCAATCTCTTGCAAACCGATACTGCGGAAACTCGATTCCAACCCAATTCGGATTTCTAGGGTTTCCTATCGAATTGGGATCCAATCTCTTGCAAATCCCAATCGGTATGAACACCTAGCTATCCGTAGTAAATCGATCCCAATCTAACCCTAATAGCAATTCTAGCAATATTTCTACCAATTCATCACAAATCAGAAATTGGGCTCGTAGGGTTCATCCCCACGCCCAAGACGTATAGACTACTCACAATTCATATCACAATTGCAAAAATAATCAATTGAAATAACAAGAGAATTCATCACAATATTCAAATAAGCAATAAAAATGAGATTTTTAATGGAGAGGGAGACAAACCAATAGAGTTCTTCCAAGGATCCAACAAAAATAAACTTTCCTCTCCTCTCCAATCACAAGAATCAAAACCTAAAAAGTTTTATCTAAAAAGCTGCAAAAAGTAAAGGAAAAAGCTCCCTAACCTAGGATAAAAACTGGGGTTAAATACCCCCCAAAATCGTCCAAAAAACTGTGACCAAAATGCCCTTGCGCAGCATGAAAATCGCAATTTACGCTACAGGCAGCGCGTCGCACTCGGCCGAGTGACAAAAGTCGCTCGGCCGAGTGACAAACCCTGAGAATTTCCAGTAAGTCTTGGTCTTCGGGGGTCTTCACTTCGGGGGTCGCTCGGCCGAGTGAGTTGTCGTCACTCGGCCGATGGCTTCTATGTACTCGAGCGGTCGGCATTTTCCACTGGGCCGAGTGAGTTGTCGTCACTCGGCCGATGGCTTCTATGTACTCGAGCGGTCGGCATTTTCCACTGGGCCGAGTGGGTCTTCTGAAGCTCAGGCAAACGAAAAACAGTAAGTTGGCACTTTTTGATGGGCGTCGTCTAAGTGCCACTCGGGCGGACGGGGTCTCGTCACTCGGCCGATGTGGCTCCCGACGCTCGGCCGAATGCACATATGAAACGTGTCCGATCTGGTCGGTCGAGCGGTGTCTCACTGGTCGGCCGAGTGACTCCTTCACTCGGCCGAGTGAGACACCAAAAATGCCCAAACAGCTTGTTTCTGCCTCCTCGTCGCTCCTACGATGTTCTTTCTTCTTTCGCTCCTCTCCAATAACAAAATACCCCTCGGGGAAGTCATCGGTGACACTCTGGAGTAGGCGTATCTCGGGATCACTCCAAATCGCTCCAAATCTCCTGAAATACGACAAAAACAACAAATCGTGAAAATCATCGCAATATTGTCGATAAATCGTGAAAAGCGTGATTTGAGCGATCTAAATGGCCTGCAATGATACGGAAAAAAGGTGTAAAATATGGAGCGATCAACCGACAAGAGAGGGAGCATGCCTACAGATACGTGCCTTAAGCTCATTCTGCCTCATAACATTATTGAGCCCCCGAGTGTTCCATATGAGTAATACCATGATCAACAATTTGAGGGGGGATCACCACTCCTCTATTTCTATCGCTCTTCCTAACAGCTTTCAATCTGGCTCTTCTTTTCAGATTATCATTTTTCTTACTTTACTATTTTTAGCTAGCAATTCTTGTTCAATGTACCAAGCCTCATTCATCACTGTCATATCATCCAGCTTACTCTCAGCGGTAATCAGTGAGTCTGGCTTCTCATCAACAGATAAAGGGGCAAAGGGATTGATATTCCTATATGGGTTAGCATTCGGGCTCCGGGGGCAGGGTGAACTGTGCATTTCAGCAGTTGTGGTTGGTTGCGTTTTGGAGCCCAGGGAAGCGCTAAAGGGTAGCATGCCCGATTGAAGCATGGTGCCTGACAGATGCGTAGTGTAGGTCTTACCACTATCCAAGGTATTTACCCGGCCCCCCTCCCTTATTACATTGATCACCCCTTACAGACTTGTTTAGGCTAGCCACATCTAGCCCATTTGGCCTCTCAACAACTATTTGCTCACACTCTACACATTGCACATCAGTGCCCCCGCCTTTAGCTGCTTGCTTCCACGCAGGTGATATGTTATGCTCTGCACCATCATTCTTCTTTTGGCTGTCACCTCCCCTTGTAGCCTCCCAGTTGACAGCATTAAAGTCTTCAGACCTACCCTCAGCAGCTCCCCCATTGTACTTAGTACACTCCTTAGTAGCATCATTGTGCCCTTTACATGTCACATTTTCAAGCCCCTTCCTAACAGCAGTACTACCAGGCTTATCTAGCTCGCCTACCCCACACTTATCAGGCTTACATAGCCCCCCCTTGTTTACAAACCTCATCACCCAAGGCACCCCCTCCCAGTAGCCAGTACTAGTGTACATTTCCTCCTTCGAAACCTCCTTCCCACCGCTGGACATGCCCAGCTCCTCGTTACATCCCTCATTGTTTCTCGTTACATGCCCTGCTGTATCTCCCTCACTGGACAAACCCAGCCCCTCTTTACATTTACCCAACGACACACAGCTCACCGTAGCTTCATTACATTTCCCCGACGATTTGCAAACAGTAGTACCCTCATTACACTTCAAAGCATCTGAGCATCCCCCTCCTCTATATTAACACACGTTCTTCTCTCCTCAACATCGCCATTTTTCTCCTCGCCCACAACAGATGCAGAAGGACATTGCTTGTCTGTGTGACCAAAACAAATGCAAAAACCACACCTGGGAGGCTCACCTTCGTAGCTAACCCCAACATCAATAACTTCATTGTCCCCCAGCTGAATGGAGATGGAGCACGGTAGCGGCCCATCCGCCTTCACCTCTACCAAACACCTTGCGTACGCCAACCTCTCCAGCCTCGTCGTAGCGCGGTCCAAACAAATCGGAGCTCCGATGACACTTGCAATGGCACTAAGTATCCGCCGCGTCCATAGATTGAGAGGGAGATTAGGGAACCTTACCCAGACTGGGACAGCCGTCAGGAGATCCCTGTTAAACCCCGTGTCTTCACTCCATCGCTGCAGCACGACAAGCCTGCCGTCGAAGAGGCACATCCCCCCAAACAGCATCGCATCCCGGTCCTCCGCAGCTTCAAATTTAAAGAAGAAGTAGCCGTTTTCTCTCGAGAAAATACTGACCTCCCCCTTCAATCTCCATATTCTCGCTATCCAAGCTTTGATCTGTCGGAAGTAAGGAGTGTCACCCAGGACGTAGCCCACGAGTGTATTGTCCCAGCCTACAGCTCCCTCCGCCATCATCTCCTTCGTTAGGAACGCCGCCGTGACTCCTTCTTCATTAATAGATGGTGGTATATAGGACATCTCTATGTAGTTTGAGAGCTTGCGCCTGTTTGTGCAAATGTCAAGCCAGGATCGCTTCTTCGCATTCACATTAATTCTCAACGGCACCTTTGGCCTCAGGGCCCTTCTCTCGAGCACCTTCATGGCGTCGCCTCTACTCCTGATATTGCTTTCATGCTTGGACCCCCTGCATTTGTCCCCTGCTGTCCTTCGGCATCTTGCTCTTCCTAGCGACCTCCCTCCAACCATCATTAGCTTCAACAGCGCTTATCTCCTGTGTATCCATAGGCATCAGTACCGGCAAAGAGAAGCGACTATATCGAGGCGTCAAAACAACGGAGTCAGGTTCAACCAAGAGAACAAGGTCAGATACCTTACCCACCAGATCAGATCTTAGGATAAGATCTCGATCCTTCAGTTGCGACCTTGCCATCCTCCACAATTCTCAGATCGTCAGAGGAAAAAATGAAGGTTCAGATCCAATTGAAGCTCCTCCAAGCGATAAGCATCAACACCTCGCCAACACACGAGAAACTCAAAACAAGAACAGATCTAGACTTCAAGAAACCAACAGGACATGAAATATTACCCCCAAATCAAGATCTCATAGATGAGATCTTGATTCGAACAAACGGAAGAAGCGTGGATCCTTAGTGGCTAGGTCGAAGAAGATCGCCTATATCCACTGGCGACGATCCATGCAGTCAATGATCCCTCGATGAGCCCCCGATCTACGATCAGAAGCCAAAGAAGATCAGCACTCCCTCGAACTTTTCTCCCCCCTTCGAAGATCTCACATCTCAAAAACGACGGCCACAGAGCCCGCCGCGGGGCCGCCTCCGGTGAACCACACAATCACCTCAGAGCTTCTCTCTCTACAAAATACAAGAGAGAGAAACAAAACTGTTTATCATATATATATACATACATACATACATATATATATAAATATATATATACTAGCCATACCCCGTGTGCCCGTAGGGCACGGTTCATTTAAGATATCTCCACCCTCAAAATCATGGATCTCTTAATTTTAAACAAATAGTAATAACTAAAACACAATAATTGTTAATTAGTTTCCCTAATCATTTTAGTTATCCAAAATTTAGTTTCCCAAAAGAATTTAGTTTCCCCAATCATTTTAGTTATCCAAAATTTAGTTTCCCAAAAAACTTTAGCCTTAACAAAAACTTTAGATCCTCAAAATTTAGTTCCCTCTAAGTATAACGTGTGCCCTAAGGGAACGATTCATTTAAGATATTCTACTCTCAAATTCTTGGATCCCTTAATTTCAAACGAACTGCAATAATCAAAACGTAATAATTGTTATTAGCTTCCCTCAAAATTTAAGTTCCCTCAAAATTTAGTTCCACCGTTTATTTAAAATATTTCTCCCTCAAAATCTTGGAACTATTGATTTTAAATGAACAACAATAATTAAAGAGCAATAATTGTTATTTAGGTCTCAAAAATTGTAGTTCCAAAATTTAGTTCCATCAAGATATAGTTCCCCCAAAATTTTCAAAAAATATTAGTTTCCTTCAAAATTAAGTTCACTCGTAGGATTTAGTTCTCCCCAAAATTTTAGTTCTCCTAAAGAATTTAATTCCTAAAATTTTTGGAATATTTTCCTAATTTAAATTTGATTAGTTGGTATAATTATTTCTAATATTTAACCAATGTTGAACATTTTTCCTTTTTAGAATGGAGTATCGAAACGATTTTCAAAATAGTTTATGGTCAAATGATTTAGGGACCATGATAAACTATGTTAATTAAGGGTCATCTGTCATTAATGAACTCCATTCTGTTGGCAATGAACTTAATGTTCCCCGGCAAAAAGAAACTGCATGCATGTACAACACGTTCAATTATTAAGTCAAAAGTATATACTCACTTTATCGTATAGAACCATGCTCTAGCCGCACGAAAAGAGAAGACCGTGAGGTATGACATATTGAATGAGAATGATCGGGAACCAAATCAATATTTTATGTTTTCGCATCGTACTGAAGAGGGAGTGATGGAGAGAGAAATTTGAGCCATGTGACTTTGCTTTTCCACATAGAGTTTCCCTACAAAATTTAAGATTTTTTTCCAAATTTTTTCACAAACCCTCATCCTAACCCTTGATTCCTTAAGTTTCAATCCCAACTGGTTTTCTATTAATCATGTTGTCCTAGTCAACAAGCCAATTCAAACACACACCTCACATGTATAATATAAAACCGGAAAGGCCACCAAAATATGAATTCAATTCTCAATTGTTGAAATAATTAGAAGAAATCAACCAAGAAAATTCATATATATTCCCACCAGTGATACTCAGATTGCATTCAAAACATAGAAAATAAAAAAAGATAAACCCCCCTCCATCATAGTTCTCATGCTAACCACCTCCAAAGCTTAACCAACACGAAATAGTTGAAGAAACAGATTGATTTTGATGTCACTGAATGAGTTAGAATGGAATAAAGTTGGATGTAGAAAGAACTATTTTGTGTCCAAAGCAAGTTGTACACAGTTAGAATACAATTTTGATAATAACTACATATAACATCATCGTACACAGTTCATCACCGAATACATATAATTGTTTTTATACTGAATTTTGATACTAAATACATATAACATCACTGAATCCATGAAAGCAAAAAACCAAACATTGCACACACACACACTATATAGCTGGATTCTAGACATGGCACCATACATTCAGTTCTATAAATTCCCAAAATTGTCAACAAACATCAATATATCCAATTCTATGCAATATATCCAGTTCTATACATTCGGTTCTATGCAATATATACAATGCTATGCAATATATCCAGTTTTATGCAATATATCCCTTTCCCAAAATTCTCAAAATTGACAAATAACATGGAGTTTGATCCAGTGCTGATACAATGCCATAAGTACAAATTGATAAAGTATTGCCTGCAACTGCTAATACATTGACAACCAACTTGATAAAGAACGTTGATCGTTGCCAAATATTGTTGCATTTCCACAATTGATGTGCTCCAAATTTATATGTTCTCCAACTGTTCTCCACGTGAAGTGACCATATCCATTTTCCTTGTCTTCTTCATTCAAGCCTCTCATATCTATCCCTGTCATCTTTTGGTTAGCAAACCAATGGAGTCTCCAAGTGAAGTGCCCATCTCCATTTGTTAACTTGAGTGTTGTTCTGAAAAGGGAAACACGAAAACAGTACTTATTTTTAGTGAATATATATGGAACACCATTCTGTCTCCAGATTAAACTCTACCACCCCACCCAAAAATGCAAAAAAATTAGGTTACAGAGCAACCCATCAGTACAAATCCAAAATACCAATCATATTAAACTTATTAAAAATCTTAAATCTTAAAGAAAAATCGAAAATTTACATAATTTCAAATAGTAATAATACCAGGTAAGCAGCAGTGGCCGAGGCAGCAGTTGCGTCCACATCTCGATTGCATTAGTTGGAGAAAGGATGCAAGCTTTCCAACAAAAAACCTGGAAGGGGAGATAGCGTCGTGGAGGCAAAGAGATCGAGAGCAGGGGCCTTGCATTAAGGACGGTGGAGGTGTTTATGGATTTCAGAGGGATGCGAGCTGGAGCCTTCGATTTTTTTCCTGAAAAGTTGCGAAATTTTGTTGATTTGGCCCATGTTTTGGTGTTATTCGGTTCTGTGAAGACATGAGAGAAACAGAAACAAAAACAACTTTGGGTTTGGGCACCAAGAGATACCCTCTGAGAACTGTGAAGACATTAGATGCTTTAGGTATGGGGACCAAGAGATACCCTCTGAGAACTGTGAAGGCATTGGCCCATGAAGATTTTTTTGATGTCAGAATATTTTGAAGTAAAATAGATGACATGATCGAAACCCTCTTAGAACTGTGAAGACATCGGATGATCCTTGCTCTGCTCAGGCTCCTCAAATTTTAGAAATCAACCCTCTGAGAACAGCAGTATGAACAAAAATAGCAGGGGACCAGGGCACATCGCTTGAGACTGGTGAGACCAAATTTTAAAAACAAATGGTGAAAACAATCTGCATAGAAAAATATTCTCCGCTCAATGGAAGATTTAACTTTTTCAAACTCCCATCAAATGGTTTCCCCCCAAGTTTTCAAATCCCCCCTCCCCCCCAAGTTATCAATCCCAGTCAACAATTTTGTTTGTCCACGTAGGACAAAGATGTCCATGTAGTATAAAGATGTCTACATAGGACAAAGATTTAAAAACATCTCGCATTTTTATAATAGATTTTTTAGACAACCTTTTTATCCTCTTCATATTTATTAACAATATCTTCTCGTTGGCTAGCTTATTCTTTTTCTTTAGATTACCTATAGGGAACATATGGTTGAGCATAAGCTCCAGTCACCAACATACATGTAACATAATACTAAGTTATTATTGAATAAATGTTCCCACTAAACAAACCTAACATCTGCCTCAAATAGGCAAAAGACATAACTAAACAGCATAAAAAGCTATTTACACATAATAATAAAGAAACATATCAACAAAACAGTGAAGCAGACCTCATAAGTCATAACACTTGAAGTAGAGCTAAAGCAACAACAGTATTAAGCAGTAGTAGGATAAGCAATTGTAGCAAAAGTATTTATATGAAATTTCATGGAGAAGAAAATTTTCTAATATGTGCTAGGCTATCAACTGATCTTACTCAAATTGTAAATTGTTCTGCATTAATCAGTTGTTTCGCTACATAGGACCATGATTTGACTATGGCATATAGGAGATACAAAGCTGAATGTACTCATAGCTTGTTTTATACATACATAAAAAGAAAGAGCCAATGGTTCCTTAATTTTCAATAACAATTTTTGTATATCTTCTGCAGACCTCAAAGATGTTCACAAATAGTAGTTGGCCCACCTATTTGCAAGAACACATGGCTATTGGCACATGATGCGAAAAGTTCAAGTTTAGGTTATTTGTGAAAATCTAAACATTTACGATGTTTACGTTCCAGCTTATAAAGAAATGGTAAGGAATAAGTTTCCAAATTTAGAAGTAAAATCAAATCTCAGTTGCATACCTAATTGTATTCATATTGTATTTTCATTTATATATAATACTAATATATCAGCTTGAGATGAAAAATTTATTAAAATTGAACTTGATTTTCAACATAGACAAAGGCAGAAATGACATCTTGGTAAAAACATATCTCAGTATCGTATAGACTACAGTATTGAACCTTACAGGTTAATAAGAATGCGCACACATCCCTAAGTAAAGATGACATTCCAAGTTGTGTTTATAAGCGTACCATAAGACGAAGAAAAATTAGCAATGACATGTAAGACAATTCCAAAATAGGATTCACCCTCGTGAAAGGAGGCCATCGTGGTGAGCTCGGAGAAAACCGTTCTTACCCAACCTGCATGATCAATGCACTACAATAAAAATAGAAGACTCTTAAAAAGTCAAGTTTTAAGAACACTATTTCTATAAAGGGTATATGGGTTAGCAAGCTATACCATGTTAGGATCGCCAATCCGTGTACCAAGAAAAATAGCTTTGGTATGTTTTTCTTTCATTAAGGTCTCTAAACCCAATTTGAAATGAAGGAAAATAATTTCTAGTTGTAAGTCATATCTAATAATGGTTTTAAAAATCATTGAAAAGCACAAATTTCAATGTCGCAAACCTAAAGAGGGGAAAAAAATTAAGAACAGAGTGGTCTTCTTTCTTCTTACTTATCAGCTATCTCATAAGTGAATGAGTTGATCTCCAGAAATGCAGAAGGGCTCTCAAAATATATAATCCTTTTCAAACACTTTGGCGAGCAATCACATTGGTTTCCATTTGATTTTTTCGTTTTCTCTTTGTGAAAATAATATCACGCCCGTAGCAAATGCAGTGAAACCAGCAGTAGTACCAATATCATCCAAATAAATTAGGACCAAATTAATCATAACTTCACTTAAACAAACATGTAGAAATAATTATAACGGAATCCTTTCCCCCATTAAAGCTTACAGCAACATGCTCAAACATGCAAAAACAGAAAACAAATCAACTTAAACCCATTTTGGGGCCAGTCCTATTAATCCCCAGAAAACTCAATCTAAATATTGCCATGTTTGAATTTTGGTATAAAATAACATTACGGCCTAATGATTTGTAATAGAGCCTTAGTTGGCATGCACTTTATGAAGTGAATATGGGCATGCTTAATGTTGAACTGAATGAATTCCAGGATCACTCATCACCATTTTCATATTCTCCCCACAACTATAACTTATCTAAGGTGTACACTCAAAACTCCCAATATGATGTACTTTAAAATATTATATTTTCTAATGTACCTATAAGAAAAATTCCACCACATATTTATGCAATTTAAAACAAAAAAAATACATTGGACAGTTTAATCTATAAAAAGTAGTAATAAACACTTATAGTTACCTAATATGCTGAGATTATTCCCTACCCAGAATGAACATTTCCGCAACACTGACATTATAATCAGGAACAAAAACCACCTGGAAAATTCATAAATATGACTGAGAAACACAATCATTTAAACATGAAATTAGTGCATGAAATAGAATCAAGTAACCTTCATATATAACAACTTAACCAAATAAGTTTGAAAAAAAACTACCAACAATAGATGCCAAACAGTGAAAGCGTAATGACATTCAATACTGACACATGCATGTTTACATTGACTTGAGTAACCAGTTAAAATGACAGAAGTACTAAAAGCACTTTTTTATCCAAGGAAAAGGAAAGAAAGGAAGTTCTAACCAAGGAGATACATGCGAGTAGATACCTTCAGTTAGTCCCCAATATTAGGATCGCCATCAGAGTGACAATCATTACAAACCTCATATCTGTGACGATATCTCTCATCCACACAGGCTTTGTTTTGGTATCTAGCAAAAACAGAAAAAATTTAGCTGAGATAAGTGCCATATGAATAACAAGAAACATGAAATAATTAGGAATTAATTGTTTGATAACCATAATTATGCACATATTTCTATATTTTACAAAATGGAATGAACACAAAAGGAATTAAATTTGCATTCCCAAGCAAATCCGAATATAAGGTATTTTGTTCTCTTTGGTGAGTGTTGCAGCCCATATCATTCCTTAACCCACCAGGAACCAAAATGCATGAATAACTCCAAAAATTTAAGCATATAAGCAACAAATTTTCAACTAACAACCAATTTTTTAAGTTAAACAAAGAAGGAACATATAAGGTATTTTGTTCTCTTTAGTGAGTGTTGCAGCCCATATCATTCCTTAACCCACCAGGAACCAAAATGCATGAATAACTCCAAAAATTTAAGCATATAAGCAACAAATTTTCAACTAACAACCAACTTTTTAAGTTAAACAAAGAAGGAACATTGAGAGATCATGTTTGTCTTAAATTGTATATATTGATCTTCCATTTCATCAAAATACAGAGAAGAACCATTCAGACAGAGAGGACAGAGAATATCATTCTATGCTACTTGGTTTAGGCATACTATAATATCAAGTATGTAGCAAAGATGTTAAACACATTATGAAGAAGACACCTAGTACCTTCAATTTGTCAAGTAGAGGTTCTACTTTTATCCTAAAAAAATTTCCAACCAACATTGACCTGTAAATCCTCGGAAAAGCATAAAGCACGTCCCCTACATTTAAAACTTATCAATGCCATCTTGAGATGGATTGCCTAAAGAACATAGTAACCTTAAAGAATAAATCAATGCAAAAGTTCAAAAAATTTAAATAATAAATATAATCAAAACAAAAACAAATATCAAAAAATCTAGAAATGGTAACATTTCTAAAGGATACCGCCCATTTAGCAACATGGGCATCAAACACAAGCTGCGAAAGCTTATACATGTATAAATCTCCAACTGAGGCAAAAACAGACTGCAGGAGCCGCGGAGCCCACGCCTAATAAATACTATAAAGATTGGAACTTTGATTCATATTAATGAATAATTGAACTAAAAATGGGGACAATTACCAAAAGCCAATATTTTGTAGAGCAGAACGAAGATTAACGGTTGCAAATAGTTGCGAATTCCCCTTTGCCATTCCCACGTCAAATGCCTATACCTGGAAAAATTACTGTGTGTTAGCAGAGAAAGTTGTAGCGACCAAAACCCAAGTCAAATTCAGTTATGATACCACTACTGTTGGAATTTGAGCATCACTAAAACATTTGTCCCAGTATTTCACCAAGCCAGCAACATGATATTGGCAATAAATCTAGCTTGACAGAACCTATCTTTGTTCACCAAGCCAACAATATTTAAATTTCTTTATGACTGTTGCTGAAATATTTCACGAAAAAAAATTGAACGAATAAGAACATACATTCACCTGTTGTCGAAGGAGGAGGAAGATCAGAAGCTCTGAAGAATGAAGGTCGTCCCCTAGGATACCAGAGGAGATGCTTCTTCGATGGAGTTTTCTCGATCGAAGAAGGGAGGAGCTGCTAGGGCTAAATCCGTTGATGGAAGGAGGTTTTTTTGGGTCAGAAGTTTTTGCGATGGGGTTTTCTCGATCGAAGAAGGGATGAGATGCTAGGGCACATGGCGTCTCCCTAGGGGGTTGGGTTTCTCGAGCGCAGGGAGATATGAGATGCAAAGGGAGGGTAGGGCGTTGGCTGGCGGGGTCCGAAGGCGATGTGATGGGCGACCTCGAGAGCTTGCCAGTGCTCGTCGGGGTTGAAGTAGGTCTAGATCAAGAGAGAGTTGATCGATCTGAAGGCGATGGAGAAGAGAAAGATTAGCTTGTGTTAGGTTGAAGGGGATAGGGCTGATTTTTTTTGGAAACGTGGCTGATTTTTTTTTGGGTACCCTCAAGTATTTCTTTTCAACTTCAACTTCAAATTTCAAATTTTAAAAATCCCACCAAATGGTTTTTTTAAAAACCAAAAAGTTTCCCCCCAAAATTTATACAAATTTCATCTCAACCATTAAATTCTCTTCTTCCAATTTCTCTTCTCCCAATTTCTCTTATTCAATTTCTCTTGTCTTATCCAAATTCTCTTATCCAAATTGTTTTAACCAACAATTGTATTATCCAATTTCTCAACTCTTATCCAAATTCTCTTATCCAATAACCCATGATAACATCCCTGTTTTATTATATATATATATATATATATATACTAGTCATAACCCGTGCCCGCGGGCACGGTTCATTTAAGATTTTCTCTCGCGAAATATTTGTTCCCCCAAAAATTATTTTCATAGCCAAAATTTAAAAAACAACAAATTAGCGTAAAAATATTTAGCGGCACGGGCCATTCGGCATAGGCGCCTTCAACGCAAAACAACAAATATGTCGCGTGCGTCTTTGGCGTGGAACAACAAATTCGGTTCGACGCCTTCGACGTGAAACAACAAATTCGGCGCAGGCGCCTTTGTTGGCGAACAGCAAATTCGGCGCCGGTGCCTTGGACGCAGAACAACAAATTCGACGCGATTCATTTAAGATATCTCCCACAAAATCTTAGTTCCCCCAAAATTGAAGCACAATAATTGTTATTTAGTTTTCTAAAAAATTTTAGTTCCCCCAAAATTTGCTTTTCCAGATAATTTAGTTCTCAAAAAAATTTAGTTCACCCAAAATTTAGTATCCTCCTAATTTAACATGTGCCATAAGGGTATGGTACATGAATAAACCAAACTTGCTTCTTTTTTAACTTAATTGACTTCTTTTTTTTCTAAAATAAAGTAAAGAAATTCTAATTGTTAGAAATTAGTATTCGTTGTTAAAGAAGTCTTGAGTAATTAGTCATTAGCCCAAAGGTTGAGGTCTATTACATTAATTCATTTGCAGGATTTTTGTCAATTTAGCTCTGGACCATCTTTGTTTAGATCTGTATCGAGTTTTTGCCGATCGAAGCCTCATATCATATGTATAAACCATGTTTCCAAGACCAGTCCAACTATTAAAAAAACATATAAGCACATAAATAGCATGTTAGGTTTGAAGAAAGTGCTAAAACAGAAAAACATCTTTGAGGTAAAAACATCTCAACCAGTTGACTGAATTGTTGGGATGATAGTCAAATGATGATTCTTTTTTTAATAAGAAAATTAAAGTGCTCCAATTGAAGCAAATGCATGTGCTCATCATTTTTTTGTTCCCTATAATAGAAAAGGAACCGTGTTTTCCAAGTAGCAACAAAGTAGCAATCAAATCTACAACAAAATAAACCACAAAATATTTACCCCAAATCTTAAGCTTCACAAACCACACAAAAAAATCAGCAAGGTAGCACAAACCACACAAATAAACAGAGTGCCACGGGTATTGATTCACAAAAAAAACAGGTGATCTGAAATAAACAGCACAAATAAAAGAATTATTTCCTCAACTCGAGTAGTGCAATAATAAAAACAGATTATAAACAAAAAAATCAACAGCATTGCCTCGCCCCAAGATAGAACGCTACAGACAACAGCCACAGATCACTGTGCACCACGGCCAGCGAGAACTAATCCATGCGGTTCGTCCCAACCCCCAAGAAGTTGATCCCAACGCCGGCACCGGCTACTCTGGTGGCACCTCCTCCGACCCACGTGATGTTCGGGCACCCGTTCATGACTTTGAAGACAACGCCCCCATGATCTTCATCACCACAGCTTTCTCATGATCTTCATCATCGCAGATGAGCACGATGCGGTTGAAGAAAGGAAACTGTAATGGAGACGAGATAATGAAATCAATCTGTAATACACTTCAAAGAGCAAATTAGAACAGAATTATGGTCCACGGATTAAAACCCATTAAAACATTATTAAAAAGGAAGGGGAAAACGTGATGATGAATACAAATAGATACTCAAAGAAAAAACATTAAAAAACATTAAAAAATAGATACTCTGTAATACCCGTTCTAATTTGACTGTGATGATGAATACTAATTAGATACTCTGTAATACTCGTTCTAATTAGATACTCTGTAATACCCGTTCTATTTGACCGTGATGATAATACTCTGTAATACCCATTAAAACATTATAAAAAGGAAGGGGAAAACGTGATGATGAATACAAATAGATACTCAAAGAAAAAGCATTAAAAACATTAAAAAATAGATACTCTGTAATACCCGTTTTAATCACGTTTTTCTCTCTTCAAAGTCATAATCGAAATATCTGTAATACCCATTCTAATTTGACCGCGATGATTGTGATGATGAATACCCATTTTTAATGTTTTTATTAGCATGTTGGCATCAATAAAAGGAAGGGGAAAACGGATTAAAACCCAGGAACATTTTTTCTCGAGCCTGTGATACTAAAGCTAAAGGCCCATCAATCTACTAACTTATCTGTGATTTTGTGGACCAAAAATATTGGTTTGGACCTACTTATTTGAATGGGGAATTTGTTAAATAAATGTTGCTACCAGTGAATAATTAAGCAATCAATCTTGTAAGCCAACTAAGCCCAGCTGAAACCCCAGCAATATGCATTTTCATTGTGGAAGGCCTCGAGTTTGTGGTAGGTCTAAATGGGTTGGTTATAAGTTAAATACAAAGGACCTTTTAATAAATGTGCATAGATTGGTTTGTGGTGGGTGAAATATTTTTGTCAACGTCATAAATTTTTCCTTATAATCGGTCTTTGTCCTCCAAATCTTGAAGCCACGAATCATTATTATTATTTAATCTAACAAAAACACATGAATCTGTGGAGGACAATCTTAATTAGAACAGATTGAGATCACAAAGACACACAAAATCCTAAATCGCACGGTTATATCTTTCAAGCTTACTTGATCAGGCATTTGAGGGAGCTTCTGCTCTCGTCTGCCCCCAGCTCTCACGTCCCTGTCATCCAGCTCGACCTCAGCCACCCTCCGATCGTCCATGATCTGATCCAGATCCCTCTCGCCCTCCACTGAATCATCTAACCCCACCGGCTCATAATGGTCCTGCTCGTCCAATCGTCGATAATCACTAAAAACAACAATACATCAGAAATTAGCCACCAGATCTAAAGAAAAACGATATAAATTAGGGGCTCATAAGGTGACTGACTCCATGTAGTTATCGTTGAAGAGATCTTCTCCTTCCTCTTCCTCATCAAAGGACCCCGTCGTCGTCGTGGATAACGTTGGGATCGGCGACGGCCTCATCGTCGTCCAATAATGAGTACTATCTCTGCCTCTAGGAGAGAAGATGGTGGGATCACCACCGATGGTGGTAGTGGAGAACCAGTGTTGCTGATGTTCATAGGGATTTTTTGGAAAAGAGAATTCTTGGAAAGAAGAGAACCCGATGGATATAGTACAAAAAGAGAGAAGAGTCTTTAAATGTGTGCTTTTTTACTGGTATATATGGTGAGGTGGATGGATTTTTTTGTCTAACGGATGGGGATTAAATGTGTGCTTTTGTGCTTGTTAAATGAACGGTGGAGCAAATGCCACTTCAGCGATCCTTGTGACTCCACCCCTACCCTACGCGTCAGCAATCTTTGAGGAGATTAAATGGTTTATTTTTTGCTTCTGTTGATTGCGTGTCAGACTTAAGATGTGACCACTTGGGTTTCGTGTCAAAATTAATTGATTGCTATTGTGCACAGACAATTAGATAACCCAGCCCGAAAAGTTAATAATTTTTTCCCCAAATTTTTTTATAAAACCACATCTCAACCGTTCATGTCTTAAGATTAAATCCTGGCCGTCTTTTATCAACCAGTTTGTCCTAGTCAGCTTGTCCTAGTCAGCCCTAGGATTCAAAAATCGCTGTCAAATGTATAATAGATATATATATATATATATATGAAAGATAAGTTAGTATCTTTATTGAGAAAATGTACAAAACAATACAAAACGTGGCATCAATAGGAAGCTGGCTTCAATAGAGAAGTATATGGCACAAGCGCCATCACTCTCCACTATTTATTCCAGTGCCTATGTAAATTCATAACAAAAAATTTACAATTCACCACTCAAAACTGCAACTCAAAACTCCATCTCTCAATCTCGCGTCAACCGTTATCCCTGAATTCCCAATTTGCCCACGCTTCAGCTGCTTTGACCACAGAGCCATCCTGATTTCTTAAAGAAATTCTAATGTCAAAAGCAATATCCTCAAAGATATCATTCTTGCTTCTTTTAGAGTTGTCGAAAATTCTTCTGTTTCTTTCCCTCCAGATGTGCTATACCACGGCAATGAGGACAGTTTTCGCCAACAAGCTCATAACCCCCTTCTTCCCATAATGCGCCAGGTAGAAATTCCCTACATCTGCAAGAGTCGTCCCAATAAGTGCGCCATACCCCATTTTAATCATTGCCATGCACAGAAGGTAGCTAGAATAGGTGCACTCAAAATAAATATGGTCAATACTTTCTTCATGGTTGCCATCACATAATACACAAATCCCAGAAGTATTAAGCCCCAATCTGATCAGTTTGTCTCTTGTAAGGAGCTTATTGTTAAATGCTCTCAATAGGGTGATAGACATTTTAGGTATTTGATGATTATACCAAACTAATTTTTAGTAAAGGAATGGGTTACCTTGTCTGCGAACACCCTGTTGGAACTTGGTATATTCCATCTTCTATTCCATATAGGTTTGATGTGATAATCAATATATTATTTTTACTAAGTCTATATATGCATATGTACAGACATACAGCCTATTCTACTCACATTATGCATATGTTCACTTGATAAGGACTTCTGCGAAAGAAGCTTTGCTACTCATATTACATTCGGATGACGTATCTTCGGAATGATGTAATTTTATTTTTAGATAGCTTCAGGGCCTTGGCTATAACATATCATATATCCCTAAGCTCCAAATTACATTATCTTCCAGCCCAATTGATCCCAAGTCAAAATTCCCATTTTTCTTATTTAGTCGGCTAGGATTTTTCGTAGTCGACTAAGAAAATTTTCTTTGACTTTTGACCTGAAAATTTCTGACAAGGATCTATTCGTTGACTGATCTACGTCACCATCTTCAAATGGACAGTTTATAATCGTTTCAAAATTAGTCGACTACGACTTTTGTTAGTAGACTAAATCGAGTTTTTTGACCGTTTGCGTCAGAACTTTCTGGACAGTTTCTAACCGTTGAAACTTCCTCCATAACCGTTTCTGAGCTCTATAAAAGGAGGGGTACCCTCTCTCTTTTCATTCACTACTTTTCCTCTTCTTTGGTTTTCATTTGTGGAAATTAAGGCTTTAATTCTCTTGGGAAAAATTGTTTATTGTTCTCATTTGTAAGAAGAAATTCTGATCTCTTTCTTCATTTGAGAACTAAAGAACTTTAAGGGTGTTTCGCAGTTCCACATCTAGAAACATTGAAGTTCTCATTTTCAAACCATCCGTTGAATTCATTTTGATATTCCTACCAAGGCTATAGGTGTTTTCTTGTTTCATTATTTCCTCAACAAAGTTTGAATCTCTAGTTGCAGAGATTGTACAAAGTTTGGGACACTGGGAGTGTCGTCATTTTTGTAAGTTTGTGCTTGCGGGGCAAGTGATTATAGTGGATTGATAATCTCTACTAGGAGTAGAGGACTGGAGTAGGATCAAGAGGATCCGAACCAGGATACATCTTTGTGTTTGCGATTGGATTATTTTCAATACTTGCCATTTAATTTCTATTCCATCTTTGCAAATTTTAGTAACGTTTTATTTGCAACAAGTTTTTATAATACACTATTCAACCCCCCTTCTAGTGTATTTATGTATACAGGCGATCCTACATACCCTCCCACACATCTTTGAACTTAAACATAGGCCCCGCCTTTCAGTCCCATTTGTCCGAACCAATACTTAACTTGAATTGTTGAACGATAGGTCGAATGAGTTCAATGGTTGGGTCTTCAATCCAATCCGTCCCCCCCCAATAGTCATTTACCCATTTTTTGCTAGCACCATTTGGAATGTCATAAAGATTTTTAATGGGCCCATATGGTAACCAGTTGTCATGCCAACATAGTGTGGATTTGCCGTCCTTCACCTATCTAATAATTAACTTCTGGGAAACATTTCTGCAATGAAGTATAAATTTCCAAGTGCCAGACTGATTTGGCTCTCCCTCAGTCGCAAAGAAGGTGCCAACTTCCGGATATTTACCCCTCATATACTCTGCCCATAAGCCTCTAATGGAAAGCAGCCTCCAAGTGAGCTTCACCACCAGCCAAATTTAAATCCTCAAGAGATCTTAGGCCAACTCCTCCTTCCATCTTTTGAGTACAAACATCCCTCCAAGCCCAAGTGTGTGTAGATCCACATATGAATTTTCTGCAAGCCGCCGATATGGTGCGCAAAATAGTAATGGGAACACGAAAGGCTTGCAAGCAAAAAGCCACCATACCATAAATCACAGTCCTTACTAGTTCAATTCGTCCAGAGATAGAAAGCATAGAAGAGGACCAGCCCAATAGCCTCTTTTTGCACTTGTCAACTAGTCTGCTATACATTAGTGTCTTTGGGTATTTAGAGGATAGCGGTAATCCCAAGTAAGTGGTGAAAGTTGTTGCCAGTCTAATACCCAAGTAATTCGCTAAACCCACTTGATTTTTAGTACCTTTGCTAAAGATAGCCGCACTCTTTACCCAGTTGATCTGAAGCCCTGTAAAATTTGTAAATTCTTCTAGCAAATTCTTAAGGCCATGGAGGGTATTGTGGTTAGCACGATAGACCACCAATAAATCATCTGCAAATAAGAGATGGAAAATAGAGTTGCTCGCCTCATAGGTTGCATGTTTGCATGGTAATGGCTTTCGCAACTAGGAGGGAGAAGGCTTCCATGATAATAACAAATAGGTAGGGTGAAAGAGGGTCTCCTTGCCTGAGACCTCTGCTGCCTTCAAAATATCCCGCAGGGGATCCATTCACCATGACGGAGAAGGAAGGTGTTGAAATGCACTCTCTAATCCAACTGATGAATGTGCTGTGAAATCCCAGTTGATGCATAAAGAAATACACAAATTCGCTGTTAACGCTGTCAAAAGCTTTTCTGAGATCTAACTTTAGGCAAGCTCTGGCCCCCTTAGGTTTACTAAAGTCTCTAATCTGCTTGTGGGCAAGAAGGGTACAATCTGATAGAAGTCTTCCTTTTAGGAACGCTGCCTGATTAGGGGATATAAGTTCATGGATTATAGCCTTTAGTCTGTTGTTACATAAAATCTTGCTAATAATCTTATAAAGCATATTGCAGCAAGCAATGGGCCTATAGTACCCTAATCCCGAAGCATTGGTACCTTTTGGAACCAAGGTTAAAACGAATGATTAAACTGCCGAAGTAATGTTCCAGATCTGAAGAAGGATTGGACAGCAGCAATGACATCCTCTCCTATAAGATACCAATTTTGTTGATAAAAATAACCATTATAGCCACAGGCCCGGGGGCTTTATTAGGCATTATCTAAAATACCGCCTCCTTGATTTCTTCTCTTGATACCCGCCTGTCTAGCCATCCGCATCACTTGTCAACTTCCGTTTAGGGACTAGTTTAGGGAAAATCCGCCAATAATCGGTTTGATTATATAAATCCTCATAATAATCAGGAGCTTCAATTTTTAAATCCTCATACGTTTTATTTCATGCACCATTTGCATCTGCTAGGTGTCCCAAGTTATTGTACACATGCCTTGCTTTCATAGCATTATAAAAGAATTTACTGTTTCTATCACCCAGATCCATCCAGTCTTGACTGCTTTTTTGTCTAAACATCTCTTCCTCCAAACTCAGCAGATTGGCAAGCTCTTTGGATAATTTTTGCTCCATGTCCTGTAGTTTAGAATCTATGTGAATAGCATGCATAGCCCGCACTTCCTATAGCCGATGCTTACAATTTGAAATCGAATGTTTATCCTGGTGGTCTCTAGCCCACTGCCACAAGTTTGTTTTTAGACGCCTCAGTTTTTGAGTCAACCAGAACATCAGTGTACCATATATATTCACTCCAATTTGATTCTATAAGCTCCTTAAACCCAGGGAATCTCATCCAATGATTAAAAAATTTAGAAGGCATGGGGTCGGATTGTACCTGTAAGTGCAAATTGATGATCATCAGAGAATGATTGCTTGTATGCGGATCTAAATATTCAACAAAAGATTTCAAAAGCTTGTATAGCCATTTAGCATTACAGAACACCCGATCTAGCTGCGTCGCAATACGCCCATTCCCCATTCGCTTATTGCACCAACTCAAGCGAGTACCAATACTTTTGAGTTCTTGAAGCTAGCACTCTTTAATGCAGTTATTAAAGTCATTCATCATGTTTGCCTCCAGTCTGCGCCCTCCTATGTTGTCTTTAGAATACAGTACACAATTAAAGTCTTCTCCTACCAACCAAGCCTCACTACGCAATCTTACGACCTCACTTTTCAGCCAATCCCAGAGCTCCTTCCTTTCAGTACTTGTATGAAGCCCATATATTTCAGTTAGCCCAAATGTAAATCCCCTACATTTGTACATCGGACAGTAATGTGCTGACCAGAGCCTGACAATAGGCTAATTTTCCATACCGCTGGATCCACGACAATCATTATTCGCCATCCTCTACAAATAGAAAAGTTATCTATAATCTTCCAATTTTTAGGAACACAATATTTGTAGGAAACAGAACCTGAATTTAATTTAGTCTCCAACAATACCATAGCCAAAGGCATAAGCTTCCTTAGTCTATCTCTTAAATCTCTACGCCTTACCGCATTGTTGAGGCCTCGGGTATTCCAGATGAGGACAGTCATTGGATAGGGTTGGATTGTTTTTGCGCACGGCTCCCCTCCTGTAGCCTTGTGCTCTTCCGTGTTCCTGGACCCTCTGCATGTGGATTGGTTGCATACTTCTTCAGTTTCACAGCCCCAGATTCTTGTAACATTTCTTCATGCTCAGATTCCCATTCTGGATTGTCATATATGCAATATTCTCAGTCAGAATATCAATTCCATTCCCCAGAGCATCGTCTAGCAGCGAAGGCAACGGCCTAATTGGCTCAGTAGCTGGGATTGTTATTGCCTCTAGGTTAGTATTCTCTTTTGTAGTAGGTGCTACTCCCCCTTCTTCCACCAAAGGCGGATCATGTACATCATATTCCGTCTCCAGGCAATTTGTCCCACCAGTAGACTCGGTGTTTCCAGGGCCAATTTTAGTCTCCATACCATTCTATGTTTTAGACTGGATGTTGATAACCCATACACCAAGTTTCCCTTCTTCTAATTCAAGAACAACAACACCATTTGACGATTTTATGCCATCATATGGGGAATTTATGCCATCGGTTCTAAAGATAGAGATGTCCGTGGGGTCACCAGGCTTCACTGTTTCCTCTCCCCAATTTCAGTGCCAAGGGGAGTATTCTTCACGACGTCAGCATTTTTATCCACCTTGTTCTCATCAACTGCCAAAGTGTTGTGGCCCTCCGGTCCCTGAGCTAGTGCCTGATCAGCAGCTTGGATTGAAGGGAGCTTTTCCTGCATTGGACGTTGTGCATCAGAGAGCCCAAAACAGACACACTAGGAGCAACACGGTGGTTCCCCTTCAAATTTAACATCAATTGAAATTGTGGATTCATCACCAAGTTCAACTTCGATTGACTTTGGAAGAGCATTTTTCGCATCTACCTCAACCAAGCACATAGCATAAGTGATTCTTTACAAATAGGCAGTCGCACGATCCAGAACTATATGATTGCCAACCACCGAAGCTATGATGTTGAGAGCATCAAGATTCCAGAAGTTTAATGGAACCCCATGTAGCTGAACCCAGACTGGCACTGAAGATAAGATATCGCGGTCATGTCGCAAAGTAGAGCTCCAACGTTTCAACACTACTAACCTCCCATCGAATAG